>MCJB01010942.1:22654-85600 GCA_002018475.1 Nicotiana obtusifolia | reverse complement strand
AAAATTGGACTGGGCTGGTAATTAACTGAGCCCAATTGAAATTTACCGGATCAGCCCAAAAAACCGGTCCAACTTTCCTAAAACCAAACGACACCGTTTGAGTGAGGGATCAATCTGAACCGTTGATCTAAAATGATCCAACGGCTCGGAACTGATCCTTTGCCTCTATATATGTGTCCGAACAACCCCCCCACCCTCATTTCACCTTCCAAACGACCCCTCATCTGAAATTGAAGCTAACCCTAGCCGCCCAAAGTTCACTAAAATCCGGTGGTTTACCACCGGAATCATTCCCAAATCCACCCCAAAATCACACCCAAGGATCATCATCACCCCCTCATCCCAAATCTATAACCCGTTTCAACCAAAAATCCCTGAAATCCCTTCGATTTTAAATCGAAAAACAGAAACCCTAAAAGTTCAAAACTTCTAAATCAAAGCTTTTTGGAGCTGAATCAAATTCAAAATAGACTTTAACCGTGTGTTCTTAACAAGAAAACACGGTTAAGGTCAATTTTGGCTTAAAAATTAGATTTTTAAAAGATGCTTGGTCCGAGGTATCTTCTTCTCCTTTCTTTTTCATTTTTTATTTTCTGTTAATTATTTGTTAATGTTTCTCATATTCTACTCCCTCTTTAATTTTCCAGTTTTATGTTTGGGTCAGAATCTTGTCCGTTTCTGTTTCCTTCTTTGTTTCACTGTCTTTTTGGTTTAAAATGGGCTGAGACCTTTTGAAAAAAAAAGCCATAGACGACTGGGGTTAATTCTGAAACCTGGGCTTCTGAAAGTTGAAGCCCAAAAAAGAGACTGGGTCTGAGTTGGTTTGGTTGTTGTTTGGGTCGGGTCGACTCAACCCGTAAAGTTTAATATAGTAAAATCAGAACTTTAAGGGGTTAATTTAGGTAATCTGTTAGTAACAAATAGAAGCTTCTGGGAGGTCCTTAATTGCAAATAAATAAGTAAAATAGAAAAATATATGGGTAAAAAGAGACATTTTAAGAAGTAGTAACAGAAATCTGTTAGGAAGATGCTTTGGATCACATGCACACAAAAAACAGATCGGGGGAGGGAAGATTCTTTGAGATTTTGATAACAAACAGATTTTAAAAATTATTCTGTAATCTTTTTATATAAAGGGAGTCAAATTTTTTCACTCAGGGATATATATGATCACACACAGACACTCCTCGTTCGATCATCTGCATACGCTCGCACACACAATTCACTCCCTATTCATTCTCCCACTCACCCATACAGACTCTCCCTCATACTCTTTCAGTCTTACCCATACTCAAACACCTTAGTAGTAGCTGAATTTTTAAAAATCCAAATCCTCGAGCTGTGGGGTTTCATTGTTGTTGAGTTGCTGTCTCTTCATAGCCAAGTTTCAGTTTGCTGATTTCAGTCCCTGTTTGGTTGTTATAGTTTGAGTTACTGTAAATAAGTGGATTGAGTTGTGGGTTGCTGATTGCTTGTTGCTGTTTGCTATCAATTAGCTAGGATTTATTTACTGCCATATAGGTATGTTCAAGTACCCCTGTAATTTTAAGTTAAAATTATGAATGAAATCAAATTGTTTACTGCTTATGCTTCATATGGTTAACCTGTTTAATGGTTCAATTTGCTTGCATTTCTCTTCCTGTCAATTTCTAAAATCCTGGATGTTGTATACCTGGACTGATCATTGTTAATGAATCATGTATTAGTGTTATTTTGTAAGTTCAAAGATGGAAAGATGGAGTTCTGTAATAGTTCAGTGTATCTACTTTGTATTTAATCAGTGCATTCATAGTGATGATGTTAATATATTCAAAATTGATTGAGATTTTGTAATTAATTTCTTCTTACTTATGATTGTATGAATAGTATCAAATCTGTTGAAGTCCATGCAAAGTGAGCATATGTCGAATTGCACTGATGTTTGGGCTACATTTGTAGCCCATTTCTAAAAACGCAGCCTTGTTTAAGGCTGGTATTGGGCCTGCCTTTGAGTTGGCCCATTTCAGTAGCTTCCAGGCCCAAATTTGATGACTACTTCGACTACAATCTGTTAAATTCAAAGCATGACTGTTTCTGAAATCTGTTAAGTTCAAAGCATGGCTGTTTCTGAAATTAGTGCTAAAATTCAAAGCGTGGCAATTGGTTTTAAAATTCAGGGTATGGCTGTTTTATGGAATCAGTAGCTATATTCGTAATTGAACTTATGCTGAGTGATATGTTTTGGGCCTGAAATTAAAATACTTGGAGCCCAAGCAGACTTACTATCCGACTGGAAATCAACCAGGCTTGTTGCTATTCACGTACATGGGTCTCCAGTAACATTAAACAGGCAGACGTGGTTCTAACAACTTAGGTTCAAAAAATTCCTTTAGTTAATAGAGGTGAGCCATATAATTAGTAACGATCACCTATGGCTCTCTTAATAGCTAAATACAAGATTAAAATAATTAAGTCTTAAACGCCTTAAACTTTCGTAGCTTGCTTTTAGGCGCGATTAATAACATTGTGACTATGGGTACGGTTCCCGTGACATAGTAACAATGCCAATTTTGAGGGTGCCTTTTAGGTGACTCGATTTTAATAAATTCAAATAAGAAAAGTGTTCAAATAATTTGAGGTGCACCATGCCAAATAAAATTTCAAAATGCATGGCCCTCATTAATCAAATATCAAAATCCTTAGAAAACCGAGGTGTGCTATTCAGAGAATTTCATGGCCCTCGAAGAGTCAAAAAATGCGTAGTTGCTTTAGGTACGTTACTTTAATGACTCAATTTCCTAAACTCGGGTGCGCATTTATGTGACTCAAATCCAAATCTTAATGTTAAATTAAAACGTGTTACGGATTATTGGTACATTTATGTGACGTGGTTCGTGACATATTTTAATTGATGTTGCAATTCTCTAATGATTCTAAAAAGCGGTTAAAGGTAAAATATACCATAGGCTAGGAATATGTATTAAAATCAGATAATAAGCCGATTATAACAGTTGGGCGACCGTGCTAGAACCACGGAATCCGAGGGTGCCTAACACCTTCCCTCGGGTTAATAGAATTCCTTACTTAGAATTTTTGGTTCGCAGACTTCATAAGGAAAGTCGAAATTTTCCTCGATTTGGGATAAAAACCTGTAAACCTGGGACACCAATTAAATATTCCAAGTGGCGACTTTTATAAAATTAAACAAATAATCTCATTTCGAGTAATGTCACTTTAATTGTAAAAACTCCTTTGTATGCTCCTCGGGGGGTATACGAAAAGGAGGTGTGACAGCTCTGGCGACTCTGCTGGGGATCAAACCCAGAATCTCTGGTTCAGGGTTCAAGAATTCGAGTTTAGAATAGCTGTTATGCTTGGCTTTTATTATCTGATTTTATTACATTTTGAGCTTAATGTGCCAAATGCCGCTTTTACCGCTTTGATATTATTCGAACTGTATATAAAACTGTCACGAACCCTTCTCTTCTCATCTTCGGGGATGTGCACGCTGGCCGTGACTTCCTATTCTGTTAGTGTCATACCTTAAATAAGAAAGAGGCCGGACAAGATACAAAGCTGGGTGGCCTTTTGGTGCCCTGTACGTAGTCCCCTCCTCGGCTCGAGTTGTCCACTCGGGTACACAAGTCTAGAACAATACCCAGGTTTTCAGCTTAGAATAACATGACCTCATGCCGGATCCCTAGTAGGAACGTTTATTTGCATCATATGCATTTGACTTTGGGGACTCAATACAGGAGTTGGGTCCGTCTAGGACAGGTGACCCCGAAATCAAAGACCTTTTTGATGCATAATTTACGTGCTACTTGTGCATTTATTTACTTCGGTTTGCGTGTTGACCGGCGGTTAGAGTAAGAGTAAAAACTGATGATAAGGTTGAGGTATGAGAAAGTTGAGAGTCGATTACACGCTTTCAAAAATCAGGTGTCCAATATAAGTCGAAACTCTGCCGAAATTTTGAAAAAAAAAATGAAAGAAAAAGAAAAAAAAAAGTCTAAACATTTTCTTTCTTACTTTTGAAGACTCCAAAATATCTTTCTAAATAAACGAAAAATCCAAAATACTTTATTTCTTTTGTACATAAGAACTCAAAAAAAAATATTTTCTTACTTTTTTCTAAAGATTCTTTTCTTGCTTTTATAAAATAAAATAAAAGTTTAAAATTTTTTTTGCTTTTAAAAGACTCAAAAATATTTTCTTTCTTGATTTTTGGTAATAAATAAAATTTTAGGAATTCGAGGCAATGAAATTTTTTTCTTTCTTCCTTGAAAAAGATAAAACAAAATTCAATCAAATATTTTCTTTTACTTTTGAAAAATCCCAAAGAAGTTTTTCTTAAAAAAAAAAAAGAAAATCCAGGACTACCCTTTCGTCTTTTAAGTATTTCAGGAAATTTCTAAAAAAGGAAAATGAAAGTTGTTAGGTAGTGTCGTCTTTGCATAAATTGTCCAAATATCTTCAAAAGGACGCCGGAAGGCTGTTTTTGTAAAAATGACCACCTATTTCAATTTTAGCTACCTAGCAAGTATAGCCGTAAAATCTTCCCTTTTGAAGTGCTGAAGGGCCGTATTTGCAGAAGTAGTCATCTATTTAAATGTGTGCAATATTGACTCTTTTTTGAAAATTCGCTGGTTTTAAATCAATTACCTTAATTTAAATGTGCAGAACGAGCACGAACCAAAATTACCAATGGAGATATTAACTAAGATTCGTTTGGAGCTGCACATGTGGTGGACGGATTTAGGTGAATCAGGGCAAAGTATGGTTAAACAGTATTTGGGTGGTCACGATCAGGCCCAGGGGAGATCTTATAAAGGCTTTGGTTATATTCTGGGACCCAGCCCATAATGTTTTTCATTTCTCGGACTTCGAGCTTACACCCACCTTGGAAGAAATAGTCGGGTATATCGGTAAAAATGAGACTCCGTTGAGGCGTGGATATTTGGTCACTCCAAGAGCGGTCACTCCACATAAATTCCTAGATATGCTGAAAATAAGCAGGGGGGTCCAAAACCCGCATCTGGCAGACGACTTTTCTACTTTGCAATTCATATATCAGCGCTATGGTCATATAGGGGGCTTTAACAATCCGGAAAGGAAAACCTGCAGTAAAGGAAATCGATTAAAATGGGAAGAGCACAGGTGCTTCGCTTTCATGGTAGTGTTTCTGGGTCTCCTAGTATTCCCCAGAAAAGACAGAAACATTGATATCCGAATAGCTGGGGTTGTCAACACTTTGCTCACTCAGGCCAAAAGCGTCCTTGCGCCCATGATAGTATCTGAGATCTTCCGAGCTCTCACCGCCTGTAAAGCCCAAAAGGACTTTTTTGAGGGATGCAACCTTCTGTTACAAATATGGATGGTTGATCATTTATGTCGGCGCCCTTGATACATGAGGTACGCATCGACAGAAAAGAGCTGCATAGCGGAATTCTATGCAAGGGTTGAAGGTTTTAGCATGCCTGAAAGGGTCGCAGAGTGGATAGCCCATCTCCGTTCCATTACTGCGGAGCAAATAGAATGGACGCTCGGCTGTTTTCCTGTCGACGAAATCATATATATACCAGCTACTGGGCCTCACTTTCCCCTGATGGGTCTTAAAAGTATCCAACCATATGCACCATATCGAGTCTTGAGACAATTGGGGAGGTGCCAAATGGTGCCCAAAGATGAAGACCTCAGCTGTCATGCAATTGAGATTAGCGCTGATGGACAGTTCCCTGAAAAGGTGGTTCGTCAGATTTGGAGTGAATGCCAATACCTGCCGTCAAATACTTGTGTGCCTGACATGTCCCAAGGTGAAGTCTCACCTGGTTATCTTGCTTGGTACAAAAAAGAAGTCGAGTCCAAATGACCGGCCAAAAGACCCCACCTTCAAGAATTCATCGAAGAGTCACAAGCTCAGTGGGATTGGTTGGCCAAAGAAAATGAATACCGGGCTACCATAAGCAAACTAGAAAAGCAAGTCAGGGATCTTCATTTCGAGAATGGTTTGCAAGCCGCTGCAGATGAGGGTGAAAAGAAAAGCTGACTCAAGAAAATGAAGCCCTCAAAGGTCAAATCCAGCAAATGAAGATAGCCGCCAGAAATCAGGAAAGAAGCCAAGCGGATGGAAAGCTTATCAGCAGTTTGAGGAAGAAAGTGCTGGAATGTCAAGACAATCTAGAAAAGTCCGAGGCAAATCAAGCAAAAATTAGAGAGCAACTGGCAAAAAACGCAGAAGGGACAATCACCGATTTGAAGAGAAAGATAGCTAATCTTGAAAATGAGGCAGACAAACAGGCCCGAAATTTTCAAGCTGACAGAGAGCACTGCTATGATTTGATGGCTCGAATGGAGCATGATTTGCAACAGCTACAAAATCAGAGCCATCATGACATTCAGGTGCTAAAAGCTCGAGATCAACAAATAGGGCGCCTGCTTCAAGAGAAAGGTATTGTCCGAGAAAAGGTTAGAGCCATTGCTGAATATATTGTCGCAAAATGCCAAGCATGCAAAGATATGACCCAAACTACCTTCTTTGCCGCGGTAATGATATTTGTCCGCCAGATCATGAGTGATTTGGAGCGGCTCCATGGGGATCATGCACAGAGGCCCGTGGCAAGACCGAACGATGTCCCACGGGCCCCAGAAACTGAAGCATTAATGTATTCCTGATTTTACATTATTTTAAATCTGTGTTTATTTTTTATTATTTATTGTTTCAAGTCTGTTGCAGTTTTTCTTCAAGAATTGAGTCTGTAATAGAAGTATTTTATTAATGGAAATCGAAAATTCCCAAATTGTTTCTTTATTTCTACATTTATTTCTCCAAAATTACGCAATCCCAAAAAAAAATGACGATCAACGAAAAATCAGAGAGCAAGAACGGGATGAAAGTAAAGAGTGAAAATCAGAAAGTGAAAAGAAAAAGAACTTTTGAGGGAAGTAGGAAAAGCCGGGATGAAACATGCAACCGTTGTAAAACATATAGGAACACATTTAACTGCTTAGGTGCATCACACCCCAACGTGCGATTACCTATGTGTTATTTGCTCAAAACTAACCAATTTGCTGTTAAGTATAGTTTTTACAAGTAAGGTGATTGGTTTTGTGGCAACCTGGCATCGCATCCATACTTCACCAGATCAAAGGGAAGTGTCGAAATGGCTTCTGAGATAACTTTGCCAATAGTTCCTATTGCAGAGAAAAACCCGATCTCAGGCATCTTGGTTCCAGAATCGGCAGCTGCCGAAGAAAACAGATTATTGCGTCTCCACATGATGGAAATGTGGGACGCCTAGACAAGCGGAAAGGAACCACCAAATGCCATTCTCAGATTTCCTGAACTCTTTCCTAGGGCCAGTGGAACTACCAATATCCCGATAAGCTACCCACTGGGATACCCTACCATCACTGCCAATTTTGTGGGAACACCCTCCGAGGATCGCCCCCAGGCGTCAATTTCTGGTGCAGCGTCAAATATATTAACTGCACCGCCTTGCTCAGCCACGACACAACCTGCCTTGCCTAAGCCGAGCTGCAATCCTTCCCCTTTTACATATCAAGCACAACCTTTTCCGACGGAATCAGCTCAGTTCGCCGCAACGGCTTATCCTCAGCTGCCTAGGTACGAGTTTACCTCAAGGAAGGAGACAAATGTAAAAACTCCTAAGCAGGATGAGATGGCTAGAAAGATGAGAAGTCTCGAGCAAAGTCTTAAGAACATACAAGGTTTAAGTGGACAGAAAAGTATATCGTACTCAGACCTGTGTATGTTTCTTCATGTGCATCTACCGTTGGGTTTTAAAACCCCCAAGTTTGAGAAATATGATGGGCATGGGGATCCCATCGCCCATCTCAAAAAGTATTGCAATCAGCTGAGGGGAGCAGGCGGAAAAGAGGAGCTCCTCATGGCTTATTTTGGGGAGAGCTTGGTCAGTATTGCTTCCGAATGGTAATGGACCAGGAAATATCCCGTTGGCATACGTGGGATGATTTGGCAAGAGATTTCGTCCGGCAATTCCAGTACAATATTGACATTGCTCCTGACAGAAATTCCTTAGAAAAATTAAAGAAGAAAGCCTCCGAAAGCTTCATGGAGTACGCCTTCAAATGGCGTGAGCAGGCGTCGAGGGTGAAACCTCCCATGGACGAAGTTGAAATGGTCACACTCTTCCTTCAGGCACTAGAAGCTGATTATTATCAAAATATGATGTCAGCGATGGGGAAGCCATTTGCTGAGGCCATAAAAATCGGAGAAATGGTCGAGAACGGTCTAAAAACAGGGCGGATTTTGAGTCAATCGGCAATCAGATCTACCTACCAAGCCATTCAAGGCGGGTCTGGAGGGCTAGCCAATCGAAAGAAGAAAGAAGAATCGTCAATGACTGCTTCAAGTACAAGAAAGCCCCGTCCACCCAGACCTCTTTTCTCTGGAAGGGCCCCGCATCACTACTAACCCCACCAGGATATAGCCTATGCTCATCTACCATATGCAGTAATGAATGCTCAGCCATATGGCAGGCCCCAACAACAATTTAGTCAAAACAGAGCTCCACCACCCAAAAATCAACCTCTGTACCAAGCTTAATACAATTCCCGACCTCCACAAAATAACTTCCTCGTCCGAGAGCCACCGAGGAAAACAAACTTCACACCCATTGGTGAATCATATTCAAGTTTATTCCCGAAGTTGGTTCAAATGGGTCTGCTTCAGCCTGTTCCCCCAAATAGGCAAAACCCAGAATCACCCTCCTATCAACAGGGCACCCGATGTGCATATCACTCCAGGGCAGAAGGACATGATACGGAGAACTGTTGGACATTGAAAAGAGCGGTCGAAGATTTAATTGAACAAAAAAGAATAGTGCCGAGGGATGAGGATATCCCTAATGTAACCAATAATCCACTACCGGCTCACAATAATGGGCCGGTTATTGGAATGATCTGTGAAAACAAGGAATTCGACCCAGCCTTGAAAGCTATCATCGCCATAGCCGATACAGAAACAAAACCAAAAGCTATCCCAAAACAGGACAGAACAGAGAAGAAGAAGAGGGTTTATTCATTCTCGCGCTCTGCAACCTAAAACCCTCCCATTTTCAAATCTCAGGCCACCACCAGCAGTCTCTCCGCGCTATTCAGGGATGAGAAGAGAAATGAGTATAGCAGTGCGAACCCCAAAATCTGGAAGGCAATCATTGTTTTTTCAGGATTTAGCAACGCCTATATTCTCTCGAAAATCAGGGTCAAAATTTAGTACCCCAGGTCAGGCAGCAGCTGTTTCCGCCTTATGGCGTGAGAACTTTTCCAGCTCAGATCTCCCACCACCACCTGTATTTACCCTCGAAGATCGCTCAGATGTCTCTCCGGAATCTGGGATTCCTGATTATGTTACTTCACCAGAAATCAAGTCTGACCCTAGAACCCCATTACAAACTTCAGGAAGGGAATTTGCAACTCCTAAGACGAGGTCTGAGGCGAGCACTTCGTATGCATTGATGGGTAAGCAGCAGCAACAGAGTCAGCAAAGCCCCTTGCTGAGTTTGAGCTGGTGGTCCCCCTCGAAGGGTAGTGGTAGCGCTGAGCAAGATGACAAAGGAAAAGGTTCACCAGTTGAAGGCGTCGTACATCCTGGTGCTTTGATAACTTTACCACAACCAAGGGAAGTTGCAAGGCTAGAGATCAGGAATAACTCATTCACTGTGGGAAACCTCGATGAGGAAGAATGGGTCACAGTTTATGGGTTTTCTCCAATTGACACCAATTTGGTTTTGCGGGAATTTGAAAAATGTGGCGTCATTTTGAAACACATTATAGGCCCCAGAGATGCTAACTGGATGCACATTCTATATCAGAATCGTGCTGATGCTTAGAAAGCTCTTAGCAAAAATGGTATGCAGATAAATGGAGTTCTTATGATCGGATTTAAACCAGTGGATCCAATACAACATCAGGCACTGAATTGTAGGCTCAACAAACAGGAATTTATACCTTTACCACATACTCCCTCCAGTAAAAGCAATGATCCGATTCCATTTCAAACCTCCTCTCATCCTCACTATCTACAAAATGGCAGCAATAGTGCAAAACAATCATCTGGATCTGTTGCAACCCCAACCAAATCTGTGGTGTCTAAAATTGTGGACTTAATGTTTGGCGTCTAATCTTCCATGTTTTGTTTTTCTTACGTGCTTGTGTTATTTCTACTCTATAATGGAAAAATTCAAAGCTGCTTTTCTTGAATACCGATCGACTCCAAAATACAGTTGAGTTGTATGTGATTCTAAAATCCCTTCCTCCCCTTCCCCTCTATTCTCTTCTCTGTTTCTCCTCCAAATGCTTGTTCATGCTGTATTTGTATCAACTTGAGCCCCATAGGGTCATGGGGCTTTGTTATAATGGAGATATAGAAGTTTAAATAAAAAAAAAATAGAGAAGAAGAGAAAAAGTGTTCCTCAGAAGGTGGAAGAGAAGGTAAAAGTTGAAACTGGGGCATTGCCCTCCAAAGATGTTGTTATTTATGTCCCCCGAGGGCACAAGAAAGAACAAAAGCCATTAAGCCCTCCCAAGAGACTTGAGTTAAACAAGCAAAAGGCTCAAATGTATGTGCAAAAGGGGACCTATGTGGTTCAGGGACCGGTATGTCCACCAAGGCTGAATGAGCCCGTGGTTATCGGTCGCGCGCCACAAAGGCCCAAGACAGACCCTATTGCCGTGCCATGGAACTACAACAAGACGGTAGTGACATACAAAGGCAAAGAAATCTCGAGGGAAATCCAGGAAGACAACCCGGTTGAGAGGCATCTCAATTTGGGGGAAGTAAACAATGCTACAAAGAAACGCTTCCCCTCCAAGAAACCGGTAAGCCCCGAAGAAGCAGAGGCATTCTTCCAAAAAATAAAAATGGCAGACTACGAGGTAATTGATCAACTTCAAAAGTCTCCTTATCAAGTCTCTCTTCTATCTCTGTTAATGAGCTCAACTGAGCATCAGAAGGTTCTAATCAAAACCCTCAATGAAGCATATGTGCCTATTGAAACTATGGTAGAGCAACTGGAAAGGATGGCAGAAAGATTTTTTGCAACCCATCAAGTTTCCTTCAGCAAAAATGATCTGCCACCGGAAGGGGCTGCCCACAACAAAGCCCTTCATCTGACAGTCAAATGTGAAGGATATTATGTAAAAAGAGTCATGCTAGATGGAGGTTCTGGGGTAGATATCTGCCCGCTCTCAACCCTACAGTGCATGGAAATCTGCACAAAGAAAATCAGACCTAATGATGTATACGTACGTGCTTTCGATGGCTTGAAGAGGGATACTATTAGAGAAATCGACCTGGTCCTGACTATTGGACCGGTCGACTTCGAAATAACCTTTCAGGTTCTGGATATGGGCACTTCCTACAATTTTCTCTTGGGACGACCGTGGATCCATGGGGCAGGAGCCGTGCCTTCCACTCTCCACCAGATGGTTAAATTCGAGTATGAAAACCAGGAGATTGTGGTCCATGGAGAGGATGAACAATCAATTTATCACGATCCATCAGTCCCGTGCCTTGAAGCAAAGGAAGGAAGTGAACATATAATCTATCAAACTTTTGAAATTGTAGTCGCAGACCACTGCGAAGAGGGAAACCCTTGCCCTCAACCCTTCCTTTCAAACGCATCAATCATGGTAGCCAAAGAAATGATTAGACATGGATATCAACCTGGGAAAGGCTCGGGAAGTCGCTGCAAGGAACAGCTGAGCCAATCACCTCGACTGCCAGCGAGGGGTTCTTCGGGTTAGGCTTCCGACCCGCGCCGGTTGATTTTAAATGGGCAAAGAAAAGGAAGAATGATGGGTGGGTCTTGACTAAGCCGATCCTGCCTCTATACAAAATATTCGTCAAGCCTAAATACAGTGACGAGGAGGAAGATGAAGCCTTCACGGCCGAGGAAATTGAAGAAATTTGTGGGGCTATGAAACAGATGTTGTATGAAACCCACATGGTTCAGCAAGGGGAAGGCTCAAGCACCGTTGAGGTTCTGTACATGGGACCTAATGCCAAACTACAAAATTGGAAGGCTACGCCCTTCCCAATCAGGCGGGAGTCCCGGTAGATTTGTCTTGCCACTTTTTCTGCATCACGAGTTATTCCAGGGTGTAACTCGGATGTTTCGTTTTGTTTTTAGTTTCTTGTCTTTTAATTCCAAATGTAAACCCTGTTATCTTAAAATTCAATGAAATGAAATCAATATTTCATCATTCATCTATTCTGATTTTGTTATTTTATTTTTCTTTCTTCTTTTCAGTTCTATAATGCGACTTTAAATAACATGACATGCTTGCGAACTTCATGCCCAGATCCAAACACGCTGTCTAACTGTGACGTAATGAACCAAGAACCGGAATATAATGAAGAAGAGGCTTTTAAGGAAATAAACCGAGAATTGGAACAATTTGAGAATAAACCTAAGCCAAAATTAAATGATACCGAGCCTGTTCAAGTCCATCCGATCAAGCGGTAAAAGGTTTCCAAAGTCAGAAAATGCATTCAAAATGAGAGAAATAAAATGAGAGAGTCTTATTGGTGAAAACCCGCGCGGGTACCGTAAGGCGATGTAAGCAGAGAACTGAAAATGAGAGAGTCTTGTTAGTGAAAACTCGCAAAGAGCACTACAAGGCGACGGTGAGAAGAGAAATGAGAGAGGTCAATTGGCGAAAACCCGCAAAGGGCGCTGTTGATCGAAAAGCAAAAATCCTCGCCACTATTGGTACTGAAAGAGTCCTGACAAGGTTTCTCGATTTCAGAATATGAATCATGATAGGTTCATGAGAAAGTTGGACAGTTACGCAGATTGGGCGTCCAGTCCAAGAAGCATGTCATGCCTATGCGAAGTCTGCGTGTATCCCGGATAAGTTCTTCTCTCTTCCCCGAAAGGGACACTTTTCTAAATTCATCCTCTCACCTTTTGTTTACTTTTTCTTTGAATCCCTTTCGGTCTAATTCTGCTTCCGAAATTAATACGAAGAAAAGGCGTCAAGATTGGTTCTACAGGGTCCCGCTTCATTAATAAAAGTCAGATCCAAAAGAAATACCAGCCTCAGCGAGTGCATCAAGTCGACCCCGACTGGCCATGATGGCTGATGCTCTGAAACCCCAAAGTTGTGAAAAATGAAAAGAAATCCAAAAGCAAAAGCCTCAGAGGCAAGAAAAGTGAAAAGAGAAAGACCCATATGGGCAAGTTGTCCCAACAAATTTACAAAACTGAGTCCTTCGGCTCAAGAAAGAAATTAACTTTCAGAAAAAACCAAGCAAGAAGCAGAGTTTCTCGCCAAAAGTTCGGCCGGGATCGAGTGATCAGAATCATCAAGGCCACAAAACCAATCACCGTTTCAAACTAACAATTACTTTGTTTTGAAAACAAGAAATTGGTGCAATCCAAGGCAACCTTACAAGATGCAGGTGTAACCAGAAGGAAACTGCACAAAGGCCAAAAACAACTTTAAAGCATTAATCAGAGGGAAGTCTCCTCTAAACTCTTTCCTGCATTATTTTGGATTTCTTTGGCATAACCCAAAGACCCTTTATTGTTCTGTTATCCCCGGCATAACCCGTGGATCTCTTTGGCATAACCCGAAGATCTTTTCCTTCATCCCCAGCATAACCCGTGGATCTCTTTGGCATAACCGAAAGACCTTTTCCTTCATCCCCGGCATAACCCGTGGACTTCTTTGGCATAACCCAAAGGTCTTTTCCTTCATCCCCGGCATAACCCGTGGATCTCTTTGGCATAACCCAAAGATCTTTTCTTGCATCCCCGGCATAACCCGTGGATCCCTTTGGCATAACCCAAAGACCTTTTCCTTCAACCCGGCATAACCCGTGGACTTCTTTGGCATAACCAAAGATCTTTTTCTTCATCCCCGGCATAACCCGTGGACCTCTTTGGCATAATCCAAAGATCTTTGTTTTTCCTTTATCCTCGGCATAACCCGTAGACTCCCCGACAGAACCCGTGGACCTCTTTTGGCATAACCCAAAGATATTTATTTTTCTGTTATCCCCGGCACAACCCGTGGACTCCCTGGCATAACCCAAGGAACTTTCTCTTTTACCCTGGCATAACCCAGGAACTCTTTTTCTTTTCCCCAGTAATATGGACCGATAACATCCTCGGCATAACCCGGGAATTTTGCTTTTTCCAACATAACTCGGTCCGCTTTCCAGCCTAACCTGGCAATCCTTCCTTTATTTTACTGTTTTCAATAGAGAAATAGTTTAGCTTTTAGTTGCAAATAACTCACAAGTTTTTCTCAATGGAACTGGGGCAGGATAATTTTGTTCGCTTGATTTGGTTTGGTGTCCGAGCAGGTTTTCCCTCGAGGCACAGGGTTCGAGATGACCAAAAGAATGGATCTCAATCCAGAATAAAGAAAAGAAAAGAACAAAAGGAAGAAAATTCAAACGCTGCAATGAACAAGGACGCGATATATTCAAATTTGACGGAAGTCATAAGATTCACACGTCTCGCCTTGATTCAAAAGTTGAAGAAAGAACTAGCACCTACAGCTGATGAACATCAAGGTTCAGATCGGAGTCTACCTCGAGAACCAGCTAAGACTCAAGATCAAGCTTTAAGAAATTTGTAGATAGGAATCTTGTAACTCATAGCTGATAGACGTAGCTAGCTTAGCTTTTTATTTTTCCATTTTTGTGTAATAAGGAGCGCAGCAAGCAGTAACAGCAACAGCAACAGTAAAAATCACAGCTTCCTGGTAGTCCCAGCTACCAAAACTTCTCGAACTACACTGACCTGATTCCTCTGTAGCCAAGGATATGTAGGAAACCTTTGAAGCAAGGTTCGGTCAAACTCTTTTCAAAAATGCTTCTCATGCAGTTTCGGATAAGCAAAAATCCCACAGAATTGCTCATTTGATCTTTGCCCGAAAACCCTTCGTGTCTCCGAGCAAAGAGGGGCAGCTGTGAGCACGTGATTTTTGTCGTACCCGAAATGCTCCCATAAAATCAAAAAATAGTTTTTTTAATTATTATTCGCTTTTTTTAGGAACCCTATTAGATTTTAAATTACTTATATTTTTCTTGATTGTTTAATTTTTAAGTAATTAAATCATGAAAATACAAAAAAATATCATGCATCTCATTTAGGATTTGTTTTTTTACATTTTAGGATTGAATTAGTAATTATTTATTTTATAAAATTAAAAAATCATAAAAAATAGTTCATTTTACATTTTTCTTAATTTTTAATCTTAAATTCTTAGAATCAAGTGTTATTATAATTTTTATAATTAGTTATTTAGCTTAGTTTCACATTTAGGTAATTTAGGATTTTTAATTATTAAGGTCCTTAGTTTTAAAAATAAAAAAATAAAATTAAAAACAACAAATTGGAAACAAAACAAAAAGAAGAGAAAATTGGACTGGGCTGGTAATTAACTGAGCCCAATTGAAATTTACCGGATCAGCCCAAAAAACCGGTCCAACTTTCCTAAAACCAAACGACACCGTTTGAGTGAGGGATCAATCTGAACCGTTGATCTAAAATGATCCAATGGCTCGGAACTGATCCTTTGCCTCTATATATGTGTCCGAACAACCCCCCCACCCTCATTTCACCTTCCAAACGACCCCTCATCTGAAATTGAAGCTAACCCTAGCCGCCCAAAGTTCACTAAAATCCGGTGGTTTACCACCGGAATCATTCCCAAATCCACCCCAAAATCACACCCAAGGATCATCATCACCCCCTCATCCCAAATCTATAACCCGTTTCAACCAAAAATCCCTGAAATCCCTTCGATTTTAAATCGAAAAACAGAAACCCTAAAAGTTTAAAACTTCTAAATCAAAGCTTTTTGGAGCTGAATCAAAGTCAAAATAGACGTTAACCGTGTGTTCTTAACAAGAACACACGGTTAAGGTCAATTTTGGCTTAAAAATTAGATTTTTAAAAGATGCTTGGTCCGAGGTATCTTCTTCTCCTTTCTTTTTCATTTTTTGTCTTATGTTAATTATTTGTTAATGTTTCTCATCTTCTACTCCCTCTTTAATTTTTCAGTTTTATGTTTAGGTCAGAATCTTGTCCGTTTCTGTTTCCTTCTTTGTTTCACTGTCTTTTTGGTTTAAAATGGTCTGAGACCTTTTGAAAAAAAAGCCATAGACGACTGGGGGTAATTCTGAAACCTGGGCTTCTGAAAGTTGAAGCCCAAAAAAGAGACTGGGTCGGAGTTGGTTTGGTTGTTGTTTGGGTCGGGTCGACTTGACCCGTAAAGTTTAATATAGTAAAATCAGAACTTTAAGGGGTTAATTTGGGTAATCTGTTAGTAACAAATAGAAGCTTCTGGGAGGTCCTTAATTGTAAATAAATAAGTAAAATAGAAAAATATATGGGTAAAAAGAGACATTTTAAGAAGTAGTAACAGAAATCTGTCAGGAAGATGCTTTGGATCACATGCACACCAAAAACAGATCGGGGGAGGGAATATTCTCTGAGATTTTGATAACAAACAGATTTTAAAAATTATTTTGTGATTTTTTCATATAAAGGGAGTCAGATTTTTTCACTCAGGGATATATATAATCACACACAGGCACTCCTCGTTCGATCATCTGCATACGCTCGCACACACAATTCACTCCCTATTCATTCTCCCACTCACCCATATAGACTCTCCCTCATACTCTTTCACTCTTACCCATACTCAAACACCTTAGTAGTAGTTGGATTTTAAAATATCCAAATCCTCGAGCTGTGGGGTATCATTGTTTGAGTTGCCGTCTCTTCATAGCCAAGTTCCAGTTTGCTGATTTCAGTCCCTGTTTGGTTGTTATAGTTTGAGTTACTGTAAATAAGTGGATCGAGTTGTGGGTTGCTGATTGCTTGTTGCTGTTTGCTGTCAATTAGCTAGGATTTATTTATTGCCATATAGGTATGTTCAAGTACCCCTGTAATTTTAAATTAAAATTATGAATGAAATCAAATTGTTTATTGCTTATGCTTCTTATGGTTAACCTGTTAAATGGTTCAATTTGCTTGCATTTCTCTTCCTGTCAATTTCTGAAGTCCTGGATGTTGTATACCTGGACTAATCATTGTTAATGAATCATGTATTAGTGACTGTTTGGAATTTTTCATTAGTCTTGTAATGAAATTTAACTTACTGCTACATTATATATTTGGGTTCTTTTATGACTATGATTGTTTCTTATCTTGCTTCTGCTTCACTACCAGTTTCAGCTTCCCTACTGGTTGTAGTTCAGTTAAAACTTAATTGAAATTATTTGTAAAATGATCCAGTAGCTACCGGTGGTCATTCATGCCACTGAAACATACTAAGGGTGCTACTGTTGTAATATAGAATACCTAATGTGCTGAAAAACAGTGTTTATTCAACCAAAAACAGATTTGAAATTAACATTTTTGATTTAAATTAAGGTGGGAAGTAGTGTTTATTTCATCTCTTCCTATTCTGATTAGTTAAAACTAAAATTTGAAAAAGGAACAGGAAGAAAGCTATTAGTCACTGTTAATATGTTATGTTGGAATTTGGGTAGTTATTTTGTAAGTTCAAAGATGGAAAGATGGAGTTCTGTAATAGTTCAGTGTATCAGCTTTGTATTTAATCAGTGCATTCATAGTGATAATGTTAATATATTCAAAATTGATTGAGATTTTGTAATTAATTTCTTCTTACTTATGATTGTACGAATGGTATCAAATCTGTTGAAGTCCATGCAAAGCGAGCATATGTCGAATTGCACTGATGTTTGGGCTACATTTGTATCCCATTTCTGAAAACGCAGCCTTGTTAAAGGCTGGTATTGGGCCTGCCTTTGAGTTGGCCCATTTCAGTGGCTTCTAGGCCCAAATTTGATGATTACTTTGACTGCAATCTGTTAAATTTAAAGCATGACTGTTTCTGAAATCTGTTAAGTTCAAAGCATGGCTGTTTCTGAAATTAGTGCTAAAATTCAAAGCGTGGCAATTGGTTTTAAAATTCAGGGTATGGCTGTTTTATGGAATCAGTAGCTATATTCGTAATTGAACTTATGCTGAGTGATATGTTTTGGGCCTGAAATTAAAATACTTGGAGCCCAAGCAGACCTACTGTCCGACTGGAAATCAACTAGGCCTGTTGCTATTCACATACATGGCTCTCCAGTAACATTAAACAGGTAGACGTGGTTCTAACAACTTAGGTTCAAAAAATTCCTTTAGTTAATAGAGGTGAGCCATATAATTAGTAACGATCACCTATGGCCCTCTTAATAGCTAAATACAAGATTAAAATAATTAAGTCTTAAACGCCTTAAACTTTCGTAGCTTGCTTTTAGGCGCGATTAATAACATTGTGACTATGGGTACGGTTCCCGTGACATAATAACAATGCCAATTTTGAGGGTGCCTTTTAGGTGACTCGATTTTAATAAATTCAAATAAGAAAAGTGTTCAAATAATTTGAGGTGCACCACGCCAAATAAAATTTCAAAATGCATGGCCCTCATTAATCAAATATCAAAATCCTTAGAAAATCGAGGTGTGCTATTCAGAGAATTTCATGGCCCTCGAAGAGTCAAAAAACGCGTAGTTGCTTTAGGTACGTTACTTTAATGACACAATTTCCTAAACTCGGGTGCGCATTTATGCGACCCAAATCCAAATTTCAATGTTAAATTAAAACGTGTTACGGATTACGGGTGCATTTATGTGACGTGGTTCGTGACATATTTTAATTGATGTTGCAATTCTCTAATGATTCTAAAAAGCGGTTAAAGGTAAAATATACCATAGGCTAGGAACATGTATTAAAATTAGATAATAAGCCGATTATAACAGTTGAGCGACCGTGCTTGAACCACGGAATCCGAGGGTGCCTAACACCTTCCTTTGGGTTAAGAGAATTCCTTACTTAGAATTTCTGGTTCGCAGACTTCATAAGGAAAGTCAAAATTTTTCTCGATTTGGGATAAAACCCGGTGACCTGAGACACCAATTAAATATTCCAAGTGGCGACTCTGATAAAATTAAACAAATAATCTCATTTCGAGTAATGTCACTTTAATTGGAAAAACTCCTTTATATGCTCCTCGGGGGTATACGAAAAGGAGGTGTGACAAGAGTTTCCCCGTTTTTGGACCATCCCAAAAACTTTCCTGTCTCAAATCAACAATCAAACATTCAAATATTATACCAAACAATTGACAACTTGTCAATTAACCAATACAAGTCTCCACCATAACTAAACCACCAACTAAAGAACAATACTCAACATAAGACTATAATAACGAAAAAATACGCATGACACTAAAATAATGACTATGGAGCGACTCTAAGAGTTCAATGAAAATACCATAACCATAAGTAAAATCTCTGCCCACGCGAACAAGTGTGAGGCTCACCGAGAAATATCAACCTGTGCGCTCTAATTAACGAGATCCTCGCCTGCGTCAACTGTTGTCTCTGTAAAAAAAAAAGTGGGGAATGAGTCGCTAGCTCAGTGAGTAATAACACTTAACCACAACCATTTTTTTTTATTTGGGGACAGGTCAGAAACATGCTAGTATCTCAAAGAGAAAATAACATAAAAATGCCCTTTCAGAAACTATAAATAATTTTCAGTCTCATCACGCTTTTATTGTAGTAAAATATAATTAACAATTCAGTAATAAGCTCGGTAACCACTGTATAATATCAGTATTCACATTTTGGGAGGTTTCAATGAACGGATCATGTAATCGGTATAATCGTGGACTTCTTTACCAGAAGTCATATATAACGGTAGTCCCTACTCGACGGAAATCGGTAACTGTATGCTAGTTCTACCTTCCCGCTAACGAGGGCTATAACGGTAATCAGTAATTACAAGGTGCACCAGGTCTAACGAACCCGCCGTTAGCTACGGGATCCTTCAATGTCTACTCCCATTTATACTTGTCTCTGTAATCCGTATATACTCGTAGAAACTATTTTAAGACAATATAGGGCATTTCAGTTCTTATCAAATCATATAATTTCCTTTCGATAACAGTAAATTCAAGTAACGGTAAAACAGATCTAGTGACAACGAAAATATTTAAAATCACGGTACTCATCTCAAATAACTATTTCGGTTTCATATCGAGTAAAAGACTTGTCCCACATGCAACTCAAAATAATCGGTAACATATTCATATTAAAAGTCATGTGTAAATCATGCAAGTTATGAAAACACAAATTGCGGTAAGATTACTACTCATAGTACTCGTACCAAAATTTCAAATGCTTCACCTCGAGCAATTTGTACAAATTCCTCCAATTCAATCTATAATTACATTATATCGGTCTCATGTTAATTTCTATGTTTAGGCTAATTTAGAATACCCAACCCACTGCATCATATCTTTAATTCCCAATTCGTCAAAATCTTATCTACTCCTGCTACAGTTAACTTAAACTAGTTCAAAAATCTTCTAAATAAATGGCATTCATATAGTTTACTGTACTATTTAATTTCCTCAACTGTGTATCTAAGTTGAAACTTAAATAGTTTTGTTGTCCTTAATATATATAAAATTGCAATATCTGACAGAAATCCCATAAATACTTGAATCGAGATGTAAAGAATTCCACCCGAAATTGAAGCAGAATCAAAGAAAGGGAAACATTGACCTTTTTGTGTAAGAATCGACTATGAAGCTTGATAATTCTCTTCCTTCTTCCTTCTTGAAACTTACTGATAAAAACTTCTTTTTTTCCCTTAAAGTATTGCTGCCCCTGAATTTTTCTTGTGATAGAATTCTTCTACTACCCAAAGCCCTTTTTTTTTCTTTTGTTGTTTCCTGTCGTGAGTCCTTCCCCTTCCCTTAATCCCTTTCTTTCTTTTTCTTTTGCCAGATTGAAATCTGGTGGGCTTCGGCCCTTTTATATTTTTTTTGGGGGTGAATTACTTAATTGCCCTTTTTTTGTATGAGGAGTATTACACATACGTACTTTTTTGTATAGTTGACCTAGGCTCACTTCACACTATTTCTGTACATATGATTGTCTATCGATGTTATAAGATAGACAATCATCACATCATCATAGGTCTAACCCATCATAGCTATTTAGGCATACTTGGTCATTAAGTCTGGATGACCAAGAGTGTACACCCTTTCTTTCAGGAGGTAAGGTTTATGTCGCCCTCCATTCCTGTATCTCATGTTATTAACACTAGGCATGCTGCCTAGTGGATTTGATTTAAAAAAAAAACACTAAGAATCGCACCCCAAAACTCAATTGAATTAAGTTATGAACGTCAAGCTTTTCAACTTACTCCGAATGCGCCGAATCATACTTAGACTACATGGAATGACACCAAATTTTGCGTGCAAGTCATAAATCACCATAAGGAACTATTCTCATATTCGAAATCCTAAACGGACCTCGATAATACCAAAGCCTACTCCAAACCAAATTTAAAGAATTTGAAAACCTTCAATATGCCAACTTTCAATATTAAGCACTGAAATGCTCCCGGGTCATCCAAAACCCGATCCGAACACAGGCACAAGTTCAATATCATCATACAAACCTATCGGGACCGTTAAATTTTGGTTCCGAGGTCGTTTACTCAAAGCGTTGACTCAAGCCAAATTTTTCCATTATGGGCCATTATTAAGGAACTAAGTGTTCTGATTTCACCCGGAACCCTTTCAAACCCGAACCAACCATCTCCGCAAGTCATAAAACGGTAAAAGCACATACAGGGAGTCTAAATTAGGAAAACGGGGACCTAGAAAATAAAATGACCGATCGGATCGTTATGGTTCCAGTATAATATATTGGACTTCGAGCGCAATTTACTAGAGTTCTAGTATAATATACTGGCCCGACATAATATGCTGGAAGTTCATACACAGGTGCTCCAATCTCTAGTATATTATGCTGGAACTTCCGTGCGTTGGAGTCCAGCATAATATGCTGGAAGTTCATACACAGGTGCACCAATCTCTAGTATATTATGCTGGAACTTTCCGTGTTGCAGCAAAATAGTGGCTATTTTTCAATGACTTTGCAAATGCTAGCTATTTTTTAATTACCAGTCCGAAAAATGACTAGCCCGTGCTATTTTTACCTTAAAATGACCAACCCAACCAAGCCTTAAGTGGGTTGCAGGCTTGGACAGACCAGCGCTTTATTATATTATTTTAAAAATAAATTTCTTCAGATCTTTAAGGATTTCCTCGTAATATTTTTGCCTAATCTTGACAAGGAATTTCGTAATTTGAATGTGAATTCTCTTTATCTCTTGCTCTTTTTTATTTTAATGTTAGATGAATGTTTTTTAATTCATGTTTTTCAACTTCCTTTGGTTCACGGATGACTTCAATAAATTTATATGCTGATGTCTTTTAATTTAAGTTTAAGATCATTTGCTGATTTCATCAATATAGTCCATAAAACTTTTAAAATTCATGAAATTTGCTACTGCTGTTAATTTTTTTTTTCTGGGCATTAAAAGTTGATCTTATCCAATATTGAAGAGCAGTTTAACTGTTAATAATATATTACAATAGTCCAAGCTGATCATTGGCCACTTAAAGTAACTTTTATTTTTAAAAAAATTATTATTGGTCACTTAAAATTTTCCTAGTTTATTATAATTAAGTAAAGGAAAAATTAATCATGTCATATTACATGCATATCAAAAAATCGAAACTCTGGGGTTGGGAAATGTAAATTTTAGTTAATAGCTTTTTTAGTTTTTACTCATTTTTTTTTACATTTTCTTTTAAATAATATATATTTAAATTTAAACTTAATAAACTTGTTAGTCCATGGGTTTGGCCCAGACCCAGCTTGATCAAGCTTCAAGGGCTAGCATGCTGATTTAGGTCGAACTTATGAGCCTCAGTTTTAAAGGGATGCAAAAAATCTTAATCCAATTCTACTCAAGTAGAGGGTTGAATTGGGTTGACCCACGGGTCAAGCCTATTTTGACGACTCTAATTGCAGCCTATGAAGAGCTAAGAATCAAACCTCAGCAAAGCTCAAACGAGTGCCACCCAATGAATCCATGAGTCTTAAGATACTGTGATACTGTGGTAATGAAGTTCAAGAAAGATATCATTTGATGTGGGATTAAAGTCTGATATTGAAAATTGATAACAAAATAGGGTACATGCAAAGGCGGGATATTCTTAATGCGAGCTTCCTAACTCTTGCAATCTTATCTTTTTTCCTTCTCCTCTCTCTTAAAATTGACATTTTCTTAACCTGTATTCATCTTCAAGTCGATGTAAGGCATTTTAGATAAAAGTGTGCGAGTTGGATTAAGTCAGACGCTATCACACCATCTCCAATCTCCCCTTTGTGTCCTTCACCTCCCCCTCTTCTTCCTCCTTCTCGTCCAACTCGTTTCCATCTCCTTCTTTTTCCTAGCAATCACGCAATTCATATTTTAACTTTCTCCTAAATAAATCTTAATATGATTTTGTAACAAATAAATACATTAGGTGGTAAAAGAAAATAAAAACAGAAGAATTTGTACCTTAGTCAAAGTATAAAAGAACTATTTATACGTTTTTAATAGGCTCTATACACGAAGGTAAGTAAGTATCGAAATTGAATAGTAGTACAAAAAAGAAGCTTTTACTAACATGACTAGTTAGATGGGGTAAAAGAGCTACCTATATGTATTTATTTACAAAATTCATCCATTTAACATTTTTTTTAAAAAGGAAGAAAAAGTTTGAGTCCCTTCAGTAAATTCACAGAATCCAGGCCCAGAAGCATCTAGACATTTCCAGTAGCGCCTCCTTTCCCCCCTCCATAGTATATACCCAAACCTACTGCCATTTGCAGTTGTACACACACGCATCTCTCTATCAGTCGCTTAATTTTTCCCCCTGTAAAAGACTCTAAACATGAGGTATGTTCTTCAATCTTCCTCTTCCTTTGCGGTTCACTGCATGTATTTATCTTCCTTTATGTGCTGGGCTATAATCTCTGTTTCTACAGTTTTTAATTCACCCATTGAGTAAGAGTCGTACATACTAGAAGGTTTTTGGGTGTTTGCAAGTTTTCACTCGAAATGCTTAAATCAAACCCTAGGTTTTAGAGTCTTGTATTTGAACTTTAACGAAAAGGAATTTGTAGTGAAACTAATCTACTCACATTGCTTTTGATAATTAGTCTGTTTTTGTCATTACTTGAATTTAAATGATATACGCGTAGCAATTTATCTATCTCTTTGTTTTCTTTTTCGTTTTGGGGATGGCTGGGATAAAGGAAGGTCTCTGGTGAGCTGTGAGTGCTAAATATAGATATGGTATATCTACTCTTGTTTTTGGAGACCAATTTCTGTCTTACTGATTGCAGTAAGATGAGACTATTTAGGAAATAGGAACCATAAATGACATACGGAATTTTCTTGAGATGTAATCACGCAGGTGTCCAACTGTTTGTTATAGAGATATAATGATGACACATGCTTTGTGCATCTCCTCCCGTGAACGTGAACATGAACATCAAATATTCTGCTTAAATAGTAGACACATGTAATAAATAAGAAAATACTAGAAGATTCGAACCTACAGCGTTTTTGGGCGCTTGCAGCCGTTCTTGCTCTATAATGTCTCCACTACTCAACAAATAAGCATTGATGCTTTGGCATCTGCACTATACCCAAGCACAATGTATCCCAAAGCAACAACATTTCCTGGCCATTAGTGGTTTGTAAAATGCCTTCAAAATTTATTTAGGTTCCGGTCAATGGCTTTATAATGAGGTTGCAAGGGAATACTTGCTTAGCTTTTCTCTGTTTTCTTTTTGTTCCCTGTCATAGGATGTTAGCTTTATTGTTAGTTGTGTTCTTTTATGATGTTTATCTTAGTTTTTTTAGTTATGAACTGAAAGCGAAAAACTTATGTGTAAAAATAAATCTAATCAAGGCACTATTTTGGTATTTATGTTCTAATTCCTTTAGATACAAATTTCTGGAGTAGAAGCAAACCTTTGTTTTGTTTTGTTTTGTTTTTTTTAAATTTAAATAAGGTTAATATCTTTATGTATTTTGAGAAACTTCCATCTATGAGGGGTATACCAAAAAGTATGAACTACATTTCTATAGGTACCTAATAATCTTATGGGTGCTCCAAAAGTTGACCAAAAACAAGAATTCATTCCTCAAATGTGCATGTTAGTCTTTAGTCCTTCAAAAGCTCCCTTATTTCTGTCCTTAGATAGGATTACCCTGAGGGCAGAAATATTTCGTTCTTTGTGTTTCTCTTCTTCAACTGTGTATAGTACATAATTCACTTTGTACGATATTGTCTGCTATGCTCCAAATACCACTTATCAATTGCCAACTAAAAACGCAACCTCGGGAAGATGGCCTTTCTGCTGGCAGTATAAGTGGTATAGTTGATTCTAGGTCAACTTTGTTTAGACCTTCATTCATACATGGGAAATGCCAAAAGGTCGAGGATATTAAATTTGGGGTGAGCATCAGGTTCGTTCTGCTTTACAGTTTTAGTGCCTAACTTTGTACATCTCATCACCTTTGGAGGTTGGAGACATCAGTGGTTTGACATGCAAGGGGGTGTAAGTGGGAAGAAATTTTTTAGTTGATAAAGTTTCAATATCAAGCTGCAGTTGCTCTATGGACTATGGAGTGTTTCAGTTTGTCTTCCACAATAATCCATCATGGTGCTCTTGTGCACCCATCACTATGCTCATCACCAGCTGTTCAAACATGAAATATGGTGGAGCATCCACCTTCATCTCATAGTGTTGGACCTATGTCAAGTTGGTCTCTTATTTGAAACGTTGCACCTCTTTTATTCGTAATTGCATATGGAGAGCTTCATCTGGTGCTTGCTTGAATTTTTTATTTTTTTATTTTTTTTATTTTTTTTATTTTTTTATTTTTTTATTTTTTTATTTTTAACTTCTGCATGTTATTATTATAGCAATTCGGGATCTACCGTCACGTATCATGCTCCAAGTTCTTATTCCCTGCATATAGTGGGATAATCAGACACAGATAAAAATGACAAAGGAGACAATTATACACAGGATAATTTGTTCACTTACCTTCCCTCAAAATTCCTCTTCTTGAAATATCATTTATGCGTTCTCAGACTGATTATGCGTTTCTTAAGTTGCCTGGAAGTCTGGAATTTTTTGTAATTGGAGACATCCAAGTGCTTGCTTTTCCTGGTTTTGTCTTGAATGGTTGTTGTTGTGTGACTTGGTTGAGATCCATTTGTTTTCTGCTTCTCTATCTCAGCCGACACCCTGCTGTCAAGTGGGCCCAGAGGTCCGACAAACTGTTTATCACGGTGGAGTTGCCGGATGCCAAGAATGTGAAGCTGAAACTGGAACCAGAAGGAAAATTCTTCTTTTCTGCAATTGCAGGAACTGATAATGTACCGTATGAGGTGGATCTCGATCTCTTTGATAAAATTAATGTTGATGTAAGTGAAGCTCCCTCAGTTCACATCTGCATGTGAGCATTGATGTTAATTTTACTGTAACAACTAAATAATGTTAATTTTACTGTAAAATGTTCATTCAGGAGAGCAAAACTAGTACTACTTCTAGAAGTATCGTGTATCTTGTGAAGAAAGCAGAAGATAAGTGGTGGAGCAGACTGATAAAGCAGGAAGGTGTACGTCCAGTATTTTTGAAAGTTGACTGGGACAAATGGGTTGATGAAGATGAAGAGGACACTAAACGTAAGTATAATGTCACTAGGAATATACTTTACTGTTAATATTAACTTGGTATATATATATTTGCTAACCATGATACTAATATTTCAGCTGGGACAGATATGGATTTTGGTGACATTGACTTTTCGGTAAGCAGCTCTAGATATATTAATAAGCAGCAGTGTTTATTTTCGTCTATATTTATGCCGAAGTTTTTACTTGACCCCTTTATTATTCTCTCAGAAACTCAACATGGGAGGAGGTCCTAGTGATTTTGATGCTGATGTGCCTGAGGGTAAGTCAACTTTGGTTACCCAGTAACATTCCCATCGCGATATTTTCAGCATCAAATCTTCTCTCCATTTGATTTGTCTGTTGTAAATTGTGTTTTGTTCTTATCTAATGTAAGTTGACATTGTTTCTGCAGGAGACGATGACAGTGATACCGAGGAAGAAGAAGAAGTCAAGGAGGAAGAAAATAGTGCACATAATGAACCTAAAGCAGCAGTGCCCCCAAGCACAGAACCCGAATCAAAATCTTGATGCGTTTGTAATATCTGAAAAGCGTTTTAACTGCTTGAGTTTTACTGTAGTACTGTTAGTTGTGGTTAGAGCAGTTGTGCAGGAATTGATGTCAGTTTATGCTATATTTGAAGGATCAGGTGTTCCCTCTCATTGAATTTTGTTTTCATAAAGCTCGTGTTAATTGGTTACATATGATGTGTTCAATTTGTTTTCTGTGTGTTTTCTGAAGGATTTCGATTTGAAACGAAATCATTCGAGGTTGAGATGCCCTAGTTGAATGTATATTTGTGCATGTATGGTCTTAAGGATCTGCTTATTCCGGATGATTCACAGGTCATTTGGCAATTCCGTTGGAATCCGACTCCAAGCGGCGAGGCAGAGTGTTTAAAAAGATCTGTATGTGAAAAGAGAAATAGTGTGTTCTGCGTACAATTAGATGCATAAGAAAATACAATTTTAGCACTATGACAGGTACGCCTCGAATGCAGGTTGCAGTGTGTATTAGGAATCCGTTGCGTCCAGTAATACAAAGAATCCGTTGCATCCAGTAATACGGGGGTCTTTTTGTTTGAATCAGCTGATCCACTGGAAAACTTAATAAAGAGTCTTCCTAGGAGAATTCCTCTTCACACAGCCAACAGCGTTTCATAAACTATTCTGGAAAACTAGCAACTTTCTCATACAAGAACTGTAGCATTGACGACATTATCGTCTGTAGGATGTGGGCAAAAGTGGTTTGAAAGTACTGCATTAGGAATAATTTTTATCCTATCCTATCTTATACTTCCCCAGGACGAATAAAATTGGTGCCTATGGCAGTCGGGAGAGAGAGAGAGAGAGAGATCTCAATATGAAGTAGCTACATCAAGATCAACCGGCACTGAAACTCACACTGACTTGGTCGTGATTTCCATTCTAATCACACAGAATTAAGTTATTAAGTGCAGCTTACTAAAACATAGATGACATCTATTAGTGAAGTTCCCAAGAGCACTGAGATCCCTTCTTCCATCACTATAATGAATATGTATCCCAACAAGTGCTCTTCGATCATTTATTGATCAGAACGATGATCAAGGACATCGTATTCAAAAAAAGCAACTGTCATATGGCCGCCTATTTTGCGGATAAGGAACTAGGAGAACTGAATATTAGCCAAACATACAAATATCTGAACATGGCAACGAGAATGAACAGATAGAGGTAGATAAACCCCTGGCTAACATACCCAATGGTTCAGATATCTCCGTTGCAACTTCTTTCTAGCTCCTCAACACCTAGCGACAGGCTTGGATTAGACATTGGAGCTATGAAAAATTTCCAAGTGGTTAAAGCATATATATATATAAAAAAAAAAAAAAAAAAAAAAAAAAAAAAAAAAAAAAAAAAAAAAAAAAAAAAAAAAAGGAAAGAAGAGATTTGGATTTGGAAATGAATTGCTTGAATATTCAAGCATCAAGTATTCAGGAAAAGGAAAAGAAGTAATTCCTACTTCTAATTACACAATTAGAGGGATCCTCAGCCTTTCAGTATTTTCCTAACTTTAATATTCTTAACAAAGCAAAAATTGGGTGGATACAAAAGTTACAAATTCAACAATCCGCCACACAGGCTAAAGAGCATTGACCTATTAGATTCAATAGGCAATGGAACAAGTGAAAAGAAATGTCTTTTTCCCGAAACATTTTGACTTTAATTAAAGTACATAATCTACAAAGAAACACTGGCCTCCATTCCAAAGGCACTACACATTTTAGAGGCTTCTCTCGATTTTTGTCTACCTGAGAAGTGATGCACCCCGCCCCATGGGGGCAGAGTTGCATTGAAAATTATGTATTTCAATCAAAGTTAAAATGCTTTCAGGAAGGGAGATGCATGTTTTTACTTGAATCATTGACAGATTATATCTAACAGGTCAACGCTCTTTAGCTTGTGTGGTCGATTGTTGAATTTATGACTTTTGTATCCATTCAGTTTTTTATTTATTAGGAAATTGTGAATACTGAACGGTTTAGAATCTCTCTAATTGTATAATTAGAATTAGGAATTACTTTTTTTTCCTTTTTCGAACTACTTGATGCTTTAAGAAATAATGAAGCAATTCATGTCCAAATCTCTTCTTTCCTTTCATGCTTTAACCACTTAACTCTGACAGATAAAATTTAAAGGATAAGAAGATGTGTTGTGATTGGCACTCCAGATGCAGTTTTCTGCCAATTGTCAGTCTAGACTATCTCTTTGAGTTCAGAATTGATATTCCGACATGTTCGGCAATTGAAAATTATTCATGGCTCCAATGTCTAATCCAAGCCTGTAGCAACCTATCATGGAGCATGAAAAAGTAGCAAAGAAGATAGCGAAAACATCAGGTATGTTAGCCAGATCTACCATCCTCTATTTGTACATTATCATCGCTATGTTTCAAATATTTATCTGTTTGTAGCTGATAGTTCCTAATCTGCATAGTAAACAGATTGCTTTTTGATAAGGGGTTGATTCATTCTAATTGGTGTTCATTATTATACTTCTCTAACACCATCCTTCCATTTCGCAGTCATACTGTTTGTGTTTAGTATCGTACTTATCTTACTCCACCCTTCCCTTGCTATCTCGTTGCTTTCTTCCATCTCATTCAGTGAGAGAACTTTACCACCTTTGTCCTCCAGCATTCTTATTAGCAATAAAGATCTACAGTAGTTTTGGTAGCAAAAAAAACAATGATTCATTAAAGCGATGATTACTGGTAATGTACTCCAGTATTTTGGTACATAATTAGTTTTGCTCCAGTACGGGAGGTCAGTAATGCTCAATGCTGAGTTCTACAGGGATCTGACAAACCAAAGAGGCATTGATATTTTACAGGATTTCATGTACTCCCAAACAATAAGTTGTTTGTATCTGGCCACAAAATATGGACGTCAACTAAGTTCACATTCAATCCACACTAGTTTCAATTAAACATCCCGGTTCACCGAATTACCTGAATGCTTAGCCAAATAATTTCACGAAGACCATAAACTGTTGCAGCTAAGAAAAGAAGATTCCAGCAATGACAATGAGCAGAAGATCAGTAAGGCCATCACAAAAGCATCGATATTGAAATATTTGATACAATCACGCATCTTAGTTCTCTTTCATTGAAATCAAGTATAGAGTGCACAAAACAACTGATCAAGGTCAGTTGCAAATAAAAGCTAAATTCTTGGTCAGACCTCTTATTATTCAGAAGCAGCCTCTTGTATGTCTGGTACAACTACGCGTTTAGGGATAAGAAAATTTATGTTCAAGGGTAGCAGGAGATCAACAAGGTGCAAAAGGAAAATAAGTCTTGAAGAAAATTTCATTTTTTAAATGAAGTTTCTGATGTCCAGAGACTTCACAGTTGGCATCTCCTCATCCTTGAACTCCTCCCTGCAAGTATAAAGGATGCAAAGTCAAAATCAGGAGAAGACAAACTAACCCAACATCTATGTGGTCTAAGAGAATGAGCAATCAAAGCCCTTTATTACCTCTTCTTCTGAGTTTCCATTGCTTCAAGAGCATCCTTTTTCAGTTCTTCTAATTGTGCCTTTGCAATCTTCAGCTCCAACTGTTCTTCGTATTTTGGCAGATCTTCTTTACGAATGCCGAGCCTAAATAACGCAAATTCAAAAGACAATAGTGAGGATCAAATACCTATGTAAACTCCGAATCATCTATCATCTGAATCACAATAACTCGTATTACAATATGGAAGTTGGCCACAGCTTTTGGTCAGAACAAAGGAAAATACCCCCCATCCCACACCCCACCCCAATAAGTCAAGTCAACAAATGGCTGAGCAAAATTGTTAGGAAGCTGGTTTCAGTCATTTACATAACGAGTGACCAACTGCTCTTCAAGGTAGATAATCAAAAATTGAAGCACTTGCAAGTAGAATCAATTAAGCTCTGCACAAGGAAGCTTACTTCTGGTTGATCTTATCAAACTCAGCTGTAAGAAGAGCTATTCCCTTTTTGTCATTCCTCATTAGTGGCTTTTTGATTTCTTTCTCAACTTTATCCAGTGCTGCCATCTGCATATCCTCTATACCTTGCTCATCGATAAGGCCCCTCCTGCCCAATATACATGAAAAAGAAAGGGGGGTGAAGAAATGCTGATACACCTGCCTAGAGGAAAAATCAAATGTCTTGGTCACTTAGGAATGCTGACTTCGACATTAGGAACCAAGTTCACATTTCAGATTAATTGCAGGACACAAAAAAATATCAGTGGAAATCACTTGTATGAAAGATAACTGAAAGCATACTATATTCATCTATTATTGATAAGGAAGCAACCACCTTTTTTCTAAAATACCAAAAGCATGCCAACAAGATAACTTGCATAACTCATTAAATATTCTAACTAGAAGGAACATAAGCATGAAAATGCATACTTGACACGCATCTCCTTCAGTTTCAATAAATAAGTCCGAGCATCTGGAATTTCATGAGTTTCTACTTCAATGTTGAACTTAATTATTTGAGACTCTGATAAGAGATTAGCCCTGCAAACATGGGAAAACATAACATTAATAATTGATCATAAGAATTTATGGAAATTAATCAAATAATACAGCATACAAGTCTATAAATAAAAATATGTACTGTTTGGCCATGCAAATAGAACTAGAGGTTTTGTACCACCAGGTGTGACTTATGATTCTTAGGGGTCGTTTGGTACAAACACAAGTAATGCAGGGATTAGTAATACAAGGACTGTAGTGCTGGGATTATTTTAAGTGTTTGGTTCATTGTATTAAAAATTAGTTATGCAATGTATAATCTAAGCTTGTGTTTGGTTTAAAACTGTACAAAATCTTCTTTACAATTATACCCTTGAATATTCTTCTTTCGGTATATAAAGAAATTTAGGAAAAGGGTTTGAGGGGTGGTTTAGTAATTTTAGGGTCTTATCCAGGTATAGTTAATGCAGGGATTAGTAATCCCTTGGTTTCCTTGGTATTAGCTAAGCCCTCCTATGAGGTATAAGTAATCCATGTATTAGGTATACATAAATTGAATTGAGCAACCAAACATTATATTGGACGGATTAAATTTTTATACAGGGATTATTTTACTTAGTACAGCCTACCAAACAACCCCTTAATGAACTAAATGTATAAAATGGTTCAATCCATAAACAATTTTGGGATGCCAAACAATATAAATAAGGACGGACGTACAGATTATACATGGTCTTTCTCCACAACGCATCTTGATATAATGGCAAAGCACATACATGGTGACCAGAACTAAATTTAGGATAAGCCGGACCTTCAAATGCATAGCAGTGTTATCAAAAGTGCGCTTAAGCCCTAAAGCGAGGCTCAAAGCATGTTGAGTGCTTTGCCTCGCTTGTGGGCGCTCTAGTGTTATCATCGAGGCTCTAAAGCATACTTTTCCTTGACAATGAGCGTAACCCTAAAGAGGCGACACTAAACAATTGATACTTCACTTTATTGTAAATTTACTTTAATTTCTTTGTCCATATATTTGGCATTCATACTTATAGATATTTGTCTTGGACTACACATACATAATTGTAGTTTTTCTCCATTTGTGCCTTTCTTCATTAACACCCATGCTTTATTTGCGCTTAGAGCCCCAATAAAACCTTAGAGCTTTTTTGTGCTTTTCGCCTTTGATAACACTGATGCACAGTCCGGTAGTACGTTTAATATGCTTGCAGGTGAGGCTGAATAATTAAGAGTCGGGGGTGGTGGGGAAAGGGAGATATATAGAGGGAACAAGAAGTGCTAGTATCTTAAAGGATTCTGAATTCTGAATCACATGCTATCACAATTTAAGTCGGTCTCCAAGTGTTGAACTGCTAGTCTGGTATTTACAAAATGAAAAAAACTTCATAAGCAGAAGTTAGATATCTTACTTTTGTCTTACAGAGTTCATGACTTTGGCATACTCAGATACAGCAGCAGGATCTTCTGGATCTATGGTGATCTTCTCCTTTCGTAGGACACCAATTGCTGTCTCAAGCTTGTTCTTAACCTCATAAAAGATGTCCTTCAACACCTCTTCATATCCACACAAAAAATCAGTGTCACAGTATTGCAACAGTACCCAGATTCAAACATACCATTTTCAGGACAGACAGAATTATTAGGTCAGTGACAAGATTCTAACACGACACTTATGATCAAGGCCTAACAAGAAAAACATTATAGCACCTCTAGACGCTAATCTATTTGGGATTTTCTGGCACAAGGTTGCCCTAGTTAGTCGAAATAAAGAAGTCACTATGAAATAGTTGTAAGTCACCCTCTAGAACACCAGAACATAAGCATAAATACAGATTAAGATAAGTTATCTGAAAGCATACACCCTATCATTGGAGAGACAAGTGAACCAGGCACCAGGAGCGAACTCAAACTCTATATTTGTCTTGAAAACACCAGTGTCAAAGTTTCTTATGAGTCTATTATCTCGAAATTGGTTCACCCTAAAACAAATGTTAATATCATGTGCCCTCCTGTGACGACATTAAACAGTAATGTCTATGCCAACTGGAATCCATCATCTATCTAGAGCATAAGTTAAACTACTGAAATACAAAGGATGCACCAGATAGAATGGCTCGCATACATTTAATAAAGAGGAAAAGCCAGAGGTTTATTAGAAAAGTGAAGGACTATTCTATGCATAAAAAGGATGGTGTTGGCTGCAGTACTCAGTCAGAAAGAAAAAATAAGAGCAGAAACATCCATATATAGCCTGTCAGCCATAGTTCCGTCCTTATTTTAGTCTTGTTTCGGCTAAAACATTGAAGTTACACAACAAAATAACATAATCACCACATAAGGAGAAGGCTGCGAATAATTTTTTGATTATTTCTTCAAAGTTAATAATACAGATCTTCTGATACATAGACAAGATAAATGAAAAACAGAAAGTGGTGTTCATATAAGAAAGGCTTTAAAGTGTTTCAACACATATGTAGTATTAAAAAATGTCAGCAAACAGAAACACAGTCATCAAGTTTCAATAAAGAACATCCTGAAAAACTTACGATCGCCCTTCAGTGCAGTGGGAGCAGCAGCTCCTTTGGCAAAGGAACGAACTGGAATTGCATGCTCAGGGCGAAGGACAACCTGACCAGCGCATAACTGCAAAACCAGATTTATTAATAAGAGTAGACATTTCAACCAAGTACGAACTGCACCAGCATATCCAATCACATACACATCCCACATTTTACCACACATTCTGCTTCAGACTAGATGCATCCTAACAGCTCAAAGACACTGGCAAAGGCCATGTAGCCTAAATTACTCAACAGTTAAATGACCTTATACAGTACCAGCTACTTCCTAAGTGGCATGCTATTCAATAAAACAAATACATTGGCAACGACAGGAAAGCCAAAGTCAAGTCCCAAGTGATAATTGAATGAAAGAATCTCCCCCACAAGAAAAAAACACAAGGATAGCCCAATGCACGAAGCATCTGGCGTTTACGCAGGGTCTAGGGAAGGTCCGCACCCCAGGGTTATGACGTAAGCAGCCTACCCTGATACAAGCAAGATTCCATGGCTCGAAACTGCGAACTACATGGAGATAACTTTACTGTTGCTCCAAAGATCATAAAAGACACAATAGGACAACCAAAAAAAATAGATAATCTCAGGCCAAATTTATTTCCCAAAGCAAAAAAGGGCAGCAATTATCAACCAACAAACGACATTTCTTTTAAACCGGGATCATTCAATCAATCACACGTCTATCTTAAACAGGCAAATACAATCCCTATGGAGCCTTAAAATGTACCTAATCCTAAACTCAAAACAACACATCATTTCTCTGTCTTTTTCAGACACCAATAAAAGAAACCCTAGCTCAATCACTTTCACAAGTATCAAGTCGACTACATTTCACGTGCAAAATGCATATCTCACTAAAACAAAACAAAATTCAGTTCAATTAGCATTCAAATCAACTACGACGCATGATTATAAGCACAACAAAAAAGAACATAAAATCTAAGCCGCAGTCAGATCAAAGAAATCATGAAACTCAAACATTTTCCGCATAGAAAATTCAGAGATTAGATTAGATCGATTTGTACCTGGCGAGTGGATCTGGAAAGCAAACGAGAAGCGAGAGCCATATGATGAAATTACGGCTTTTGTCGATGAAATTCCAAACAGAAGCAGTGGGTCTCTATCGGAGTGTTCAAAAGCTCTGTGCTGGATTGGGGTGGGTGGCCTTTTGATCTTGACCTAGTACTGCTGCTTCATTTCAGGTTTCGAGGGACGAGGCTAACGCTTCTATTACGACGACGTTTTCCACTCCGTCTTTTATGTCCCCTCGATACTTTTTTTGTTTCAGATTTGCACCTAAACTTTTAATCCTTTCATTTTTTATCATTATTCGGAGTAGTTTTTATTATCCTGATATAAAAAAGATTAATGTTGCCAAAGTGATTTTCATCCTAGTAGAGTAATATCGTAACCTATAGTATTAGGTGGGCTATAGTATTAGGTGGCATATGATGTGGGCTTACTCACATGGTCCCAAGCCCAGATAAAGGACGAGAGTTGTGGTAGGTTGACAGTCAGCGTAAAACTTATCAATAATACAGATAGCATAATGATAATATGAGTTGAACTTATAGAAGAAATAAAAATTTATATTGCCGATACTAATTTAGCCATAAACAATAAAAAGCTGAACTATTAAACTCTATGCTTATGCAGCATAAGCTTGAATTATAGTAATTGTTTACACCATAATTATTGCTAAGACATTATCGATTTCATAAACTACAATCCCTTTGCTATAATGAGTCGATAGATAAATTTCATATGAGCATTGTTATTATATCGGTTCTCTTTTCCAATAGTCAAGTTATTAGTTAATAATAGCCTTGCAAGGATTAGTTCATTATTATTTATTGCACACATATCTAATTTCAGCTACACCTAGTCATGAAAATATGTTAGGTTAACAATAACTAAACTGCGTAAATATCTAAATTTAGAGCAAAGAAAAACTATTCTATCATCATGAATGTGGACAGAATCACATTCTTTATCCACTAAATTTATACAATACTATCTTGTAATTGATTGAGCAATCGAATATATGCATTTTCAGATTTCTACTGCGTTTTGTAAGAATGTCTAAAAGGTAAAACAATGACTTCCAACTTGTCGCTGGATTAATTTAGATCAAAATTCTATTTATCCTGAGGTATTTAATTATATCTTTCTTGGCCTCAACGATTCATGATACGAAAAGAAAAAAGATAGGAGGAGAAAGCATTTCGTAGGTGGCCCGGAGTTATTATCTTATTCAAATTTTAGTCGTAACTGAATATATTTGAGCTTGAATTTATTAATTAAACTAGTAAATATACCGCGCTTCGCACGATAAAAAAGGAGATAGTGAATATATAAAATTATTTTCTTGCAATTGTAAATCTTTTCATTAGAGTTTTTTTCCTCATTATTGTTCTTTTTATGAACATGTCAAACATAAAACCTTCAATGTCGTACACTTATAATTATAAAATTAATATTTACAAATTTGGTTGAGATAGAAGAGATTAAAATATAATGTATGTGTATACTAAAATTGTTATATCACTAATAGTAATCTTTTCCTTAGAGTTGCCTTCTCACATTTGTTCGTACATGTCAAATACAGAACATTCAATTTTATGATGTACACTTGTAATTATTATTATCATCATTATAGCAATAAGCGTTATTTCATTTTAAGAAAAATGTTCGTGGCTTGTAATTCTTTCCAATACTTAATACTTGTTGTCAAGACTCAAGAACCTCATTGGTGGATATGAAGGGTTCGAATTGCAAGCACATAATTAAATTTTTTATTGATGCAAGGAAAAAAAATTAGGTAATTAATTAAGAAAACGAATAATAATTTGCATTGTCATTTATCTAAATTGGACGATATCTTGTGTTATATTGAAAAATTAATATAAGAACTTACGTGATTCAATTTTGAAGATAAAAGAGAAAAAATAAAAGAGAAATAAGAACATACAACATGCTTAAGAAAAAGTAGATAAAAAACATACAATAAGTCTAGATCCCCGCTCTCTATGTCTCTTTTTCTCTGAGCGAATCAACTTGAAACAAAAAACAAAGTAGATCAAGATCTCACAAATTACAACCTCATAAGCACAAAGTAAAGAACGATATGTTGCATGATATTAACAAAATGATTATCACTACTGTAAATAAATAAAAAAGGAAAAATAAAAGAGAAATAAGAACTTACAAGAAAAAGTACTTACGGAGTGTTACCCCACTTTGCTTATTTGAATTGTCATCTGATCGTAGACAATACAAGTGGACACCATTAAAATTGGTGAAAATTTACAATATTTAGACCTTTTTTAAATTTCTGTATCGTTACAACAGAAGCAACAACTGAACTAAACATTAAGGAAAAAAAAGATCCAAATATTATACTAAAGAAAACTCAAATTGAATAAAATGATCGGATAAGTATTCATAATCTTACGTACTTATGATATTACTTAGTAGTATAAAACAAAAGGAGCGTAGCAGTATATTCCCTCATTCTTCTTCCTTCCCCATGCCTGTTAGTTGCTCTTCTCTGCTTATTCCTACCTAATACCTAAAGTGAGAAAACCTATATTTTGATCATTAGTGGGGAATAATTGGTGAAAAGTGGGAATATGAATAGAATTAGCCAATGAAACGATGCTTTAGTTAACTGAAACTTTAGAATAATAAATGAATTAGATTAGTACAGTCAGACCTCTCTATAACAACATCCCTATATAACAACACCTCACTATAAAAGTCGAGCTTTTCTGAAACTAACTTTTATATTATGTTATAATATATGTTCTCTATAACAACACTTTACTATAATATCCAAAAATATTCGAAACAAACAAAATTGTTATAGAAAGGTTTGACTGTAAATGAATCAGTGCTTAAGATTTGTGAGACGGTGGAGTAATAATTATGAGACTTTATTCTTTACAACAGCATAAATAGAAAAGAAGCCAAAAAAAAAAAAAGCAAAAAAAGAAGAAAAAGAAGAAAAAAGATAATACAATGCCTAGCATCTGAAACATGCCACATCACTTTTCTCATTCCAACAATTTTATATATATATATATATAAAGAGAGAGAGAAAGATTGTTCATGGGGATACATTTTGCTTAAAGATATAACAAATAGAAGTCCACAAAAGACAGTAAAATAAATTATTACAGAAAATATTCTGGTTCATTTACACAAATATATGCATATTACAAATCTATTATGTTAATGTTATGGAATAATAGAAAATAAAGTAAAATAAAAGGAACTTAGAGGGAGATAATTGATAAACTTTTCTTCATTAATATTCTTTAAGTGTTTGGACCTATTTATAAGCACTTTTACATGAAAGTATTTGGCCACTTGTCCAAAGTCTTGAACTTGTTGAACGTCTTGACATTTGTTAAAAGGCCTTGCCACTTGTTGAAGGTCTTGACATTTGTTGAAAGGCTTTGTCACTTGTTGAAGGCCGTGCCACTTGGCTTTAATTTGCTCCCAAGTAATTTCATAATACATGGACATTTACTCTTAATATTATTTATAACACTCCCCCTTGAATGTCCATTAGTAGATAATGTGCCTCGTTAAAACCTTACTAGGAAAAATCCAGTGGGAAAAAATTCTAGTGAAGGAGTACACGTGTTTAATAATACGCCTTTTCGTTGCCTCATTAAAAACTTTGCAAGGAAAACCCAGTGGGACAAAACCTTATAATGGAAAAAGAGTACAACGCATATTAATTCCCCCTAATGAGAGCATCAATTCATATCTTTGAGTCTTCGCATCCCAATCTTGTACAATAGTTTCTTGAAGGTTGACGTTGGTAGAGATTTGGTGAACAAATCAGCCATACAATCACTTGATGAATCTGTTGCACATTGATATCACCATTCATTTGAAGATCATGTGTGAAAAATAATTTTGGTAAAATGTGCTTTGTCCTATCTCCTTTTTATGAATACTCCTTGGGCTATGCATGCTGCATAATCTTCATACAAAATCGTGGGTAATTTGCCACACTTCAAACCACAATTTTCACGAATAAGATGTATTATATACCTCAACCACACACATTCTTGACTTCCTTCATGAATAGAAATTATCGTTGCGTGATTAGATAAAGTAGCCACGATTGATTGCTTAGTCGATCGCCAAGATATGGCAGTGCCTCCACATGTAAATACATAGCCTGTTTGAGATCGAGTCTTGTGTGTGTCAGATAAATACCCACCATTGGCATAACCAACAAGGTTGGTACTGCAATCATTGCTATAAAATAAGCCCATATCGGTAGTCCCTTTTAGATACTGCAATATGTATTTGATTCCATTCCAATGTCTCATTGTAGGAGCAGAGCTATATCTTGCTAAGACATTAACTGAAAAAGTTATGTCAGACTTTGAAGTGTTAGCAAGATACATTAGTACACCAATTGCACTAAGATGTGGTACTTCAGGACCAAGAAGCTCTTTATTCTTTTCTTGAGGTCGGAACGGGTCTTTATTCATATCAAGTGATCGAACAAACATCGAAGTACTTAATGAATGTGCTCCATCCATGTAAAACCGTTTCAATACTTTTTCTATTAGGTAGATTGATGAACAAAAATTTTGTTTGCCAAATGTTCAATTTGCAAACCGAGACATAATTTTGCCTTTCCGAGATCTTTCATCTCGAATTCCTTCTTTAAATAATCATGAGTTCTGTAGGAGTTCCAATACGGTTTATGTCATTAACATATATGACAAGTACAACAAACTCCGATTTAATTTTCTTTATAAAAACACATGGACAAATGGCAACATTTATACAACCTTCATTTAATAAATACTCACTAAGGCGGTTATACCACATTCTGCCTGATTGCTTTAGATCATACAAAGATCTTTGCAATTTGATTGAAAATATTTTCCGGGACTTTGAGTTATGCGTGTCAGGCATTTTAAATCCATCGGAAATTTTCATGTATATTTCGTTATCAAGTGTCCCATAAAGGTAGGCTATAACCACATCCATTAAATGCATGCCAAGCTTTTCATGGACAGCAAAACTAATGAGATAACGAAATGTTATTGCATCCATAACAGGTGAATATGTCTCTTCATAATCGACACCAGGCATTTGTGAAAATCCTTGTGCAACAAGGCGTGCCTTATATCTTTGAACATCATTTCTCTCATTTCTCTTACGTAGAAAGACCCATTTATAGCCAACAGACTTAACACAATTAGGTGTTTGGACTACAGGCCCAAAAACTTCACGTTTCACAAGTGAATCCAACTCAGATTGGATTGCTTCTTGCCATTTTGGCCAATCACGTCTTTGTCGACATTCTCCAACAGATTGAGATTCAAGATCCTCATTATCTTGCATAATTCTAGATGCAAATTGTATGCAAATACATAATCCGCACCATATTCAATCGATTCAAATCTATCTTAATATCGATTGGATTTATTGATAGTTCCTTATTTTCTTGAGTCTCAGGCTCATTGATTTCCTCATGAATCTCTGGATTGGTTAAATCATTGATTTTTTATGAGACTCATTCGTAGTGTCACCTTGATCATTTATTTTCCTTTTTCTAGGATTTCGATCCTTAAAACCCAATGGTCTGCCCCGCTTTAGGCGTTCTTTTTGACTCATTAGTTATGACACTAGAAGATTGTTCAACAGAGACATTAATGCGGATTGGAACATTCTCTGCAGGGATATGTGATTTCGTTATCCTTTTCAGATCCGTAAGTGCATCTCGCATTTGATTTGCTATTTTCTGCAAATGGATAATCTTTTGCACATTTTTTTTACAAATAGCGACACATGGATCAAGATGATACAATGATGAATTTTTTCACAAAATTTCTCGTTTGGTTTCACTATTTCCTCCCCTTATTTTGGGAAATATGTCTCATCAAATCGACAATCTGCAAATCGAGCAGTGAACAAATTTCTCATTAATGTTTCGAGGTAACGAATAATAGATAGCGATTCAAACCCATCAGTGAACAAATTTCTCATTAATGTTTCGAGGTAACGAATAATAGATAGCGATTCAAACCCAACATATATTCCTAACCTTATTTGGGGACCCATTTTGGTGTGATATGGCTGTGCTAAGCACATATATTGTTCTTCCAAAAATTCTTAAATGGGAGATATTAGATTCATGACCCAAAACTAATTGCATCAGAAAATATTTATGACAATTTGTCGGTCTGAGACGAACATTTTATATCGGTTCCAACATTTTTTTCCTACAGACATAACAAGGAGATCTCTTTATTCATTTCAGGTACCTGAACCTCTCATGAGGATTTATGAAATGTTATATCATGTACTCTTCTAGAGCACTTGCCTTTTTATTATGATCGTTTTGATCATTTGCTCCTCTTCTTTATCAAGAATTTTATTTGGTACCGATTTGTCTATCTGCTTCAGGCGTACCATAGACTTTATCCTTCTAGGACTTATTCTAATAAGAGCATTTGCATTGAGAATATAGTTACTTTCTTTGGGTCAGCAAATGCGTCTAGCATGCTTTGCAATATATTGCAGATGAATTGTCTTTTTATGAATTTCAAGTTCATATTATCTTATTCGAGGATCTAAATGTACAAATGATAATTCATTCCATGTAACTTTTTCTTAACTGTTTGTATTGTCTCCCCCTCATGTTAGAAAAACTAACTTGCTTCCTCAACTTTGAAAACCCATCTTTGTACGTTATGGTGTTAATCAAAATATACACGGCACATCAATAATAATAAGATGGAATTATTTGGTTCCTGATCCCGAACCACTTGTGAGAGGTAATATACTTTCGTATATAACGTATATCAAACTGATATAGGTAACTTTGTTCTCATAAGCAATAGTTTAGCTATTAAGTGGAGGCACTCAATAAATTATTTTGCTAAACCAACTATGAAGTAAACCAATTTATCAAGATGAACTTTCTTGAATAGAAACTCTGGAAATTATGTTCTAAATTAAATTATTGAGCAAGAAACCTGACGTTCAAGTTGAGGGTTGATAATAAACGCACATGTAACTATCTCATAGATGCATCTTTTTAAAGTTTACATGGCAGGTTGAAAGAGCCCATAATCGCCTTTGATAAATTCCAATGGGCTTTAACAATCGCGAGAACAAGCAACACAAGAGAATTCACGAAGAATCTTCTTCAACACTTACCTATGTAAATTCTCATTTATATTTGCACATCATACTTAAATCAAGATTGCTAATAGGCCATGCCTGATAAAACTGTCTGTATCAGTAAACTTCAAATTTACATCATGACATGTGCAATTGGTAATTAAACTCCCAATTTACTATGACATGGATTTTTATATCAATAAACATCTATTTTATTGTGTCATGTAATTTCACCATATTTTTTATGCAGTACAAATCAGGCAATAAAGTGGGTAATTTTCATATACATGTTACCCCGCTACCGTTGTAGTAATATAAAGATATTAAATCTTCTCATTATTTATAGTCTCAATATAACCAACCGCTTTCGGAATACTTAAGAAACTCAATAAGTTTCTTTGAGACTTACTACAACACAATGCCTTATCGATAACAAATTTTATTCCTCAAAAAGAATAATAATTGGCTCTTTCAGAGCTCTCAATTATTTTTGGCGTACAATAGGTATGTGACCGATGACCATTCATGCCATAATAATGACATTATTTTCTTATTTCATCTCAAACCCCCTTCTAGAGATGAGTGTTGTAGCACCCCGAAAAATTTCGAAATACTTAAGCGCATTTAAGAAAGATGATGTGTGCTAATTAGATTATTTTATGTGCAGACGATGACTATTAATATGATGGATATTAATTGAATAGGATAATAAGTGTATGAGGTGCATTTGAAGTGATATAGGGCATAAGGAGAGCCCTTTGGACAAATCAAGTTGGAAATTACATGATAGACTAAAGTTTCAAATGAGTACGCACAAGATCTAACTTTGGACGAGAATATCTACACATATATAATGAGTTATGTGATGAAAAACCTATCAAATGAAAGATCTTCGAGTCTAGTTTCTAACTCTTCAAACCGTTTGTCATTTGGACATTCCTACAAGAAGTTATGACCAAATTACTAAAAGCTGGTAGAGGAGTGAACGGAGCCGCGTCCGAAAGAAAGGCTGGCAGTGAAGTGCTACCATAGCATCCAGGTCCGCATCTAAGCTTCGAAGAAGAGTGGACTGGGGATGCGAAACAACCGAAGCCGCATCCGAAACCTAGAAATATGGGCCTATAAATACAAAGTCGGGAAAGGAGAGTATTCTAAGTATTGGGGGTTAGGGTTCTTGAGGTGGAGGGGCGATTTTAAGCTCAAATCAAGTCCAATCAACCAAGGTAAGTTGTTAATGATGTTTTCGGTTGATTCTTACTCAATATACATGAGTTCTAACATCATTCTTACATCCAAATGCTAGATTTCATCATCAAATCCTCAAGAACACTAAAATCACCAAAGTTGTGATTTTTCAAGATTAAGCTACTAGAGGTAATTTCAATGCTTAAAACTCGTTTATTATGTTAGAAGTATTTGAAGCATCTGTTACAAGTTTTTATGGTTGAAAGATTGGATTATAAAAATCTAGTTCATGGCAAGTTAAGTACTTCTAAGAAAATAAGAGAGAAGAAGAGTATTAATCTTGGCTATGAAGTTGATGAATACAATGAACCTACGGAGTTATTTGTTAGCAAAATTTGAAAGTGATCAACTAAATAATCACCCGAATTATATATTTTGCAAGTGTTGATTATGAGACGATGAATAGTGACTTGGTAGCATTGGAGAATTGATGTAATATCATTAATGATTTCGAATGAGTATTAAAATATAAGATTGAAGTAGAATGGTCTAGCTTGTAAATCTATTTGGCAATTTGAGTTGTTGGAGGCTTGTAACCAACTTATGAGCGATATATGGATATTGATCAATATCTTAGGTCATATTTTGATGTAATTAGGATATCCAGTTGTAGATATCGACTTGTTGGTGATGTTTGAGCATTTTGATCAACATTGGAATGATAGAAGAAGATTAAAAGCTTGTGAATGTTAATAAAGCAAAAGCGAGGTAAGTTGATTAAAACTTACTCTACTTGAGGGACTTTCTCTAAAAGCATGTTTCGAGTTAATACTTAAGTTGTTTGCAAATGTGCTTTCGTGCTTGTAGGGACAAACAAGTACGAATGTCTCCAAGTACTAAAATTTATGCTTTATGTTGCATATGTAGTGCCATGCCGTTTTATAAAATTTTATTTTAAATCTTGTTGGCAAAATGACATTCAAGGTAAATGTTATAAGTTTTTATCAAAACTTACGTATTGACAAGAGTATATATATTTGAGTGCTAAAGATAAGTTATCATGGAAAGTATTTCTTTTGGAAATTGATGAACAGAATAACATTTTTGGTATCGTTTAAATGTTGATGTTAAATCGCTAAAGGCTTTAGCATGCAAAAGGTTGTTTATTTAATTTTTGTTCAAATGATTTAGATTTTCTATAAATGCAATGAGTTGATAAAAATAGATCCTTTGAAGCTACTATGCTATGAATCTGTTTTGAAGTATCAAATGTTTTAGGAGTTACTTGTGTTCACCAAGATTGACTTCGTATATATTGTATTTGTTGTCATAAAACTACACATGTCGGTGTAGGCGTAGATGGCCACTTTGTCGTATAAACTACGACAGAGTGCTCTCCCTCGAGAGAGTACTATTTTGTGTTATTATTAGCATGACTGAGTCGATTCGTACGGCACTACAATGAGACGACCTGAGCAAGTAGGGTATATGATACTTGCCGCTAGGTACATAACCTAGTTGACCTTCTTATGTCGGTGATGGTATAGTACTCCCAGTGAAAGGTAATGATGGTTTTCTTATGTTTAGAACCAAGGAGCCGAAAGTGATTTCAATGACTTAAAGCAAATGGAAATGATTTTGTATGATTTTATCCAAAATCTTGGATTGATGTAAATATTTTAAAAGTTTATATTGGGTGTAATATTTCACTTGGCTTTTATTTAAAATGACAAGGGTCATAAATTGATAAAATTTCTTATCGTTTTATATCAAATACTGGTGCATTATTTTTATAAAGTTTGTTGCAAGAACTTGAGTTAGAGAGCGTCTATGGCACTTATTGAGTAATGCTGTGGTGTACTCAGCCCTTACGGGCCTCCCTCCAGTGTCACACTTACTTTACATGTTTCAAAATGAAGTATGATACGTGGCATGCGGTCAGGGCTAGGATGACTCTCTTTCCGAGGTATTATGAAGCACCACTTTTGTTTCGTGGTAGCTATCATGTATATTCTTATATTCTTTTATTGGAATTACTCCAAGTGTTGGTTATGTTCTTTGGTATAAAAGCTCCATAGATAGTGGCGTTGGATTGTAAAAAAACAGGAGTGTGGACGTCATGCATAAAGGAATAATCATTTAATTTGATTATATCATTTTTATGAAAAGTTTCATGTATGATTTTGAAAATGAAAAATATGTTGTGACTTGATTGAAAATGTATAAGATTTTCAATGGCTTCGGCAATTATACTTGGTCTTGACATATGGGTTGGTTCACTCGAGTCGGGTAGTGTGCCGGATGCCGATCAGGCGGATTTGAGTCGTGACAAGTGTGGTATATTCACTACCACTAGCACGTTCATATTCTTCCAAAGAATGAATATGTATTCACAATGATTATCACATTGTTTTCACATTCACTTCAAGAATGAAGCATAATAATCCATGCGTGTTTTATAAGATCTCATGCCATATCATAGTCAGTGATATAATCTCCACAGAGTTTTAATTTAGAAATAATTCTGAACATAACCGAATTGTATTCAGAAACAGACTTAAAGTCTTGGAGCCTTAGATGAGCCCAATCATTTCGTGCTTTTGGAAGTGTGACCAACTTTAAGTTGTCATATCTTTCCTTTAAGCCATTCCACAAAACAAGTAGATCTTCGCTTTCAACCCTTCATCAAGGTGATGGCGCAAGAAAATCAAGGCCTTAGCACAGTCTTGGGTAGATGCTTTATTTTATCTTTAATGGCATCTCCAAGACCCATTGCATCTAAACGGATTTCAACATCCAACACCCATGACATATAGTTCTTGCCCGAAATTTCAAGGGCAACGAACTTTCTTTTCATAATATCAGTCATAACTAAAAGAGGAGAAAAATCATACCTTAGTCTTCTCAAAAAACTTTTTGAGATGGTAGAGTCATGTGCTGATAACGTGTTATGGAATAAAAGAAAATAAAGTAAAATAAGAGGAACTTAGAGGGAGATAATTGGTAAACTTTTCTTCATTAATATTCTTCAAGTGTTTGGGCCTATTTATAGGCACTTTTGCATGAAAGGATTTGACCACTTGTCCAAAGTTTTGACACTTGTTGAAAGTCTTGACATTTATTGAAAGTCTTGACATTTGTAGAAAGGCCTTGCCACTTATTGAAGGTCTTTGAAATTTGTTGAAAGGCCTTGCCACTTGTTGAAGGTCATGCCACTTGACCATAATTTGCTCCCAAGTAATTTCATAATACATAGACATTTACTCTTAATATTATTTATAACAGTTAACGTATTCTTAAAAAATATGAACGGCTCAAGAGTTCCACTATCAAATCAAACCAAATTAGCCATAAAGCTTTGTACTCAGCGGATTCCTTCATACCCGTTTTCTGCCCTAGTAAGAACAACTACAACACAGGGTGAGTTTCTGAAAATGGGGGAAAAAGAAAAACAGACGCGGAACACAAAGAAGTTTACTACAAAAGGAAAATGCATTTTAATGTGTATATAATTGTTAAGAAGCGAAAATTAATATTTGATTGGACAAATATTGTAAAATTCAAAGACAAAAGAAAAAGGGTCATCTTTCATTTTAACCTACTAAGCGCATTGATAAATTCTTGCCTACAGGTTTAAGAAACGTTTCCTTAATGCAGAAAGAGCCTGAAAGTTAATCCGTATTCCATTAGAAAACAGAAGCAAATAAAAAGCTCTATATTCTGGGCTTTCTAGTTCTGTTTACCAACCTTGAAATTGTTTCAATCACTTGCACTAATATAAGGAAATTTTAAATATGATTCAACTTTGACTAGAACAAGGATGCCAAGGAGGGATTTTTGCTCAAAATGCAATACTACAGTATTATTGTTGTCGCTGCAGAATTAGCAGGAAATAATATCATGCTAATTCTGCATGATAAACTCTAAGGGGTCGTTTGGTACGCGGGATAAGGTAGGATAAGTTAGGTACTAAATTTATACTATGTTTGGTTAGTGGTATAAATTTATACCACCAACCAAATATAATATAAACTTTGTCCCAAACTTATTCCTGGATATCTCATCTTATTCCACCTTATCCCATCAAATCTGGTATTATTTTATCCCACTTCCCAGGTGGAATAAATTAGTGTAGGAATTATAATTCCAAGACTATAATCTCGGAATAATTTAATCCGCGTACCAAACAACCTCTTATGTCATAACGAGGGGAACACGCTTAAACAGATGGTGCATAAACTTGCCTGTTGCGGCTGCTGAAAAGAATAAGGTAGACGGGATCTTGAGATGAGAGACTGAAAAGCTGTAGAGCAATATAGGCGCATGTGCTGATGCTGAGGAAATCAACATAAAGTCTGAATTAGAAATAGTCCAAAACGAGCTGTTGCAATTGCTATAACATCTGGAGTCAGGTCTAGTACATGCTCACGACCTGAACACACGTATCCATTGAAAACAAAAGGAAAAAAAGATATTTTTCTCCCACAATGGAAAATAATGAAGCCACCCTTACATTCATAAGATGAAGTTGAAAGAGACATTTCAAGAGGACATGTGGAAAGTGGGGTTGTTTGCATGCTGACAATTGACAAATACAAATGAAAAATCTAATAATTTTGAGTCTTATCTGTAAGATATTATAAGAGGTCAGAGTGCAATTAGGAGACTAGTATTAAATCTCTCAGAAAACACGAACTAGATTGGACTATTCTTACTCTTGATGGAAATATATATTCATGCTTCAGAAAAACTCTAGAAACTTAAAGCTTGATGCGACAAAGTGTGGGCATAAATTGCATATTAGTCTATGCAGTTGTTGCAAGAGGCAAACGCTGGAATTTTAATTTAGTTCTTGTCAGACAAGCAAGATATTGTAAGTTATTTCGACAATATCATTGAACCCCTTCAATTCAGAATCATATGAAGGTATGCAAACATATATTCGTGAACTCCTAGTTCCACCATATACGAATGAGACTTCATAGTTTGCTCTCACACATATAGAGCAATGAATAAGATGCCATACCTATGGAGCTAACTGCAAACTGATACCATTTTATGCATTAATATTAGAATAAATCCAACAGCAAAAACATACCCGCCAAAACAAATCAATAATATTATCCAGAAAGCTGCACTTAGCCAACTTGATTCCTTATATGCAACCCAGACCTGGTAAAACAGTGTAACCCATAAAAGATCAGCAATCTTCAAACACAAATGAGACTAAGAGCAAAGATAGCTATTGAAAAACTTACCGAGAGAGCCACAATATTGACATAGAAATCAACTAGTGTTGCTGACAGCCACCTGCACGGATATTGAATTCTTAGATTGCATGTCAAAAAAAGATTTAAGTCAAGCAAGTTAATATTCGACCGATGTATGGGATGCACGTGTATCATAAACTCATGAAGCTTGCTTTCAAGAAGAAACTTTCAAACAAATTTGCAAATGATGGATTGCAGCCCTTTGGACAAAGAAGAGAACAACTTTCTAGGCTGATAGTTTTCCTGAATCCAGGCCCTAAGAATGCCCTGTACATAGCAAATCCATGTAACGGAAGAAAAAGCTCATTTCAAAAGTATTTCATAAGTTAAATTTTAGAAAGCAAAGAAGAGGATAAATAATACAATTACTCTGATTAAATAGTATCAGAACAGCACGTCTTTTCCTATTTCCATAGATACTTAGCTGACATATGTCACATTGAAGGTAGTATCATGTTTTCGGGGGGAAACTGAGAAAGCTCAACATAGATCAATCCAGTCAAATGTTTTTCTTTATATTTTAAGATCATATAGTATTATTAAGGACTAAATGATAGTATGAGGTAAGATATCATCAACAGTCTTTGTCCATGCAAAATGAGAGACGCAATCAAATTATCAGACAAACAATATTACATTTTGAGAGCGCAAGTCATTCTCAGTAACCTTATCCCAACCTCGGAATCGCAGTAATAAAGATATTCTCTCCTTCAGGAATCTCATTCCTGGAATGACCTATACTTCCTTACGGATATAAGATGCTGAAGAACATAGAAGATATTGAAAAAAATGAGAAGGGTGTTTTCCTCCAGAGTAGCACAAAGACTTCCAGTTAAGAGAAGTTTATGCCACTTCCCTTAAAAGTGCATCAATTTAGAAAGCAAAACAAAGGAGATCTAGCTATTAGCTCAACCAAGAAAACAAACAAATATTTTAAGTGCTGACAAAGTAATCCGTCACAACTAATATCCTCCAAAATAAGTTCCAGTCTCCACTTTACTAGGAAAGACTATAGTCAAAGCTGATGGGCATCTGATTAAAATTAGGAATAAGTAAAGAACTTACGGAGTGAAAACATCTCTGCGAAATGGGGAACCATCAGTTACAATGGTGTAAATCAGTGTCCCTAGCATCAGACAGCCCAAAACAAGAGATAGAATTGTTGCAGTTAAAAGAGAACACTTCCTCCTTTGTTCTGTTTCAGTCCTAAATCACAAAATTTCATCAGATCATTGTAAGTTAAGCTCATTTTCAGAAAGAAAACTAACACAAATAGATGTGTCTCATGATATAACATTGATGGGAGAGCTTCAAACTCCAAGTAACACTCATTTGTATCAGTTAAAGTTCTACTACAGTTCTTTTCTGCAAAGAGTAGGTTATTACACAGCCTACAACCACATGACCTGATAATATAATTTACTGCAGGGTCTTGTACAAATAGAAAGAAACATACAATATCAGAAACTTACTTTTTCTGGCGTCGTAATAGGACAAAGTAAATTGGATCCTGTATAGATTCTTGAGTTGAAAGATTCAGGAACTGCAAGACAATGTAGCCGCATGTAGTAATGCTGTGAAGGGGTTAGAGAAAAGGTCATCACCATCCCTGAATATATATGTTTACCCTCAAAATTGGATAACAATTGAATTTATATGCGGTTTTAAGGATACGTGATCTAGTTTGATACAAAAATGAGAAATCAAATTGAAAATAGAATTAACGATAAAAATAAATTCAAACCACACAAGCCGGATGACATTAGCCTTGCATGTTGACCGCTCTCAGTCAAGAAATGTTGCGATCGAGGTTGGGAATAGAATAATGCGACAATAATAACTAAAGAGATCAGTCGATTGCTATTTTTCGTGATGATATTCCAAGTGCTTACAAATAATTAGACCCCCTTTATATAGTAGGGGAATCTCGCTTTAGGTACAACTCTATATAAGGTAAAAAATCTCCTAATTTGCTAATTAAACGGCCCTGCTGATTTATGCCGATATTCCCGCCGCGATGCTCGTCCCATTACGAATATTCTGGTTTTCCGTAATTTAGGTTCAGCGATCTCCCCTCGAGCATGTCCGGGGTCAGGATCGGTCCCGAATCACTGGCTCGGTATTCTCGAGGACGGACATTTGACCTTGTGTTCTGCTTCGATGAAACTCGGGGTTGATCTTCAACCCTTCGTGTTACGAGCCCGATCTTTTGTGCAATAGTCGAGCCCGATTTCGACCGTATACAGTCGAGCCCGATTTCGACCATATACAGATAGTCCCCTTGTTTCTCATTGAGTAATGACGAGAAACAATATGAGCCTCAGATTCTCACTACATGAGCTTCCGAGTCTCATTCTGATAAGTGACGATAGACTCATGAGGTAAGTGATACGAATTTGATTCAGTGACTGATGGTCAAAATCCGTAGGTCCAGCAAAAACTCGATTGGATCGATCAACAAAATTTCAATGCTTTGTTGTTTTTCAGACGTCTCCGACCCGTGTTTACGTGGCCATAGCCTCTATAGTTCAGGCAATGCCAAATAGGCTTTGTGCCCTCGGGTTCGTTAACCCGGAATGTCCTTAGCCTCTTTGCCAAATAAGCTCGTGCCCTCGGGTTTCGTTAATCCGGAATGACCTTAGCCTTTTAATTCGGGCATTGCCAAATAAGCTTTGTGCCCTCGAGCGCTATTAACTCGGAACGACCTTAGCCTTTAAAGTTCGGAGGTTGCCTAATAGGTCTTATGTCTCCTCGAGTGCTGTTAACTCGAAACGGCCTTAGCCTTTTAATTCGGGCGTTGCTAAATAAGCTTTGTGCCCTCGAGCGCTGTTAACTCGGAACGACCTTAGCCTTTAAAGTTCAGGGGTTGCCTAATAGGTCTTATGTCCCCTCGAGTGCTGTTAACTCGAAACGGCCTTAGCTTTTAAAGTTCTGGGGTTGCCTAATAGGACTTATGTCCCTGAAACCTAATAACTTGGACAGTCTGAGTTCGTTTTTCGAACGGTAATCCCCGAGTGAGAGAGTGATTATTCGAACTAAGGTTAAGGCGGCCCTCGGGCTCTTTTTCGGACGGCAGTCCCCGAGTGAGAGAGTGATTATTCGAACTCAGGTTAAGGCGGCCCTCGGGCTCGTTTTTCGGACGCAGTCCCCGAGTGAGAGAGTGATTATTTGAACTCAGGTAAAGGCGGCCCTCGAGCTCGTTTTCGGACGGCAGTCCCCGAGTGAGAGAATGATTATTCGAACTCAGGTTAAGGCGGCCCTCGGGCTCGTTTTGTCAGACGGCAGTCCCCGAGTGCGGGAGTGATTATTCGAACTCAGGTTAAGGCGGCCCTCGGGTTCGTTTCCTTTAGGGGGTCGGAAGTAGGGAATTCTTTGAGAAATATAAAGAAGAAGCTTTAAAAGACAAGACGTTTGCAAAGAAGAGATTTCACTTTATTCTACCATGTATGTGTACAAGTTTTGTGTTAGGGTTCGATCAGTCTACGTGAGCACGGTTCATTTGACTGTTTGGCCCTTTCATTGAATCCTATTGATCGAGACCCTTCAATCCTGAAGTCTCTTTCTATGCTAAAATCGATATCAGAGGGAAAGAAAGTAAGCTTCGCGCTGTTATCGTGATCATCACCACCGGTTCGTTACCGGTCTTCAATTCTAAGTTAACACGATTTACTTGTTGCCTCGTTGAAAACCTTGCCGTAAAACAGATTTGGGACAAAACTGGTCCAAGGAAAAAAGAGTACAACATGTGCTTTTAGACCCAACATCTCGTATCATCCCTTGTTTGCTACCTGCAAGAGTTAGTTTAAAGTGTAAATAAAATAAAAAAAAGAGTTGTACCTTGGCAGTAATATTGCTTCAAATGAGTTATATTCTAGTTATTCACAGTTCATTGTTCCGAGCTTGTAAGATCCCCCTCCGGTGATTTCGATGATAAGGTCCTTCCAGTTCGGTCCCAGCTTTCCCTAGTTCGGATCCCGTATGTTCGGTGTGACCTTTCTTAGTACCATGTCCCCGACTTTGAAGTATCGAAGCTTAGTCCTTTTGTTGTAATACCTCTTGATTCGTTGCTTTTGGGCAGCCAACTCGAACAAAGGCGGCTTCGCGCCTTTCATCTACAGCTCCAGGTTCGTATTCATGGCCTCTGTGCTTTTTAAGGCCCGATGAACCTATCGAAGCTGTTTTTGGTCATGAGTCCCCGGTTGTTCTAGCCTCGGTCATTCCTCCTTTCATTTCTTATGGAGTTCCACCCGGACCCACTGCTTCTTCTATCTCCATTATATGGCTGATACCGATCCCTATTTGGTCTTGTTCGCGATCGATATCTCTTTTGACTCCTGTCGAGGGTCCTATTGGGATAGACAGACCCCGAAGGGGCCTCGAGCTGATCATCTTAGACTCTGATTTTTGATTGATACCGGTTATGTATGTCAGCCCATGTAACAGCCGGGTATTCTATTACATTCTGCTTTAGTTGTTGTGAAGCCACCGAGCTCCGAATATTAAGTCCCTGAGTGAAAGCTTGAACAACCCAATCATCAGCGACCGGCGGCAGATCCATCCGCTCTGTTTGAAACAGGGAAACGAATTCTATGAGCATCTCGTTATCCTTTTGTTTGACTTTGAAAAGGTCCGATTTCCTGGTCTCGACCTTGATGGCACTTGCGTGCGCCTTTACGAAAGAATCTGCAAGCATAGCAAATGAGTCAATAGAATTAGGGGGTAAATTGTGATACCATATCATAGCTCCCTTTGACAGGGTCTCCCATTTTTTCAACAGAACAGACTCGATGTCATCGTCCTCCAGGTCATTCCCTTTGATAACATATGTATACGAGGTTACATGTTCGTTTGGATTGGTCGTTCCGTTATACTTGGGTATTTCGGGCATACGGAATTACTTGGGGATCGACTTCAGAGTCGCGCTTGGAGGGAAAGGTTTTTGCACGAACTTCCTAGAATCCAGGCCCTCCAATATCGGAGGTGCTCCTGGGTTTTGGTCTATCATGGAATTATAGGCTTCCACCTTTTTGTCGTTGGCCTCGATCTTTTTCTCCCCTGATTCTAACCGTTTTGTCAGCTCCTCGAGCATCTTTTTAATCTCGGGGTTAGTTCCCGATTCATGTTCATTCGACCTTGCTACGTCCGATTCGCCCCTTCGGGCAATTTCCCGGGATGGGTCGGGCTCATCCCTGTTTAGTGCTCGGCTTTGGTATTGTAACTAAGCTATCGCCGCCTGTTGAGCCTGCAACATTTCGAAGATCACTCGTAGGCCAATCCCGTCGTCTTCAACTTTTTAGGTGTTTCGAGTTGCCGATTGGATTCCTTTATAAACGCTATTTTCGGGGTCGGTAGGCAGGTTTGTATCAACAGCCACATGCGAATTAGCGTCAATCTAATCTGCGATTGGGATCTCGTTACCGGGTGCTACGTTGCTGATTTATGCCGAGATTCCCACCGCGATGCTCGTTCTATTACGGATATTCTGGCTTTCCGTTATTTAGGTTCGGCGATCTCCCCTCGAGCACGTCCGGGGTCAGGATCGGTCCCGAATCACGGGCTCGATATTCTCGAGAATGGACATTCTGACCTCGTGTTCTGCTTCGATGAAACTCGGGGTCGATCTTCAACCCTTCGCATTCCGAGCCCGATCTTTTGTGCAATAGTCGAGCCCGATTTCGACCGTATACAGTTGAGCCCGATTTCAACCGTATACAATATAGTCACAAACTGATAAACGTTTATGGATAATATTGTCTAACACCGTTAAGGGCAATAACACCATGGCATTCTGATGCCATAAAAGGATAATACAAACTGAAAAGGAAGATATTCATTGGCAATAGAATCTAAGAAAATTTTATCTTATGGAATGCTGGATGCCAAAGGATATTAAGATAAATATGCAGTCTCACACATAGAGGATATAACGAGAGAAAGGTGCCTGTAATAGTTTGCCAATACCTTATGCAACCTCCAAATACACCAGTCCCTTGGAGCAACATGATGGTGATTGAAGGTGCTAAAAGGGAATGAAATATGCCTATATCACATGGAGGAGAACATAATGGCAGCAGAGATCCATGTAACAATACCAGTTAGTGTGGACTGATCAATTTTTGCAGTTACACAGACATTAGGGTCATAAGGGAGATATTTAGAGAATTTCTAAAACTTTGCCTTACAAGACAAATTTCATGCTAGTACTGGAATGAAATGGGCCAGAATATAGCAGAATATGTAGAGGATTCATGTTGCATGGGATCGAGGTATAGTTGATCGATTAATTGATTGGGTGTACAACAAAGTTATCTACATGGTTCCATATAAATTGATTGATTAGTCACACTGTTCATATATGTGAAAAATTTCAACCAAGAATTCAGTCTTGTAAAAGATGCTTAAGAAAGCTTAAAGGACAGTCATCATCTAAACTAAAAGTTCATTGTCGGTAAAGTTGTTTTGTAAACAAGAATAAGGTAGGCATACCTTCCTAAACAGAACAGCAAGACCGCCCAAAGTAGCGCAGTAATCCAGTTGGATTCCTTGTAGGCAACCCAGGACTAATATGATAACACAAGCCAAAACATGAGAGCAAATCTTTTGGAGATAAGAGAAGAGAAATATAGCAATATGTGATGCATTCAAACCAATATCTTGGAATCACAAAATTGTTGTCAAACCAATTGAAAACTAAAGGACCTCAAAGATTCACCCCAACAAAAGATAAAGAGACAAGAGAGTCAACTATAGGTTAGATACTTTCCTAATCAATGTTTTGCTTAAACTGCAGGATGACATTATACATTAGTGCAAAAGAAAACTTCAAATCTCAGCCTAAGGCTATGGACTAAAAATGCAGACTGTAAGATGCTAGTTTTATTATATTGGCACAAATGTCTGAGGCTCTTAATGAAGTGTAAAAGAGATTTTCAGTTTTCAGTTAAAGGCTATTGATAAAAACGCGAAAACCTGATGCTAAAGTTGACCCAGTCCCCATACTAAAGTTCATGATCAATTCTCAGCCTAAGGCTATGGATAAAAACGCGAAAGCCTTCACTCTATTGGTATTAAAATTTCTTCCAATTCCCACATTACATTAGTTACTAGCAAATCATGTTATATTAGCACTAGCTTTGAAGCTAGTTGAGTTTTAACTATTCGTCTATAGGCAAATTCAAACATGTTCTCTTTAATGTCCAATGCTAGTGACACTGTACCAATAAAAAGCAATTGAACTTCAGAGTAAACATTCAGAAGCACTAAAACAAATCATGTCATACCCCTATTGCAAAAATGTTGATGTAGAAATCTATCAAGGTTGCTGCCATCCACCTGCAACATCCATTCCACCAATTTCAAATTGTTCAGAAAACAGATGGAACTAAAACTGGTTTTTCAAAGTCAAATTCTCAATGCCTAGCTAGTTCTTTTCTCCTGACCATTCTCACAAAATTGCTACTATAACATAAGTCAGTTAAGACGTAATTAAATAAATAAAAACTGCCTCATTTCTAACAGCTTGAAGGTGCTCACATAAATTAATATATATAGTAATAGAGAAGATAGAACTCCTGAATTCAAAATATATTTTTGATCAAAAAGATATTTTCACATAATAAAAGTATTTTTCTTTCTAAACAGTTCAAGCATGCGGTTTCATAATTCAACAAAGTCTACAAACTTTTTTTTACCATTTATCCAATCAAGTAAAAAAAAAATCAAAATAGAATAATTAGTAAAATAGAGAGAAAAGAAAAAATACGGGGTGAGGAGTTCTAAGCGGAAAGGGAGGCCATCAGTGACGACAGTATAGATTACAACGGCTGAGGCCAAACATCCCAACACGGCGAAGAGACTTTTCAATGCAATTGCCAATGATACTGCCATCTTCCTCTACTGTATCTTCGTCTAAAAGTTTTGCAATTGAGTAGAAGTGGACGAAGGAAGCGTGTTAAAAATGGAAAAAAAATGAGAGAAGGTCATTGCTCCACGTCCTCTGAGCTTGTGTCACCGTCTTCGAGTTCAAAATTTCTTGTATTTGTAGTCATAACTCATAATAATGGAAACGTGTTGCTTCTTGTTGATAATTGAGTCTTTAGTTTCATGACTTCATTCACTTTCAAATAAAGTCACTATATTTGCAAATTAAAGTTTGTTTTTTTCCAAGCCAAAAAAAAAACAACATATATTTGGCCACATAATAATGGGAGCATTATGGTAACTTACACGTATTTTGAGGGAATAATGGATAATTTGTCATATATTTTTTTCATCCCTGCTGTTCGGCCGATTGTCCTTTTAATTTCAAATTTTTGGTCAACTCTCTCTCATTGTCTTAGTTGTATTTACCTTCCCAAGTCACATATCACATATACTTTTACACGGCATCTTCCTGAGGTTTTTTGGAAGAGCAACGTAAGGCTAAGCAATCGATGTCAGTACGATTGTTGTCTGCCAACTGAAGTCCCCTCCGTACGCTAGACTAGATTGTCAGTGCCGTACTGGAAAATCAATATCGTGAACAACGAGAGAATTGAGAGTAGTAATTGATGATGAATGCTGATTGTATTGATGATGATGAAAGCTATTACAAAGTTAATGCGGTGTCGAGGGAGAGAAACACCAGTACAGAGAAATGATTGCTTGCTTGAATGTTTGAATGCTTGATCCCCCTAATAATGCTTAAAAAAATAAACCTAAGTTGCAAGAGTTGACCTATGAAAGCTGTAGATGCATACTGAATGTAAAACGAAGTAAAACTACTCTATACTTACAATGAAATGGCTTAGACTTCTACAGAGTAGGAGCAAGTCCAGTGGCAGCAACTTTGTCTTGAGCATCAGGGTCTGTGCGGCGCGTTGCTGTCGGCGCGTGCAACACTATTTATGTCTGCCTGCGGCTGGGCGCTGGCGCTTGGATCATGATGGATGCGCGCGGCATTGTCTGTGCACGCGACATTGTCTGTGCGCGCGGCACTGTTGGCACTCGCAAGCCGCTGGGCTCCGGCAAGGAGTTTAGATGGAGCGACAGAGGCACATGCGCGCTTGTCACTTGGCGTTGCCGAGACCACGGGGCCGACCGTGGCGCTAGGCTTTGAGAGGCTTGCCAGGATGCCACGGGGCGCGTCCAAGGGGTCATGGGGTGAGGCTAGAAAGCAGCTCATGACATTCTCCCCCACCCAAGTTGGCGCCGTCCCCGGAGCCTTATCTGCATGATGATGATGATGATGATTGGTTAGGCTTCTGTTGGCTGGGAGGTCTGTTCCCCTCTGTTTTGTGGGGTGATGATGCTGATCTGAATGACGCTCCATGTATTTTCGAAATGATTTGAGGCGGCTGACATGGAACACTGGATGGATTTTCCACCAGGATGGAATGTTGACCCGGTATGTACCTTTCCCAAGGCGTCTTTCAATAGACGTGGGTCCAATGTATTGCTGCAATAGGCGAGGGTCTCGGGTCTTCTCTGCAAATAACTATCGCTTTGGGACTCTTACCATCACTTTGTCTCCTGCTTGATATTGGACAAAGCAAAGGTTCTGTTCTGCATGCCTCGTTGCCCTGTCTTGGGCTTTGACGAGATAGCTCCGCACTATCTACATGGTTTGCTCCTATTCCTTCAAGAAACTGGCAGCTTGAGGCGATGTTGGCATATTTGGTGCATTCACAGTTTGTGGGAGTAGCGGTAGCTGTCCGGTAACAATTTCAAAAGCGCTTTTGTTTGTAATGGTGCACTTTTGTGAATTGAAACACAGTTGAGCAGCATCCAAAAGCTTCACCCAATGTTTTTGCGACCCGGTTGCAAGTGACGGAGATATTCCTCCAGCATGACATTGAACCGTTCTGTTGGGCCATCTGCCTGATGATGAATGTTTGAGTTGTGGCTCACTGTGGATCCAAAGCACCCAAAGAGATGGGTCCAAAATCTGCTAGTGAAGCGGGAGTCGCAGTCACTAATGATGTGTTTGGGCATACCCCCAATATTTGACAATATGAGCAAAGAAGAGTCGAGCTGTATCCTCTGCTGATATGTTTTGTAGGGCTGCTATGAATGTGGCATACTTGGAAAACCGGTCTACCACAACCAGGATGATTGCAAGATCTCCGACCTTGGGTGATCCTGTGATGCAATTGAGGGAAATGCTTTCCCATGGTCTCTGCGGAGCAGATAGAGGCTTCAAGAATCCCGCTTGTGCTGGGTGACCCGACTTGTCCTTATGGCCTGGCTGGCAAGTCTTCACACAATGTGGGGCGCCCTCAGTGACTTGACGCCGATGATGTGATTTCTGATTTTTGATGATGAGGGTCGCCGGAACCTTGGGTCCATGTCTCTTGACTCCCTTCATGGATTGCATAGCCGAGAGGTTTTCAGTGGCCATCTTTATGGGTTTGCATGGAATGATGCGGGGTTTGGCCCCGTTGTCTCCCATCATCAGGAGCATGTCGGCATATGGTACCAGTATGGTGTTGGTTTGCCTCAGGAATTCCAATCCCCCTATCAGCTCGAAGTCATCGATGATAGCTATGCGTAGGTCGAATCTTCCCTCGTATGGACCAAGCTTCATTGGTACTGCTTTGGCTTTTCCACTCACTGGCTGGGGTGGTGAGTTGATAGCCTTGACACGGCCCCTGCACTTTTGCACTACTAGACCGAGGTGCTCTACCTGAGTTGAGGCCAAGTAGTTGTGGGTAGCACCCGTTTGTATCATTGCTCGAATGGGCCGGCCATTCACTTTCATGTCAACGAACATGAGGGTCCTCTCTTCTGTGGCAGGAGGCCTCTCATCCGCCTTCTCTTTCCCTTTCTTGACGATCGGGCAGGCGTTCTTCTTAGGGTTACCAGTGCTGGTTCCCGCTAAGGTATCTGGGATGGAGCCAACAAGTGTGTTGAAAGCACCTACTTGCTCTGCGTCATCTGAGTCAGTGTCTGACTCATCTTCGACAGTCTGATGAGCGCTAATCTTAGCATGTGGGCACTCATTGTTCCAATGTTCCCCCCCGCAATGACGGCATTCTGAAGGGGGCTTTCTCCCCTGATTGTTGTTGACTGATGCAGCGGTGTTGCTGCTTGATGAAGGAGTCTTAGATTTGGATGCACTTCGATCTCCCCCATTTCTGCTAGGTCCACATTGCTTGGTTGTCTCCCGTTGTATCCCCCACGGACAGGCGGCTGGGACCTGTCCCTCAGAGTTTCCAAATGATAATCCCCAAGGCATTCTGCATCTTGGATTGCCCTGGACAGGGTATCTACCCTCTGTCGTTACAGCTCTGCACGGGCATGAGGTTTCAAACCTTCTATGAATGCGAAGAGTTTGTCTTTGTCCCCCATGTCTCGTATGTTTAGCATGAGCACGGAGAATTCTCGCACGTAATCCCGCACGGGATCTGGTTTGACGGAGTTCCTACAGTTTTCTCCGTGCATTGTATTCCACATTCTCGGGGAAGAACTGCAGGCGTATGGCTGCCTTTAGTTCCGCCCATGTCTGGAGGTTGTCTTCACCGGCCCTGATGGCTTCATATTTCACTTGCCACCAGAGTTTAGCATTGCCCTGAAGATACATGGTAGCAGTTGCTACTTGTTTTGCCTCTTCCAATGGTCCGACGGCCTCCAAGTATTGTTCGATTTCGAATATGAAATTTTTCACTTCTTTAGCATCCCGGGCTCCGGTGTATGGCTTTGGGTCCGGAATTATCAGCTTTTGTGGCACAGAGGCAATGTTCATAACACCCCCGATATGGTTGTCGCCTCCTCTGAGCATGCTTTGAATGGAAGCATTGACAACATTGAGCTGGCCTGTCAAGTTGTCTATGGTTTGCTGCATGGCAGTGATTCTGTTTGCCTCTTGTTCACGTTGGGCTAAATCCTCAGCACGCTCCTGTTGGAGGTCCTCGAATTTGCCATGAATGGAAGCTGCCTCGACAGCTGCTGTTTGACGGTCATCCTCAGTGTCCCGACTGATGTTTGCAATGTCATTTTCGGCCTGCCGCATTCTGCGGTCCAGGTCGTCCAACCTTTGCACTATGCTGGTTCTTAAATCAGGCACCATATCTACGATGGGTCGTAGTACGTCAACCGTCTATTCGAGGACCGTGATCCGATCCCCTTGAGTCACCATGGCCAGAAATGGTGTAATGGCAATACGTTCCCTCGTCCGATGTCGAGCTTAGGCTCTGATACCAACTGTTACGCGGTGCCTTCCTGAGGTTCTTTGGAAGGGCAACGTAAGGCTAAGCAATCGATGTCAGTACGATTGCTGTCCGCCAACTGATGTCCCCTCCGTACGCTAGACTAGATTGTCAGTGCCGTACGGGAAAATCAATATTGTGAGCAACGAGAGAATTGAGAGCAGTAATTGATGATGAATGCTGATTGTATTGATGATGATGAAAGCTATTATAAAGCTAATGCGGTGTCGAGGGGGAGAGACACCAGTACAGAGAAATGACTGCTTGCTTGAATGTTTTAATGCTTGATCCCCCCTAATAATGATTAAAAAAAATAAACCTAAGTTGCAAGAGTTGACCTATGAAAGCTGTAGATGCATACTGAATGTAAAATAAAGTAAAACTACTCTATATTTACAATGAAAAGACTTAGACTTCTACAGAGTAGGAGCAAGTCCAGTGGCAGCAACTTTGTCTTGAGCATCAGGGTCTGCGCGCGCGTTGCTGTTGGCGCGCGCGGCACTATCATGATGGATCCGCGCGGCATTGTCTGTGCGCGTGGCATTGTCTATGCGCGCGGCGCTGTTGGCACTCGCAAGCCATTGGGCACCGGCAAGGAGTTTAGCTGGGGCGACAGAGGCACATTCGCGCTTGTCACTTGGCGCTGCCGAGACCACGGAACCAACCGTGGCGCTAGGCTTTGAAAGGCTTGTCAGGACATCACGGGGCACGTCCAAAAAACATATATTTGGCCACATAATAATGGGAGCATTATGGTAACTTACACGTATTTTGAGGGAATAATGGATAATTTGTCATATATTTTTTTCATCCCTGCTGTTCGGCCGATTGTCCTTTTAATTTCAAATTTTTGGTCTAACTCTCTCTCATTGTCTTAGTTGTATTTACCTTCCCAAGTCACATATCACATATACACATGCACGGCTATTTAACAGGGTGTATTAGTGACGTTGGTATTAATTATGCTCTTATTCATTATTCAATTTGATGTATTAAATCAATACATAATTTTTAAAAAATTTATTTATTTATAGAGATACCCTCATAACCAATCCATCATTTATCTTTCTAAAAGAACATATGTTGAGGAATGTTAATATGAAAAAGGTTTTAAAAAATTATTTGATTTGTCTACCTATATTGTAATATAGAACTGAATTTGTTTATAAAAAAGAAAATACGCTAAGTATTTATTTATTTATTGGGGATATAATTTTATTTTTTACTTTCTTGGATTATTTCAAACTTGCATTAATATAATAGCATATTTTATTAAGCATAAATTTTGAAGGACAATTTTGTCTGTAACTAAGCTAATGCATGCATTAAATCCCATTGCATTGTTAATACCACGATTTTTTATGCATTAGTTATGCATAGGATAATACCAAATATGGTGTATAACTAATGCACAGATTTAAAAAGTGTACCAAACAAGATATTATTAATACACAAAGTTAATGCATACATTATTTTATCTAATGCATCCTAACAAATGACCCCTCAATGCATATACATATACAATACTAGACGAAATATGTAGATATGTACAATATTAAATCATCTTGCATTGGTTACTTTCTAACCTTACACCCTTAAATATTTACTGTCGCACCTAACATGCTTGTTCTACTCCCTATTTTTTTTCCTTTCTACATCTCTTAGCTTTCTTTCAGTGTAAAGGGTTAGATTTAAGGAACGGTTAACGGAAAGAATAAGTTGATCAAAAGGGAATCTGCTGTCTCTATGGGTATTGCAACAGAGCAAACCTTTGTTGACCGGAGATGAAGACCTTGCAAGCCAAACAAACATACTGCTGCTATCTTTGTATTGTGTACGTCTCTCTTCTTCTTCTTTTTCTTCCCTCCCCCCC
>MCJB01010942.1:0-22628 GCA_002018475.1 Nicotiana obtusifolia | reverse complement strand
CCCCCCCCCCCAAAAAAAAAAATTCATATACACCCCAAGATTTGGTCCTATTGTAATCAATTTGCTTCGCAAGACTAGCTTAAAAATTGAAAGCAGATTTTCTTAGATGGTGTTCGTTTGAAAACATAATTAAGTACTTAAATAATACTAGTGTTTTCTTTCTAACAGCTTAAGCTTTTAGATGCTATATCGTACAATTCAATATTATATCAAAGTGTCAAGCTTTTAAAATGAGGTGATCACACAATTCGGCGTGATTACAAAGTGCCATCTTTATTCATGAGTGCTGTTCCTTCTATCTTAATTCCTTTTGTGTCCTTCTATATCATATGAATACCTTGGCATTTCGTTGATGGTAAAATGTATAGCATTTTTATTTGGAGGAGGTGCAGGCCTTCAGGCATTCGAAATGATTGGCATTGCAGCTGTTGGGAATAATCGAATAACCTACGTCTTCAATGAGATGCACTTCCCTCTTTCAAAGTCAACTCACATAGTCACAAATTTCATTGGAACTGCTTTCCTCCTCTCCCTTTTTGGTGGCTTTCTCTCTGATTCTTATCTTGGCAGCGCAGCTTTTGGACTACGTTTATCTTTGTCTTTGTTGAACTCTCTAAAAGTTTCCTTCTTCACTAACCTCAGTGTAAACCTCTCTTTTCCACAAATACTGCATGCTTCACATAAAAGAATAAAAAAGATTATAGATGACCAAGTTCATCTGGACATGCTACTGCAGTTCCCTTTGCTTATGGAAAAAAAAAAAAGGAAACGTTTTTCAACGTCTATTATGGATAAGTAAATGAGATTTTTTCTTGCACATGCAATTAGAAGTAGAAAATATTCAATACTAGTATATATAATTAATAAGCATGTGAAGACATATATATAGAATGATTCAAGTCATGGAGTATTATCTTTCTACAGCAATTTTTTTGCTTAACATGTAATGTTGCCTAACTGAAAATTCAAGGAATGAAGTACAGTAACAGTTACCAATCCAACTCATTGTTATACGTAGATGTCGAAAAATACAGTTTTCAGAGTATACAATAAAATCCAACCACCCAGGGTACGGCAAAATGCACAATTAGAATTTTTTGTCAGAGCCAACTACAATACTCGGAGACATATTCCTGAGTTCCTATACCTCCAGTATCTGAATGTGACAAAGATGTGTTTCTTTCCAAAACAACGCTGAGGATATCAATAGAATATGCAATCTTAAGGTAAGAGTATATATAGTAATGGGTACAAAAGAATGGCTACGGCCTGAGAGTAACTATACTGTTGCAGGAAAAATAGGCAACAACAGGGATCATTTATAGCACTCAATGAAATTGCAACATCCGCCTTAGCATGCACAACCACCTCTTTGCTCCGTCTCTGAAACTGCCTCCGGAATGCCCTGGAAGTATCTGGAAAACAGAACAGAAGATTTTAGTATAACAGGTTTTCTAGCTGCCAAAATGCAGTGGTTGAATGTAGAGGGATGAGGAACATATAGTAGGTGCACTATCTGGCCTACCAAAATGCATTTTCACTTCCACAATCGCTATATCATTAGTAGTCGATAGTCAATCAGGATATTATTATTCAATTATTCTACGCCCTCGCCCTGTACAGAAAACTCAGGAAAAACCATTTAACGTACTGTTGTTATCAGAGATACTAATTCAGATTTCCGAAACGCTTTTTCAGGTTCAAAGATTAAATTGATATTATCTTATTAGGAAAAGTACTCTGACAAGATTCATTGGAGTTTATCCTAATCACCAAACATTGTCTGTCTAAACTTTCATTGTTCCAGAAGCAGCAGCCACCATAGTAGAACATCCTATGATGAAATGACATTCCAACAAATCTACAAGCTCTTGAACTCTTTATGAACCATGCGTCAGATTATTTGAGTTTTGAGCTACCACAAAATATTCCATTTGTTTTATGGAAAGCGGAGCAGCGATCATTGCACCAAAATATATAGACCACTTGAGCTTCCCTGAAAACACAGAACACCTGTATCCTGCAGCCACGCCAAAGGCTACAGAAAATAAAAGCATGAAATACCATAGCTATGAAAAACTGATGCTACTCTCCGTCACTTCCTTCTGAACCTAAATTCTGTAGTGAATAGAAAATTTCTCTGTTAAGCCTGTGTAATTGACTCTAAGATAGCACATTATCGACTCTATTTTTCAGTATCAGGCTTTTAGCCAGGTAAATTAGTGAAACCAAACAAAGTCACCATTGTCTAAGTTATATCTCCCAAATCAACACAAGACTAGCCACAAAATCCATTGAAGACGTCAATAGTTGACGAGTCTACTCTCTGGAGTCATCATCAAAAGTTTGGTCCTTTACAACCCAACCATGCTTAACCTCACCATATTTATTGGAATTTTTAGCTACATTATCAGGTCAAATGTTAAGCGCTGCCACCTTAGACTTAAAATCTGCATACCCTTGTGAAATGGCTATACTGACGACGTTAAGCACTAAACCAAGGAGGTCACGGGTTCAAGCCGTGGAAACAGCCTTTTGCATAAATGCAGGGTAAGATTGCGTACAATAGACCCTTCTGGTCCGGCTCTTCTCCGGACCCCGCACATAGCGGGAGCTTAGTGCACGGGGCTACCCTTTTTTTTCTTTAAGCACTCAAACCAAGCTTTCTGGTATCTTCACTTCTAACATCAATTTCTCTTGGTATTGGTTACTTTTAGAATATTAAGTGAATACGTATTTACATTCATACACATCTAAATTCATTGCTTGAATAAAGAAAATCATATAGAATATGATACAGGGTACTTAGGATATTATGTGTTTAACTATCAAATATTCGCTTACCTTATTAGTATAGGGTTATTATCCACCATATTGGAGCCTTTACAATCTAGAGACTAAGGAAGCTATCAGCACGGCCAATAGTGCTGCTTGCATGGCTAATATATCTTCTTTTAGTGCCTGATGATACTCCTTGCTCCATCAATTGGTGACCCTACATCTAGATGAACGTTTCGGCGTCATTCCTCTCCTTAGGATTGTTCAAGCACCATTCATTTCTCTGGCGACAGATGTTGTTACTTTTTATGCGACTGAAGTCCTTCTAGAGATATGCAACATGGTATTTGTTTTCGGTGATTGAAAAAATATTCTTTTCTATGTATAGTGCAACAAGCACATACTTTCATTATGCAATTACCAACAACTTCTAGGAGGAAATAATTCCAACCCTGCATTTGTTTTTTGTGATTGTGCATTAATCTGGCGAGAATTCGGCATCAACATTGTATGCTTTTTATATAACAAACTCAAGTTGCTTTCCTTGTTCTGAGTTTGAGAGGGCATGTTAGAATATCAAGTAATATGTATCTAAATTCATACACACCTAGATTCATTATACTTGAATAAGGAAAATCATATAGAATATTCTATAGAATACCTTAGGTTATTTTATATTTAATTATAGAATATTTACTAAGCTTATTCGTGTAGTAATTGATTACCTACTATATGGTACATAACTTAAGACTCATATATAAGGAGCATCTCTTGTACATTGTTAAACAAGTCAATGAGATACCATGTGAAAATAGAAAAAAACTTCTCATTGAATTGATAACGATGTACAAGAGGTGCTCTTTATATAGGAATCTTAGACTATGTATAATATGAAAGCTAACCAATCCTAATACTACTAAGGTAAGTAATATTTCAATAATTAAATACTGAATACCAAAGGTATCCTATAGAATATTCAATATAAATTTTTTTTTATCCAATACAATGAACCTAGACGCGTATGAATCTAGCACATATTCAATTGATATTCTAACGAGGCCCCTCAAACTCAAAAGTGGAGAAACCAACTTGAGTTTGCTTATTTTTAGAACATGGAAAGTTGACGTCTCAAATATCATTGGAACTGCACAATCACCAAAAGAAAGAAACTGTGTTGCAATTCTTTCATCTAGAAAGTTGTTGGTAAATGTTTTGTGGAAGAAAGTGTTTCTTGCACCACACTAGGAAAAAAATATATTCTCAATTACCAAAAAAAGATATGGTAATGCAAGTTTCCAAAACATTATCACTATACCTTGAGTTGGCAGAATACTGAAGAAATTCAAAGTTTAGAGGACGGCATCAGTTGCATAAAAGTTAGCAGCTCCAGTCACCTAAAAGATGAGCAGATGCACAAACAATCCTAAAAGAGAGGAATGGCGCTGGAGATAAGGGTGCCAATTGTAGGAGAGAGGACGGTCATTGCGCACAAAAAGGAAGAACAAAAGAAGAAAACACTGCCCAGCGAGCGGCACGCATTGGCTAGTACCACCGGCCGGTAGCAGAGCTATTTGAGTTTCTACCAATATTGTAAAAGCTCAGATACCATGTGAAAACAGAAAATCTTCTCATTGACTTGATAACCGATGTATAATACGTGCTCCTTATCTAGGAGTCTAAGGTTATGTATTATGTATAATATGGTAGCTAATCAATTTATATACAAACAAGGTAAGTAAATATTTTATGATTAAATGCAGAATACTCAAGGTATCTTATAGAATATTTTATATGATTTTCTTTGTTCAAGTACAATGAATCTAGATGTGTATGAATCTCGACACATATTCACTTGATATTCTGACAAAAGTTTTTGCACTTTGGCCGAACACCCACAGACCACCACTTCACATTGCCTCAAAATCATCTGTGTCTTAAACACATCGATTCATTAAAGACAAATGATTGAAATAGCAGGAGACTGCACCGTTGATCATCTTTCTAGTTCCACAGTAACTTGTCCATATAATTGGTTATACAGATACCTTAGATTATAAAATTTTGCACACCAGAGCAAATCAATTTCAACATTCAAAAGCTCAATCTTTGAACAGCCAGGTTAGCCTTCCATTCCAAGATCAATCTTGAAAACAAGTTCTAAAAATTTACACAAACTTCAAAAGTGGCAAACAAACTACAAACTGAATGGGGCTAAAAATATAGCACTTCGTCTCGTATAAAATTGCCGAAGCATCAATATTACTTACATTTTTAAGATATGTAATCCTAAACTTGACATGAAAGTTTGGGAAAGCTCTATGATTCAAGTAATATCTTTTGCATGTTACAAGAAAAGAATTTTTAGATGGCTCTTGGACAGTTTTTCTTTGAAAGGTTGTTTCGAGAAGCTTTTCAAAAATGTTTTTTGGAATTACGGAAAACAAAAACAAGCAAGGTAGTTGTTTTTTCAATGTTGCAATGGTTACCTTGATCTAAAAACAACTCTTAGCCTTTTTTTTTTGCTTTTATATTTTTTACATGGTTTGCTCTTTTTCTTCTAAAAAACATTTTGAGAAAACAAAAACCAAACAAACATCTTAGCCAAAATCAACAAACATTTAATGTTAGTTTCATCATAGTCCGCTAGAAAACATTCTACTTTCAAGAGGTCACATGCTAGAATAAATATGCTTGACATCTTTGCGCTCTCATTACTTGAGTTGGTTCATCGTATTGTTACTGCTAAGTTTATAGGCACGTAAGCATCATATCTCATACAAGCAACAACCAACAAACAATGCTTTGTTTATATTCAAATTCACAAAAACTCACATATCTTGCTCGTGTTCATTGGCCAAAGCAGTTTTTGCAATCGACAAGAATGCAGCATCAACATTTATATCCTCTTTTGCTGATGTCTCAAAGTAAGGTATCCCTTTTGAAGCACACCATTCCTTTGCTTTCTTCTCGGAAACCTGTTCAGCATGCAAAAGACAAATCAATTACAAATGTTGCACAGAGATAATAATATGAAAGGAAAACTTTCATAGAACCCAAAGACCATAACTTGAAATCTTTAGCACTATGATTGTCTTACCACTCTGCTATTTCCACCATCTATATCAATCTTGTTCCCCAGTAATATGAAAGGAAATGTTTTAGGGTCTGGTGGATTAGCCTGCATATCAACAAATTTTGTTGGTTAACATGGAACAGAACTAGTCTTGATTCAACAATCACCAATACAATATTTGCATGGAGAAATGATAATACATTCCAATGTTACACCAGAAGCAGTCCAATCAAGATTTGAATTTATAGACCATATGTGAAAACTCTTTAGATACACAGCATAATCCCAAACCTTTACTTGTCGGGATCTTACACAGGAAAGAAATTGCAGGAATTATCTACTTCTATAAAGTACTCAATATTAGGCTTAAAACTATTTTATCATGTAAAACATGCAGACTTAGTAAAATATAGGGCACAGTGGAAGAAAAAATTCTATATAGGAGTTGGGATTAAGTTTTAATCATGTTAGTATGATAACTTTAGGTTCATTATTATCTAAGAGTCTGATTCATGCCCAGTAGAAAATATGGATAACTTCTAATGCTTTTTATTTTTACTAGTTTATACGTAAGCGCGTTGCGCGTGTACCCCTTTTTAAAAAAAAATCACATAAATGTACATTAAACTTGTGTTTTTGAGTTATAAATAAAAATGTATGTTCCTGATGAATGTTGATCCTATATAGTTAAACTCAATAATGAAAGAAACTGCCTTGTAGAAGTTTTCGTTTGTCAGTCGATATATTTAATCCGTATCACCTCGCCAAAGTGCTTGAATTTTTCTATGGGTCTTTATGCATCTGGATGTTGTCTTCTTATAGAAGCAAGAATCTTTGATTGTAAATGAATTACTTACATGTTCGGAAAGGACTACATAATCTTAGAAGAATTGAAAACGTGGAATTCATGTTAAAATCATAACTGAAATTGTTCTATCAACTAATTTCCACGAATGTTATAGTGTTTTAATGGAAAATTTATTCTAAATGATTAGCTTTAAAATTCTAATTTCAGTCAGAATTCTACCAACAAACAATTAGCTTACCCTTTAATCTGAATTCCATTAAATTCTAATACCTTCCATGATGGCTTAGATGCTGGGTCTATACTCCATTGAATTCTATAACACATTGAAGAGTTCAAATTTTATTCGTCGAATTTGTTAGAATAATTCTATCCAACTTAGAGTGTAACTTACCAAAGCTAAAGAAATATTAAAGTAATTCGTAACTACTTAATAAAGTCTTAAATTTTAGTTTTACCAAAAATAAATAATAAATTATTATTATAATTATAGTTTTATCCAATCTAGACTGCATTTATGAAAGCTAAAAAAGATGTATCAATATTTAATGTTGAGGATGTAAATGGAGATGAATGAAAGAAAGAGATGAGCTGATGGAGGACTTATGACTCAACCAAAATTTGATAAATTAAATGGGAAATTAGATTGTATAATTATATGTGTACGTAGATCATGTAACAAAAGAATCAGAACTTCGAAAAATGTTTGCTTAAGAAAAAAAAGTATATTAAAATGCGAAGACTTTATAAAAAGAGAAGCGAATGAGGAAAGAGGAGCGCAAATTTAATTTGAAGGAATTGTCCTAAATATAAGACAATTCTGAATTATAAGCATGACAATTTTATTCAATATAGGATTATAATTTTAAAGTCCTAAATATTAGGACTTTTTATATAGTGTAGTCAATAAGGAAAGATTTAATAAGTATAACTTTATTTGATATTAATAAAGTTCTAAATATCAGGAAAGTAACTTAAATTACTATTTATGTACAATGTAAAATTCTTTTTTAAAGGGTAAACAAGGCGAACGACATTTCGCTAAGGGGCTTCGGGCTTTTAATATAGTATAGATTTTATATAATATAGGACGGAGATGAGCCTAAAATGGAGCAGCATGATAAGAACTCATATAGCCGACCAAACTTGCTTGGAATTGAGGATTAGTTGTTGACTTGTTGTTGTTGTTGCCTGCAAGAAATACTATTCTTTTCACCTCTACCATAACACAGACATGGCACATTGATTCATCTGCAGGGAGATCTTTAAACAAAATGCTGTACTTAACTGTTTGATTTTTATAATCATATGTTCGCATACTCGTGTATTCCTATTCCCATTTCTACATATACATGACGACTAAAATGAAGCTTTATTTTCTTATGCCCATTTCCCATTTTTACAGGTAGATATATGAAGAGAAAGCAGTTTAGTTGGTGTTGTTCAATTTTGACTCTCCCCGTCTTCTAACAGCAAGGTTTAAGCATTAAACACATGATTATATTTTGACTATAAATCCTTCTGTGAATTTCTCCAATCATCTCACAGACTTGCACATTCTTCATGTAGAAGCATTACATGACAGCAGCCTAATAAGACTTTGATTGATGCACCAACAGCAAACCAGATAGCAAACTTAATGCTCTTTCTGTTCTCATTTTCTCCCTTCAATTGGTTCACAAGTCTGCTCGATGCTTTAAACAAAAGATGATGTGGAGAATAGAAGATGGAGGGCATTTCTACTAACAGATAACTAGTTTAATCTCTGCAATACCCAGTTCAATTCCTAAATAGGTATGCCTTTATATCTTGGTCTTTTGATTATAGGTTGTTCGTGAGTTCCATATACCAACAGAACAAACAATGCACCTAAGTTCAGTTCTACCCCTAGTTGGAACACAAAAAATAACCCCCACCGGGATTCAAGAAAGAAATGTCCATCCTAATCATCTCAGAGGTGTTTGCCTACTCGTCGATAACATGACTCTTAGCAATGTATAAAGCAGTCAAGAAACCCTAATTCACTGAACAATAAAAAACCACTGAGACAAATAAATCCACGGAGAATAATCACCCAACCTGTTTGAGAAATTCTTCATGCCAATTGTCAAGGTTATCAAAGGATCTCATAACATTGACATCATAGACCAAAACGCAGCAATCTGCGCCTCTATAGAATGCAACTCCAAGACTCTGAAATCTCTCTTGGCCAGCTGTATCCCATATCTACCAAACAAGAACACAAACACATTCAGCAAATACATAATCCCCGAAAATCATTCAGCTACTCTTATGCATTTAAAAGCACATAAACATCAGAATATTTTTCACATATAAATAACCAAGAAACTCACTTGAAGAGTAACAAGCCTGTCATCAATTTGAAGCTCCTTTGTCACGAAATCAGCTCCAATTGTAGCTTTATATTGCTGGCTGAACTTCTTGTGTACGTATCTTTGCTATAGGTCAAAGATCCCACATGTCCAAATACTTCTAAAAAACATAAACCCACCCATAAACGGTGATTACAACAAATATACAGTAAACAAAAGAGCCCAAAACAATACTCTCTCGGTTATGTGATATTTACCTTTTTAGTCGTGTCAAAAAGAATAACACCTTTCTATATTTAGAAATGATTTAACTTTAATTTACCTTAATGATCTGTGCCCAGTCAAACAAGCTGACGGAGGGAGTAAATACTTACAGGTATTTGCAATGCCATAAAAATGAACTAATAATAAGTTAACTATAAATTGAAGCTAATAAAAGAAAATTGATAAAATCGAAATACCCAATTCGTAAATTAAAAAAAAAAAAAGAAGAAAAGCTTTGACCTCCAATAATTAGGGAATGTGGTATAGAAGGATACTGATTCATTAATGACGTTTTACCAACCCTGAAAACGATAAAAAGAGAAATTAAATTAGCATTATATACTCCAAAAGTTTTCCAAATGACTAGCCCTGGGATCAGAAATTTCTCAAATGTAAAAAAGTTAAGAATGAAACAAAAAGAGAAAAGAGTAAAAAAGGGACGTACCCACTATCGCCGAGGACGATGACTTTAAGCAAGGTTCTCCTACGCACAGACATGGTGAAAAGAAAATCAAATTAACAAAAGGTGAACCCTTTTTTGGTTTGTATTTTCCCTTTTGGATTTTTGGGATTTCAAATCTGGGTTGACAATTTTCAGAAGAAAAGAAATGGGGTTGTAGAGAGAGAGAGAGAGAGAGAGAGCAGAGGAAAGCGGCGCCAATTTCGATATTTTCAGACACCGATTTGTTGGACAGATAAGCAAATACTGTGTTTGGACATTGTTATGTTGCAGTAATTATTACTTAGACTGTATAGTAATTACTATCTTTGTAATTATGTACTTCTTATGGTCAAAAATAAATTCGGTTTTGATACAATCATTAAAATTTTCATTTGATAACATTCATCACAAAAGTTATTTGACTAAATTATTATTTAACTCTCCTCAAAATTATGATTTATCTAACTTCAGACTTTTTAGATCATTTGTTTGGAGCAATGATAGTTATAAAAAAGAAAATTTGACGTGGATTTGATTTCCTTACTTATTTTGAACCATATTGGTTTGGACTTTGGTTAAAATGACATTTATTTTTGAATTGTTAATTTGATCTCAAAGAAAATATATCAAGAAAAATACTTATTTCGGACCTAAATCATACAAATAAATATTAAGTGTATGACTTTTGTCCTCTACATAAGATTTATCACTTAATTAAAATAGTTAAGTGATATTTATTTTCATTTTAATTTATTATTAGCATGATTTGATGTTTGAACGTTTTTCAACAAGTATTTTTCTGATTCCCATTTGATTTAAAAAATTGGCTAACAAAGTGAAATACATTAGGAAAATATCACTGTATAGCCGCTTTCAAATAATTGTCGAAAAAATATATATATTTTGCATATTATTTGTATATGTATATGTATATATATATATATACACACATACATATTTGATATTATATATAAAAAAATATAAATTTTATATATTTTTACGACTATCGATTATAAATAGTTTTGATCGCAAGGTAAAAGTAATATTTGGCCAAATACATTAGTTTGTATAACTGTTGTCCTTTAAGAGCCCACGGTTAATGGGCCTTGGGTTGGGTATTGTGGTCTAACGTCGTGGAGTCGAGAAGTATTGCCATCATTTTAGTGACTTAATTTATGAGTATCTAAACTTCAACAAATTTCAATCTAATTTTCATCATAAAGTTTATGTGAAAATCTTCTTTCTAAATTGTAATATGGTATGATGATTATGCCATCTTCCAATGGTTGTGTTGGGATACAAAAGGAATTTTCACTATGAAGAGTGAGTCATGTTATTTTTATCCTCACAAATTAAAGTGCAAGTTTCTAAGCAAATAGTATGATTAACGACTAGAGTTATCATTAGATAATAACTTTACGTACATATTATATTTCACATGATTATATACAAGGAGTGAGCAATTATAATAGAACCTTCCTATATATATGTTGTAGATAAAGGGATTGAGACAATATTAATGTTTCTAATTATGGCATAAACTGTTGTAGCTCCAAGAAGATCACCACAAAGATTGTGCTAATTGCAAACTCCATTGATCATTGTGAAAACTGAGTGTTGGCTTTTCTGGGCAGTAAATGATAAAGGGGCTTTCATGATTGTGTTTTCCTTCATATGTTGTTATCAAATAGCTGGAATCATTTCCATCTCTTTCCACCTTCTTCTTTACCTTGCAACACCCACTTGAACACTTGTAGTAATTCCTGTTTAATTTAAATGGTGTCCCCATTTTGTTAATTAGTACATTTCTGATGTTGTATTCCCTATTGGGATACATATTTCATTTATTTGTTATTTCATCTTAAGATGAAAAGATAAAAGAAGAGCAAAAGGAAAAAAAAAAAAAAGAAGAAGTTATACATCAATTCGTAGCAACATTCGTTGAGCTTGGCAGTATAAATTCTTATGATTCATGCTGCCTCATTTAAAAATTTCTTGGTTCAATATTACAAAACTATAGGTTTTTCAAGCACCACTAGTTTTTTTTGCATTTTTTACCGGTATATAAGTCGCTGACAAAGGTAAAAATTTCTAACAAATATTGGATCGATCTAAAGTAGACTTAAGAACATGATTACTAAAACTTAGTTTCAATCAATTGTTATCATCTATATAGATATTTTTTTTGTTTATTCTAAGAGAATGTAAATTTTTCAAAATAATTTCGTTTCGTATGATTTTAGGCAAAATAAAATTAAAGGTTAAAAAAGTGTAGGTCAAAGAATCTAAAATTCATAACTAAAAGATATTGGAATAAATTCGATAGGAACCGACAAGAATGAATGAAGCAGATGATAATCTACATCAGTCAGTCGCTGACTTACTGCTCCAAGTCTTTAATATATTCTTTGTGAGTTAGGAACACATTTGATCGCTATCTCCTTTAAGACTTTATTTATGTCTCATTCATAATGTGTTTTTGTGCGATTCGATTTGACTTAGTAATTTTAGTTCAAATAATTAGCTATATAAAAAAATATCACTAAATATGTATAAAAATTAATTTCAAAAAATTAGTTACTAACAGATGATAACGCTATTATTCTAAATTATACTTTATAATGCATTAAGTTCAAATCTTGACTCCATTGGATGTGTGTTGTGGGATTTTTTTATTTTTTATTTTTTATTTTTTATTTTTTTGGGGGGAGGGGGGGGTGAGGAAGTGTTATGAAAAAGACGATTTCCGGAATCAAGTGACTCAAGCGCAGTCTGTTTAGACCATATTTTGAGATATATAATAGGACCACTTTAGATATGTGTGTGTATATATTAAAAAAAGGTACATTCTTTAAACTCTCTTTCTAAATATTTGTGTGCCCGTACTTGTGAAAAATTGAATTTTAATCAAGTTTGAGCTTCTAATCTTTGCAATTCTTACTTAATTAAACAAACACATACATGAAAGACTTCTAGCACCCAACAATTGGCTTTTGTATATTTAGTGCGTGTACAATCCTTAAATATTTCTGAAATAATCCACCTTCGAAAGCAAAAGTAATAGTATAATATATATATAGTATTTAGAAGAATTTGCACCGAAACATCAAAATAATTATCATATTAATGTAGACGATCAGTTGGCAAGCTAGAACTCAGAATTTTGATATATTTACCTTGGATTTGTGTTACTTTTCACCTTCTTTTTTCCATATTTCCTCCATTTGTATCCATCATCTAAGATCTCAAGCTCGGTCTTTGTTCTAAAAGCAATTGCATGATTTTCAGCCTTCTTTTCTTTCTCTATCCCCTTGCTTGAATTTCTTTAAAACATCAACATCAAACAAACAAGTAAATAAATATATAATCAAATACATAAACCATTAAAATCAATGAATAATTATCAATATCCTCCAGAATTATCACCCTTAGTTTAGTAGTGACTTACTCATTCATGTGAATATTTGTTGGTGTGGCATCAAATGAACTAGCTGATGAGTTTCCACTATAGGTACTAGTGCTTATCTCTTGTTGCATGAAAGGATTTTGTGAATACAGTGAAGTGTTAAAGCTGTTATTTGAGTCGGAATATTCTTCACCATCATTAATCAGCTGATCAAGAAACGAAGTTTCAAAATCTTCATACTTATTTTGGCCATGATCTTGATTCATATTGATGAGAGGAGAAAAGGCAAAATTAGGGTTTATAGTTTGATGAGAAATATTGATTGTTTCTTGGAAAGTGGAAGAGCCAAACATGGTTTAAATATTTGAGAAGAAGCCCAAGAACAAAGACTTATGAGAGTCCCTCTAAATAGAATGAATGATGTGGTTGTGTTTAATAATTTGATAGTGTGGTTTTATATAGTATTATAGATTGTGTGGTGAATCTTTGTCTTCTGACATGAGCTTCCTTACCACCTTCCTAGCAGTATCTGTGGAGTTTCAGTACCTTTTTTAAGTGTCACTCTTCTTGTGTCATCATATGACGAAATAATCGAACAGGTTAAGTTTGCAACTTTCTTTTGTCCTTTTTGGGCATATTTAAAAAGTCTGAATTAATAACAAAGGATAACCTTAAATTCAGAATTTGATGCTTTATTTTTGTTATGACGGTGGTTTCAATCAGGACAAGCACTGCGGATAACTCTATCAACCAAAGCTTAATTAGGTAGAACGTGATGCCTTATTATATTCTGTTTACACAAACAAAAGTTATAAACTAATAGTAGTTGCATGATCGGATGCCATTTTGCATATGCAAAGGAACTTATGTAGTTACATGACGTCCTAAGATCGACTATTTAATGTAATTTTTTAATAGTTAAATTGTGAATGGAGTGAAAGAAATTAAGTTTTTCGTTTACGTTGTAGATCAATATAACACAATTACATCACACGAGTTGCATTTTAATAACATTAAAAATCTAACTAGTCAAATAATCTTTTGTTTCTTCAATAGTGTACATACATTAGGGAAAAGATAGCGTATCTCTAGTTTTTATCACTTGGTAGTGTTTCTCACACTGTAGGCACAATTCGTCTTGGAAATAATCTTTTCCTATTTTATTTTATTTTTAAATTGACAGGTGAAAAAAAAATTTAACAAGCGACACAATTGTGTATGGGGACCGTTATGTTTTTCATGTGAAGTCTCGCTTAAGTCATTAAAATATATATTGCTTTTGTTGGAACAAAATAATGGTAAGGCCATGTGTTGCTTCCTTACGCACACGCAAGTATACGTGATCGACAAGTAATATAGGACAATGAGTCCGGATTATCGTACTCAAGGGACTTAATTTAACTACCTTATAACAACTAATATAGTTATTTAATCAAGCAAAGATCAAGTTTAGTATTTGGTTTAGTCTAAATTATAATTCTAATTTAACCTATCAATAGCAAAAGAACAATTATGTATTTTGTAATCAATGAAGCAACGATTCCAGGGTTGTGATTATGATCCCAATCCTATTGCGTTCTAATTGACTTATCGTTTATGTAGTTAATGTAAGATTGCTAATTAATCGATAATGATACTCATAGCCTTCTTCCGAAGTACTATTCGCCTATTCATAACAAGATTAATGCCTATATTCCTATGGAATTAATCTAGCAAGAATGCATGAAGAACACGATTATCTAATTAAGCATGGTGATTAAGTATATTCCTATCTTAACCACGAATCCGCTCTTTTTAATAAAGTTAAGAACATGCTTTCTTCAATTCTTATTCTAATCTAAACTTAGTTTTCCCAAACATAGCATAGATAATTGATAGAACTTAATTGATGGCCAAACAATTAAGAAATTACGCATAGAATTGAAGAAACAATCTTAGCTACATTAACTATTAAAACAAAATTATCAAGTTAAAACACAATATTCATGGCTAATCACAACCCCAGAACAAGGGGTGATTAGCCACTCATGTTCAACAAAATCAAATAACTAATGAAGAACAACTAAAATAGAGATACTAGTTTTGCTTGATGAATTGAGAATTCCTTGATGTTGTTGATGTTCCTAGCCTCCCTTTTGCTCCAAAATCGTGTTGTCTCTCTTCAAAATGGGTTTAGGGATGTTTATATAGGAGTTGGGAAGGTTTTGGGTCGGTTTAGGGGTCTTCTAGACGAAGTAGGAGACAATTCCCGGAATCAGTCCCCTGGGGGGCGCTGGGCGCTGTCCAGGGGACTGGAGGCAGTGCCCTTCTCCTTTGATTCTGTCTCCAGCGCCACAGGCAGCGCTGGGCGCTGGCCTGTGGCCTGGTTCCCTCTTTTGTGCTCTTTTCTCCTTGTTTTGGCTTGCTTTCTCCCCCGATTTCGTCCCCGATTGTTATAATCTTGTTCCTACACATAAAACACATTATATTAACATGAATCGATATGATTTAACATCCAAATCCAAATAATCAAGAGTTAAACTATAGGATAAGTTATATTAATTTAGTACTTTTATACCCATTATCACCATGAAATAGGATAACGATGAGAGAAATGATACAAACCTTAAAAGCTACTACTATTTTAATATGTGTGTGTGTGTACGTTGAGTTTCTTGAGTAAGAAGAAATATTTTCCATCTACCATAAAATATTTTCTGTCTACCATGTAATACTTCTCTCCAAGTGAGTGACCGTGTTGCCATACACTTGACGTCCAAGGACTTCAAAGGATAAATTTCGCCATTTCTTCAAAATTTAATGTTCTAAGTGATTCATTATTAAACCACTTAGAAAATAAGGCAGAAAAGCAAAAAGAATATATTTGAAAGACCTGTCAAAGTAAGGCAGCCAAAAGAATTTGCGGGACCTGTCAAATAATTCAAGAAGGTATTTTTCCAATGGGCGGCAAAATATTATTCATATATATTCATTGATCATTTTTGAAGAACCGAAGAACACTTTGGACTAGCTTTTTAAAAACAATATATATATCTGATTATTAAGATGTTGTCTCTAAATCTTATAAATGTTGATTATTAGATTGCAGATTTGCAGTTAGCATCTTTGTGATATGGTGTCTGTAACAGATTTTGGGGTCCATTTTTTTTTTTTTGGGCATATTTGGAAATTAAAAGAAAACAAAGTTCGCTATCCTGGATGGGCCCAGCCCAACTGCCCAACTGTATTAATAAAAGGGGTTTTTTTTTTTTGGTTAATGCTTAAATTTTATTAACCAAGTATTAAATATATACACCACCTGCTCTTTGGACTCTAGAGACAGGTCTTATAAAAATACACAAAAGAATAGCTACTGTCTATCTATTGGCCCCATAGTAGCTAATGTAGGCTAATTAGCTATCAGCTGTCAATGTATATTATTGCTATAGTTACTCACTACCTAGTCTTTCTAGTACTTGTTTCCACTTGTTTTGTCTTTCCCCTGCAATGTGCACTTGTAGGATCATTTCTGTGATTCTATCACTGCTATCTCGAGTACCTTATTGGAACCTTCTGCTATTTCTTTTTGCCCGAATGGTACATTGTTGCTACAAATAAGAACCTCATGATCTCTCCAATTGATTATCCGTTGTTTCTTCTCTGAGATAGCCATACTACTTCATCTTCCCACTGATGTAAAGCCTATTGATGTTCATCTATTTCAATAATTTGCCCCAGATATCTTTAGAGTATGAACATTCAAAGAATAAGTGGCTATGTGTCTCAGTTGTTACTGTAGAGCATAAGGCACATGCATATGGTACTTGAATTCCCCAGCTTAATAACCTGTCAGTTGTTGCAAGTCATTTCTGAACTACCATCCAAAGTATGAAGGAGTGTCTAGGAATTAGTCCTCTGCTCATTACCAAGAACCTCCATACCACCTCTTGGTAATGTGGCACACTAGCAGTATATGCTTTCTTTATTATAAATTTGTCATTAGAGGCCTATGAATTCAACTCTGCGACTCCAGTTGTTAATCAATTCCACTCACAATACCCACAACTTGTCTCTCTTCTGAGTTATGGCCCATAGTAGCTTGCTTATAGCTGCTTTGTTCCACAAAAATAGGTTTATAACATTCAAACCTCCTGTAGACTTGGGTTGGAAAACTGCATGCCATGTGACAGGATTTCTCCTGCTGTTTTCTTTAGTCCCATGCCATAAGAAGTTCCTACATACTGCAGTCACCGTGTTCAGAACCTTTTTGGAAAGTAGGAACACTTGTGCTCAGTAGGTTTACATTTCAAAGAATACACTCTTGATAAGTTGTACTCTACCTACATATGAGAGCCATCTGTAAGTCCAACTTTTAACTCGGGCCACTATCTCATCCACTAGGGGCAAACACTCACGTATAGTAAGTTTTCTTGTGGATAAGGGTACTCCTAAGTATATGAAAGGGAGAGTTCCTAGTGTAAAGTGGTACTGTGATAGGATTTGCTCTTTTACTTGAGTAGAGACCCCTGCCAAATAAATTAAACTTTTTTCATGTTGTCTTTGAGGCCTGATGCTTTAGAGAACTTGTCAAAACATTCCATCATGAGTTGTATTGAGATAGGATCTACTCTGCAATACATCCAAGTCATTTGCAAAGCAGATATGCACAATCTCCATTTTTGCACACTTTGGATGGTAGTTGAAGTCTGGATTTAACTTCAATTGCTTCAGAGCTCTGTTTAGGTACTCCATTACTAACACAAAATAATAAGGTGACATAGGATCACATTGTCTCAGGCCCTTATTTGCATTGAATCTGGGAGTCAACACCCCATTGATTGTTGGGAATAAATCCCCTATGGAGATAATATTCAGAGTAATAAAGATGGAATAATAATGTAACACGGAGATACGATAATTAACAAGAATAAAAGAGTGAGAACGACACCAAGATTTTTACGTGGAAAACCCTTTTGAATAAGGGAAAAAACCACGGCCCGAGACGAGCAACTGATTTCACTATAGCAAGGAATTTTACACTTTGTAGATCCGAGTAAAATACTCACCACAACAACGCTCAAAAGAAATAACACTCTTTTGATATTCTCACCTTACTACAATATCGCTCACTCTCTATTTTTTCCTCACAGACTTGTCTGTGAAACCTCACTCTTTCTTCCTCTCTTTGTTGGTGTGTAGAAATGAGAGTTTAAGCTCTCCTTTTATAGCCAAAGCCTCACTCTCTAAAGCCTACTATATTTGACAATTTGTACACACTTTTTCTTCTTTTTCTTCAATGTCAACAAAGTTGGCTACCAACCAAAGACATTCAACAAAGTTGGCTACCAACCAAAGATATTCAACAAAATTGGCTACCAACCAAAAATATTCAACAAAGTTGGTTACCAACCAAAGACATTCAACAAAGTTGGCTACCAACCAAAGAAATATTGAATGAGATGGAACTTATCAATCTCCCACTCCAGTCTCATTCATCTAGAGGAGGTAGCACTGTCTTCTAGTTTGAGTACATGCCGACAAGTTCTTTGCATAGCTCGAACTTGTCCCTTGGTACCACCTTGGTCAACATGTCTGCTGGATTCTTTGCACCCTCTATCTTCTCCAAACACATATCACCATCCTCCACTGCCCTGCGAGTGAAATGGTACCGTCTTCTGATGTGCTTTGTCTTCGAATGATAGACTGGGTTCTTCACCAACTGTATGGCACTCTGGCTATCTGAATAAAGAATCTTCTTGCTCTGCTTCTTGCCCAATTCTNGGGGACTGGAGGCAGTGCCCTTCTCCTTTGATTCTGTCTCCAGCGCCACAGGCAGCGCTGGGCGCTGGCCTGTGGCCTGGTTCCCTCTTTTGTGCTCTTTTCTCCTTGTTTTGGCTTGCTTTCTCCCCCGATTTCGTCCCCGATTGTTATAATCTTGTTCCTACACATAAAACACATTATATTAACATGAATCGATATGATTTAACATCCAAATCCAAATAATCAAGAGTTAAACTATAGGATAAGTTATATTAATTTAGTACTTTTATACCCATTATCAATACCCCACACTTAAACTCTTGCTCGCCCTCGAGCAACGGGACTTCAACCAACCTTTCCCAACTACTAATTCTTAGCCTAGCATGAACATTCAACATTAAAACACTTCATACTTCCTTGAACACAATCGATACTAGTTGAACAAGTATGAACACACACGTTATCCATATTATTCCCATAAAGTTCAATTAATCTCATAACTTCAATCACATTCAACACCCCAATTGTCATCCCCCAACCTCAAACGCCGACTTACCACATAAAGCTACTTCAATTCATATACTTACCCAACAAGACAATGCATACATTACCAATTGTTCATGAAATCATGTGCCTCACCAATATATGAAGAGTGAATGTTTATATATGAATGGAAATCACAAAATTTGCATAACTCTCACTCTCACAAAGAACTCATATGCATCCCATATAGTACCATAAGCTTGCCCGTAGTGTAGACTTCCACTAATTGAGTTAGTCAAATCTAAGATCAAGTAGGACTTTGTCGGGTTGTAATGTAGGCTAGGGGACGGGTAAGGTATATTTGGTAATAGTGACTAGTCCTCCTTAGCACTTAATACACTACACTCAACATTCAAACACTTCTTTTTCTTCCAATCACTAAACTTGCCTCATATCGCCCTTTTCTATTTAATCACTTAGCATACTACAATAGGAGGTGAATTTTTTCTCTTTTCCACTAAAGTTTTTTCTTCTTTCCTTTCTTTCTTTCTTATTTTTCATCCTCCATCCACATTATTCATTCGCTAGTGAATTTTTTTTCAAATTAACTTTACACAGCCACAAGTTCCTTCATGGTTCCATTTTTTTTTCTTCACAAGATCATCCTTCTAACCACCATTACTACTTCTAGCGACTAAGTGCTTTCGGAGGTAAAGGTTCAAATAAAGCTCAATTCGAGAACAAAATAGAAGGAATAGCTTATAATGTAGGTACCAAAAGAAGAAGGCTTATAGGCTCAAAAGGGCTAACAATGGACAAATTTATATTCGATGCGACAAGCACATCCAAAATCAAACAAAGAAGTGCCTATATCATTTCTTAGATTATTCCAACTTACAATTTCGCTTTAGTTAACACACGGGGCAAGTTCTAGACTATATAAGATAACATTGAGAATCAAAAACCTTACTCGCACAATGCACCTGATTCACTTACAACGGTTTTGTTCACATGTCGAGTTGAGCAAGCATATTCAATTGAAATAATTAAGCAATAATACACTAAATGTTTAAGCAAGTCAACTATTGAGATGGGGCGTCACAAATTGGGCTGTTTTCTTTCCACTTTTAACTTAACTTAATGGGAATTGGATCATATGGTCACAACTTTTTGTACTAGCATTAACCGTCAAGAAGTAATTCATTCTCACTCATCTTTTCTTAATACTATTCCTAAATAAAAATAAAAAGTTGCCCGGTTCGGATTACATCCTTGGAAAAGAACCGGTGCCCTAAGAAAAACCAAGGAATCTTACCTAACTGCCTAAAAAACACAAGAAAATCTTTTTGTTATTTTTTCATTCTAGTTGTATCCCTCAAGAAACACGATCCGTCGTCGGGAAACAAAACTAGACTATATATACTACTACTAGTACTACGACTACTAAAACAGACACTAATTCAAAATAGAAAATAGATATTACACTATTAATGCGTTCATTGCACAATTCATGGCCTAGCACAACAAATCTTTACCCCCACCCCACACTTATTATAGGCATCGTCCCCGATGCACATATATATATGTAAGTAAGATTTGAAGAACAAAGTAGGGTGGAAGGAAAACTCCCCTCAGTCCGTGCTGGTCTCGTCGGAGTCCATGCCCACAGGTACTATAGCCAAAGGTCTGGTGGTGTCCACCTCGTCATCTCCCTCATGATCTGAGCCCTAAACAGTGTTAGCATCTTCCTCGGAGTGGATCGGACTACCCGGAGCAACGCCCAGCAGTTCTTTTGCGGTGCCAGTAAGATCATCACGCAGACGCATGCGTTCGTCATCAGAAATGCCTACGTGGGTCAGGACCAGATTCATGGCATTAAACATGAATCTGGCAATACTCTCGTCTCGCTCAAACCGAGCCGCCAGGGTGAGCTTAGATGCAGGCTCCATAACGGACGTAATATCCAGAAGCCCTGGTGGAACCTCCACGACCTCATCATGTCCCCGGTACTCAGGGACTCCTAGAAATCTCATGTATTGGGATAAGAGATTGCCAAAATATAGCCTCCGGATCTGGCGCCCAAATCGTGTACGAGCCATATCCGTGAGCATAATGTCAGCAACATTGATTGGTCGGCCCGTCATGAGGGAAAAGATTAAGCAAACTCTGGCCCTTGTACAGTCACTGCTGTGGTCAGCAGGCATCAGCCTAGCCTGCACGAAGTTCTGCCAAACCTTGGCAGTTTTGTTAAAGTCAGCACGGACCATGGAGAGGTGAATATTGCCTTGCTTCCTGTTCCATTTGGCGTGGGAATCAACGCCACATAGCATATGCCGAATGAGCTGGTAAGGAGGGCTGCAGATTAATTGCTGCAATCGCTGAGGGTCAGCATTCGCAACTCCCAAGTATCGGCATAAATCTTCCCTTCCCAAGGGCGCCTTCGTACCTCGGACATAAGATCTGGATCGATGGAGGTCCCAGTTAGCATATAACTCCTGAACGGCACTGAGGTTCGCCGGTCCTGGGCATTCAAGAAACCTCTCCATCCTCGATAGGCGGAGGCGAGCAAGGATATCTGGAAATCTCTTTTCCAATAGAGTAGTGTTGATGCCCATCTCCGAGACATAGCGTCCCATGGGCACAAAATTCCGGTACCAGGTAGCTGCATTATCATCGATCAAATCAAGTCGAGGTCGGGGCCTTGTAGAGATTTGGTGTGAGCCCTCGTCGACTTGTTTTCCTTTTGCTTGGCGAGAAGATCCTTCGCCTTGCTTTCTTTTCTTTGGTTCTTGGCCAGCAGTGGATGCCTTGCCAGGTGCTTTTCTTGTGTTTCCATCACGTGCCATTACTACCTACAATATAACAAGGAGAAGAATGAGAAGTATGTATGAAAGGACCCCACACTTAAAGGTTGACGTACAAAACAAGAGGGTGTCAAAGGTAAAAACGATGAAAGATTGGACCTTTAGAGGGATACAAAGATATAGGAGTACTAATCATATAGCATATCATATGAATACATAAATAGTGGACTGTAGTTGAACCCACAACCCCGACCCGCAATACGAATTCATCACCCCAAATGACCCCACACTTTCGTTGAAATGCATAGACGAGTAGGTCCGACTACTCAGACTTCATCGGACTTAAGAAAATATCATTCAAGCATTTAAGCAAACACTTGGTGTGCACAAAATTAGTTCCATATTTTCAACAATGGTGGAGTGTACCCACCTTCCCGAATTTTTACGAAGTAGAGGGACTATTGGTTTACTACTCCGATACAGTCAATACCAACCAAAGCA
>MCJB01010931.1:176447-202794 GCA_002018475.1 Nicotiana obtusifolia | reverse complement strand
TGAGGTTTTTCGCTTTTCCTTTTAAAAGGAGTAGCACTAATAACCTCGTTTCCTACAGGAATGTTGAGAATACATGGAATACAGGGGCGGAAGCATAAAAGATAACAAGGGAGAGAGGTCTGAAAATTGTGGAAAATTTTCGATACCTCTTACAAGTGGGAAGGGGAGTCTATTTATAGACTGAATAATAAAGAGCCTTTAATCTAAGGCTTACAAATGGAGGGCTAAGATATTGCCGACACTTTCGAAGGGACCTACTTCTATTATTGAAGGGGACACTGTTGAAAGGGGACCGTCCTTCTTGCTTTGAATAAAGTTAAGAGGAGGGGACCACTGCTGGACTGATTAGGACAGCCTGTACTAGATTCCTTTTTAGGAATAGTGAATTGCCCTTTGGGAAAAGTAATTCCAGTCCTTTGGACCTCTACTTTTTCCAAGGGTCAGTTTCCTATTCATAATAGGCATCTTGGTAGGCTTGTGCTAATCCTCTGGGATTACACATATCGCCATTGTTGCTTTCTTCAGATGAAGATTCTTCAATGAGCTGCATGATAGCTTTTTCATCTGGATCTTCGTCGTTTTCCATGTCTTGGAGAGCTTTCTTGAGCTTTTCTTTTAACTTAGCCTTTGAAGGTGATGAACTGGGAGCCGTTGGACTGGTCGTTGATGTAGTCTTTATGACTTTGCTGGATAACTTAGGAGTCCATCCTTTAATTAATATCTCTTTGGAGAGATACTTAATCCTTTCATGGTCAAATTTTGAAAATTTCCATGATATGATAAAAGATATCCTTCTTTTAATAAAATACTTACACATTTTAATGTGTTCTGGGAGAGTGGTGATTTCTTCTTTGGTTTGAAATTCGTCAAACCGACTGAGAAATTGCTGGGGTAGAATCTGCATGTTTCCTCCAAATAAGCTCCACCATTCGTAGAACCATTGGGGAATAGTTGATTTTACAATCTCTGGACTGTATTTTACAAACCATGTATGTTCTGGTCTGAGATAAAGAACGTTGAACCACGCATGTCTGTAATCATGCCAATTATAGGTCTGTGGCCTATATTGCATAGATAACGCAATCGGAGTGTGTAAGTGATCTGCAAACCACTCGAATGGTGTTAAAATCTTTTTGATTGTGATCCTTGAGTAGCTGATGTAGCGGGGATCACGTTGATTTGGAGTGTGTTCCACTTCAATTGAATCTGTGTCTACGAGTATGGCCTCATAGTATCTTCTTGTCTTGAGTGGATTTTCTGTATCCACATAATTGCCGTCTGTGTAGCAAGGCTTAATAAGATTTTCGATCTTGAAACCTTCATAATTTTTATCTAGTGCCATAAGTGGTAACACCTGCGAAATAATAAAATCAAACTTTTCCTCTTTGAGAGAGGAGTTAGTTTCCTGTGATTTGATTGGTGCAGCAATTTGTCTCAATTTCCATGACTGTAAGACCTTTTTCAGTAGATACTAAGGTTTTTACTTTCAATGCAGATACTAAGATTCAATATTTACAATTATGTGTTAAATGTTACTTCAATTTCGCCAGTGATAGCCACCTCATGCTTATTATCATTTGGAATTGGCATGAGTTATTTAAGTATACTTTCATAACCATGAGTTATAGAAGTTTCAGTAATATCTGCATAGAGCATACCTTTTATTGTCCCACAATTCAAGAAGGCATCGATGATTGCTGTGTAAGCAACTCGATCAATATGCAAGTTGTTGGATGATTTCATTTCTATGACAATCCTATGAACCGAAAGAAGATCCTGAGCATGACCAAACCCCTACCAAAATAACAGAATTTATAAACACTGACAATAAATGACAGCAGAAAACCTAATTTCATTAATATTAAATGTAAGAGTATACATAGGTTTCCGGCAGAGCTTCAATTTAGTCTTTTACATACTTATATGGTGAAAGAATTACTACATTGTGAATCTAATTATATAAAAAATAAAAAATAAAAAAAGAAAAAGGTAGTATATGTGAAGACATTTAACTTCGTAAGAATAAAAAAGAACTAAGATCAATAGCAACACATCTCAGATTCTAACTATTGTTCGCTTTATCTGACACCTATTTATCTCATTTCTATAGTAGGAGTTCCAAAGGAATGACTTTTAACTGTAGAAAGTATCATGCACACAGACCTTTAGCAACGTAGTATAGGTGATTACATCAGGGAAAATGTCATCATCATCAACGGTTTGTGCTCTGACCTGCACCAGTCAGAAATATACTTTTTCAGGTAAACAATAATCATGTGCCAAATCATTTGAGGAAACTATGAGGCTCTAAACTGGCCCTTTGAGTATCAGAGATGAAACCTTCATGTCCTCAAAGAACTGCATTGCAACATCCAACTTTCCAGTCTCCACACATGCAAGGATTAGTTTATTATATGTGAGCTTATCCAGGTTCAGTCCATGTCTTAGTATTTCATCATGCAAACTTAATGCTGCCTCAGGACAACTTGTGCTTATGTACCCCTGAAATTTTGGCAATGGCTCTGAGAAATAATTTGACGCATAAATTTTTTACAAAGAATGGTAAAAACAGAGAGATCCAACAAATCGGGAAGTTAAACTAGTGGGTAGGCAGAAGACCTTCATCAATAAGTTGTAGACCAAGACGGATGGATATCCACCCTCGTGAAGTACAAAACCATATCGTGCAAGAAGACCATTAGCACGGCGTAGATCCCCTGCACTAGAAACGCAGAAGTAAAGGAGGTATATTCAGAAAGCCAAGACATTAATCTTGACAAAAACAACTATATCCAATAATAAAAAACCACCTGACATTTTGTGTCAAAGCATTCAAAAGAAATGGAAGGGAAATAAAAAAGAGTAGTTAGCAGAGAAAGTAAGAAAAAATGAAGAAAAAAAAGAGTTTTTTCTCTTGTTTTATTTTCTTCCACAAACTCATCAGCCATCCCTTTCTTTAAAAATTTACCACATGATACATGATTCTACAACAAGGCTAGTGGTAAAAAAACTACCTCGCGCTATTGCCATCGTTATCAGAATATATCAATAAAAAGGCACATAGCTTTGTTAAATGATTACGCTCTGATGCAGTACTATATTGTATGTATTCATGTCTGACTATATATATATTTTGCATGCAAAATGGATTAGTCCTACAGCCTGAAAATTTTGCACCAGCAATAAGATCTTGGAGAAACAGTAAAGGAGTGTAATGAATTTCCATTTACTCCAAGAAAAAACTTACCTGCTTCAATTAGAGAATTCAGCAGACCACTAACAAGGGGTGGCGAGAGGTATGGACTTCCAACAGCAGTACCTTGTTCAATAGCTTCAAGTAATTCAAATGCTTGATCAATTCTTCGGGCATCACCCAAACCCTTCCAGGGAAAATAGTAAGCATGCTTAGACGTATTCAATTCTTCAATTGTCACTATTCCCGACTATGACCTATTCATCGATATAATTTTTTATGCAATATTATAGGGAATTCACTGAGCACCAAATACCTTTAGAAGTGTAGCATAAGTGATATTATCAACACCACAACCTTCTGGGCCTGACATTTCATCAAAGACCCTTAAGGCCGATTCTATATCAGCACAATGAACACAAGCCTGCATCACTGCATTCATCACAATGGTGTTCAACCGCCCATGTCGTTTTTTTGCAATCTCAATTTCCTCAAAAATCTAGAGACAAATGAATAATTTTGAAAGTTAAAAGAAAATGAAATGTTCCAAAGTTAACAGTTCAATTTAGCTGTACATTACTGCATCATTTTACATTCTCTTGGTCACCATATACTGTTTTATCCAATTTAAGTATATCTCCTTAGCTTCGTCCTAGCATTACACAGGAAATCTAACTCATACGAGCTCTTAGAGTCCTACTAGAAGTCAATAAAAGCAATGAGAGCAGAAATTGAGGAAAATAAACCCTATATTGAATTGTACCTGGTGGAGTTGTCTACGGCGAGTGAGGTCAACGATGCGGGAAGTGAGGGGTTTAAGATTAGGTTCAGAACGGAAGCGTCTTTTGAATCTGCCCAAATAATACCTTCTCGACTGACGGCGAGACACTGGCAAGCAACAAGACGACGACGATAAAGATGGTATATGAAAAGAGTAATTTTGTTTCCAGCTGCATCTTCTTGTAGGAAACAGCACATGAATGTTATGAGCAGGTAAGGCGTGAAACTGATGCATCTTTGCACACATTTGGTTGACAGAACCATTGCTCCACATTTGATCGGTGGGGAGTTGGCTTCTAAGAGCCAGCACACCAGTGGATAATGTCGAATTGGACAATTGGCGGGTAATTAAATGCAAGATTCTGTGTGTTTTATCGCCAACATATGAATACCATTTCTTTCTTTTTGGTTTCTTCTGTTTTTATATATATATATTTTTATGTACAAAAAGTTACAATTGCACTATTTCTATTTTTGACAAGTATTTTCTTTTGTATGTGAATTTTACCCCCACTCGATGCTTAACTCTAATTTTGCATGGATATTATTAAAGTAGGATTACTATTTGGTAAAAGAACCAATTTTGTGCTTCTTTTTTTGTTTGTGGAAAATGTTATACATTGGAAACCAAACAGTAGATCATTTGTTTATGTTTGTTTGGTATTTAATTAGACTAAATATATAGTACCATATAGACGGGGCATGATCGGTGGCGGAGCCACCTTAGATTAAAGGGTGTCAATTTATACCCCTTCATACATAGGCAGTGTAACAAACTTGGTGGCCAAAAGACAAAAATATTAAAAGGTCCTTAAACTTCTTTCATAAAACCCATAAACTAACTAGACCAACAAAAAATCCATATGACTTTGGTCTAGTGGTTAGGGCTCAACATATCACGTGCAGGTTAAGCGCTCATTATGGTTTTAAATTTTTTCGAAGATCAAAGCATGATATTTAAGTAAAAAAAGGATAGATGAATGGGTCCATTATATACCTAGTTTCGAACTTTGCACGACTAGTCCTCGAAGATATCTTCGTTTAAAAATATAAGAGACAAAATAACTTGCTTTGTAATGTATAGATCAATTAAATATGACAAAAATAAATAACTAATTCGGAGAAACTGAGTTGAAGTTGAAAATTAAAATCGGCATAAGTTTAGAGTGTAGATAGAGGAAGAAAAATAGACTTAATACGAAGCTAAATACACTAGTAGTATTTAATTTAATGAGAGAGAATTTATCATTATTTACTCACTCACCCGTCAACCTCAACGAAATAAAAAAATACTAAAATTTGAAATATTTATTAATAATAATTACATAATATTATATATATATTATCATAATATTAATACAATACTTATTTTGGGGCCTTTAATAATTGGGGGCCTAAGGCAATGGCTTCACCAGCTTTACCTTAGAGCCGCCCCTGCCTTCACAGGAAAATTACACTATATAGCTAAGTCAAAATATTTTTTTTATTTATATATAGTATATATTAAATTCCCTTAACTTTTTGTGTATTCATCTTTTTATATTTGTACCCCTTTAGTGAAATTTCTCATTGCGCCCCTATGCACATTACAATGTAGTTATGTTGATAAATTTCAATATCAAATATTACCAATAAAGTTTACTCGTTCATTGAAAGAAGTGACATAAATTAAAGATTTGAGATAATTGTAGAAATTTATTTTATCAAAATCCATCACTTCGATTAAGTCCTTTCCTCTTTCTGAATATAATAATTATTTCTTTAGGAGACGTCAAATGAAGTTTTAATATATACTTTCTAATTCGGCTTGAGAAATATATATGCACATATACACACACACACACACACACACACACACATATATATATATATATATATATATATATATATATATAAAATTAGTTACGGCATAATTTGAGAGACTAGGCTCTCATTAGTTTCAGTGTCATTGTTTCGCCACTACATTACGATTACAACCCTTGGCATTTCTTGTAAATACAGTTTTGCCCGAATTGCCTTGTTAACAAACACCAGAGGAACTGCCAAAAATTCAGTCCTTTCAAAACTCCTTTTCTTGCTCCTTCCTTGGCGAGGAGGTCCGCTATCTGGTTTTGCTCCCTGAAGCTATGCCCGAGTACCTGGATTCCCTAGTTGCTCCATCAATGACCTGCAGTAAAAAATAATAGCATTATATTGAAGGTTTCCCTCTTTTATCATATTATTAACTTGTTCAAAATCAGTGCTGATCTGAGTTTCTGCTCAAGCGCTATTTTTAGACCCTGCCAAAGTGCATGTAGTTCTGCCCCAACACTGATGGTATGTGGGAGACCCTTTATGTAGCCTAACACCCGATCTCCTCTATTGTTTCTGAATACCCGCCCTACTCCTATTTTTGAACATGCAGCTCCGGTAGTGTTGAGTTTGTAGGATCCACATGGTGGGGGTTGCCATTTGATGTAGATTGTAGTTATGCTTTTATAGTCATTGTGCTTCACTGCTACATGATAGTATTCTATAGCTCTAGCAATGGTTTGGTCAATAGGGATGTAGTTTCTCTTTTTTCAAAAATATTATTATTCCTAGTGAGCCAGATGCTCCAAAAGCAGAAAGGCAGGAGGGATTTCCAGTCAATTGTGTATTAAAGACTTGTTTTTAACCTTATTCCATGTTTGTTTCCAATTATTCATGGAGAAGGAGAGGTGGGGGTAGCATTCATAGTTAGTACATTCTTGTAACAAATTCAACTAGAAGGTTTTTGTATTAATGCATTTAAAGAAAATGTGATTGATGTCTTCTACTTCAGAGTTACATAAATGGCATATGTGACTGACATTTAAGCCAATTTTGTGTAGGTGTTTTCCTGTTGGCAGCCTGTTGTATTGCATTAATCAGGTGAATATTTTAATTTTATTTGGGACTTTGAGTCTTCAAATCCAACTAAAGTGGTCATTCTAGTAATTAATATGTTCCAACTTAGAGTGAATGAGGTTATAGGATGTTTTTGTGCTTAAAATCCCATTACCAATGAGGTTCCAAATAAGCTTGTATCAGTTTTGACAGTAAACAAGGATGAAAGTGGATTCGATAACATTTATTATGTCTTTGGGGAAGGGGTAGTGTATGGCATTGAAGTTTCAGTCCCCATTGGAATGTGTGGAGTGGATTTTCCAAGGTCAAATTATTATTACGCCAGGGGCCATGAAGAATGGAGCTTAGTGGCGGCATATTTGGGATCCAATTATTAGTTAGAAAATTGACTCTGTCCCATTTATGGACTACCCATCTAGAAGCTTTAGTGCATACCTTCCATCCCTCTTGAATGTTGGCTTTGGTACTGCTCTGTCTGCCACTACAATATTTCCCTATTAAGACTCTGGCCCAACTGTATCAGTGTTTTGATATAATCTACAGGTCAGGCTGGCCTTGTTTTTTTTATTTGGGCTTGTTGTAAGCCAAGGCCCCCCATATTTTTTTTTGGCTTAGTGACAGTATCCCATTTGACCAAGTGCATTTTTTTTTCATTGTGGTGCCCCATATAAAGTTCCTCTGGATTTTGTTAATTTGATTTGTGATGTGGGATGACAGTTTTATGTACTGCCTCACATGGTTGGGAATACTTCTCAGGCTTGCCTTTGCCAAGGTGGTACGGCCAGTCATGTTTAACAATTTTATTTTTCATCCAACCAGCTTACTGTTCATGTTATTAATGATGAATCGAAAGTCCCTATTAGTAGGCCTTTTGTGGAAGATGGGGAACCCCAGGTACTTACCAAAGTCAGTACTTTCCTAATTCCCAACCTGGAGCTACAATGATTGGACCAGTCCTCTTTGCAGTTGGCAGAGAAAATAACTTTAGATTTTTGAAAGTTAACCTTTTGCCCTGAAGCAACATTGAAAACCTCTGGAGAGGCCAAGATAGTATCACAATTTTTCCTATTGACTCTAGCAAAGAAAAGTGTGAAGCTTTTGGGCCACCCTTACTGATGTTGATGGGGAGCCAGTCCTTGTTTAGAACAGCCCGGTCAATAGTTTTAGAAAGCCTCTCTGTGCATATAATGAAGAGATAGGAGAGATAGGGTCTCCATGTCTGATTTCTCTAAAAGGGTAGAAAGGCTCAATTTCCCATTGACCAGGATAGAGATGGAACTAGAGGAGATACAAGGGAGGATCAATTTGATCAGGTTAGGTGGGAAGTTAAAGAACAGTAGGGAATCCCTAATGAAGGACCACTCAAGTCTGTCAAAGGCTTTTTTCAGGTCTATCTTCAGGATCATGTTGGCATTCTTTCCTTTCATCTTTTGAAAATGAGTGATGTATTCTTGGAAAAATTATCAGCAGCTCTTCTACTTGAAAGGAAGCTATCCTGAGTGGGGCCAATGATATTTGTGTAGGAAAGGCTCGATCCTGTTCACAGTGATCTTAGTGACAAGCTTGTATATTATGTACACAGCCTAATTGGTCTAAAATTTTTTAACAATATTGCATTGGGGCACTTAGGGATTAAGCATAAGAGTGTTTTGTTAACTTCAGGGGCATTGTAGATGTTGAGAAGACCTTGTGGCAGAAGTTAGTGACCTGAGTAGAAAGGATGTTCTAGTATTTTTTATAGAAAAAATGGTGGAGTCCATCAGGCCTTGGAGCTTAAAAGGGCTTGAAAGAGTCAATGAGTTTCTTGATTTCAGAAGATCTAAGTGGGAGGGCTAAAGATGTCTTAGCCCTGCTAAATAGGACCATTGATGATTCAGTATTGTAAGAGGCTTGCCCAAAGGAAGAAGCATGGAATGTGGTAAAGAGGTTATTACTAAAGTACTTCTCGATGGTTTCATTTATGTGATGGGGATCCTTAATCTGGTTATCTACTTCATCAGTCAAACACAGGATCTTGTTTCTCTTTCTTCTGTTGATGGTGGTTGTGTAAAAAAAATATAGTGTTGGCATTCCCCTCACACAGCCAATTGATTCTGGATATAAGCTTCCAAAAGTCCTTTTCATTCTTAAGGATAGTTGAGAACTCAGTTTAGAGTTTGGTTTCTAAATCCTGGAGATATCTACTGAAAGGATAGGCATTGGACTTTTGGATGCCATTGAGTCTGGCAAGGATGTATTTTTTTCTTGTGGAAGATGTTTCCAAACACATGCCTATTCCAGTTAGTCACATTATACTTAAAAGCCTAGTGCATGTGCATCCTAAAAGGTCATTAGCTAGTTCAAAGTTTTTATGCACAATGGATGGAAATTTTGGGTGGCTACATCACATTGACTCAAATCTAAAGGGTCTCCTATGCTCATTTTGCTACTGACTAATACTGGTGAGAAGGAGAGGGTAGTGGTCAGAGTGTGTCCTAGGAAGGTGTGTTACTGTAGATTCAGGATATAATTCATCCAGTCGTCTGTAGCAAAACACCTATCTAACCTCTCTAGGTTGAGATCTTGTCTGTTAGTGTACCTCTTGTTAGACAAAGTGTATTTTGAACCCTTAAACCCTAGGCCGACAATCCTACACTAGTTCGACATTTTCAAAATCTGTTACTACTTTTATTATTAGTGTTGTTACCCCCAAACTTATCTCTAACTTTTAGCACTTCATTGAAATCGCCTTCTACAAGCCAGATACCCTTATAAATAGAGGCCATGTCCTCAAGGAATTGCCACATACTAATTCTATCAGAAACATGATTAATAGCATAGATTGCAGAAAAAAACCACTTAGAGTCGTTAGGGGTTACCTTTATCATGACATAGATTCCTTGAGGTGCGGTGCAAACTTCCTCCAAATCCACTACTCAGAGAGTGCAATTTTTGAGCAGGCACTCGATTACCTCTACTGTGTGGGGGTGTAGTCGGAGGATTTTCCATAGAGGGAGGAGTGTGGAATTGGGGCATTATTGAGTTGGAGCTCCGTAGAGAGAGGCTGGCCCACTTTAGATATTACTTGCACTGTCAGCGCATCCTTTTTCAGAAAGGGAGTGCCTTCTGACTTTGGGAGATTGCACGATTTGGGTTGAGGTGGGGGTGGGGGGGATATAGTGGTATAGTTTGGGATGGGGTCCATATCCCTTCCGTCCTTGTGGTGGGTATCTTTTGTGTACCCGTCTAAATGAGCACAAAATTTTAAAAGAATATGACATAAATATTAGTATATAAAATATTTATTTAAAGCTAATATTTAATATTAAAACTCTAAGTTTAGTAAAAAGTGTTCCACAAATAAATTAGAGTTATCTTTTAAGTTTAAAATTTAATTCTGGGAGGAAGAAAGCACAAAAATTAAATAATACCAAGTTAAGAACATAAAAAGAGTTAATAAATAGAAGCAAAAGCACTAATAAGTAATAACGGAATTTGAATCAGAATAATGGTTAAGATTTTAACAACCCTAACAAATATATCAAACTTCTGATACGACAAACTAAAAATAAACAGAAAACAGAATTCAAAGCAAGACTCTTTCTAAATTAAAGCAGCAATTAATAATAAATAATGAATGCACCACAAGGTAAAAAAGAGAAAAAAGATTGATCATAAAGCAATAATATCCTTAACAGGCGGAAAAACTAAACTCTAGCGTCATAAAAAATTGGTATTACCAACGTCTCTAACACCCTTAGTTAGGAATATTCATTAGTAATAAATTTCCTATTTATTCTCCTATATTTTTTAATCCACCAAAATTTTGACTTGTGTTTAATAGGGTTATTAAATGTTCCTACTTATTCTCCTTTTAATTCTTTTTTTCTTTTTTTTAACCTACGAAAATCACTTTTTGTTATAGATATTAATTGAAGAAGTAGTTTTTTCACTTATTCTCTTCTTCTTTCTCCTATTTTTTCTAGTCAGACGACAATTTTATTTCCCCCCCCCCCCCCAAAAAAAAAAAAAAAACTTTCTTAGTATTTACAATTTTATTTATCCAGCTTAAAATGCACGCAAAAAGTAAAAAAGGAGAACGACATTTTGCTAATGGCGTTTATGATTTTAATATAGTACTAGTCTTAAGGTACGCACTTTGCACGTGTATCTATATCAATGAATACATAGCTTTAAATAATTAGATTAATATTATTCATCTGCTTTAATTTAGTTTGATTGGATAAGAAATTTAAGAAATAGGAAAAAAAACTTTTGAAACTTCTGATCTTGCACATACCATAATATTTAAGTCGGTATAAAAGTTTGTCATTAAAGGTAAAATAAAATATTCACATTGAATTATTTTCAAATTTAAAGAAGTATTATTAATTTTTTAAACGAACTAAAAAAGAAATAGTGTTATCCTTTTTGGAATAAATAATTTATTAAATAATATATTTTGAGCTCAATATAGAAAGAGTCTTGCACCACAAAAGTCTAAGAGTTTAGTTAATTGAAAAATAATTTTACTTATGTGATGTAAAATAATTAAATTTAATTTTTTTATAATTAGTTAATTTAAAGATTTAATTATTAGTTATCAACATTAAAAGTAACTTAATACAATGACTTGATATTTTCTCTCAAAGTTAAAGATAATAACTTAATTTTGTTATTCAAATTCTTAATATCAGTTTATCATAATTTTTTATAATTTTAACTGCAATCATAATTTAACGACTAAGTATTCTAGTTTTAAAGAATAAAATATTCGATCTGACATTTTTCTTATGAATCTTTATTTTTATTGACTCTTGCCAACTATTTTTTTTTCTCTCTTTTATATTCTAAAATATTTTTATTTGTTTTAATTATTCAATGTAGTTTTGAAATAATGTCATATAAAAATCAATGAATAAAAACTTTCTTTTGAATGGAAAAATAATTTGTTCTACATGATTGTATTAAGTATTCAATTTATATTTAAAGAGAATGTTGAACCGTGAAATAGGCTTTGTTCAAAAATAAACTATTTTAGTATGTTCCTTCTCGTATTATCTTACTTCGTAGTATGTTTGTGTGCTATTTATTCTTCCTGTAGTTCCTAACTAATTTGATCTATTTGTTGATTTCCTGCTAATCAACTAAAGAAGGATTTAATAAATGAAATTGGTTAATTCTAAAAATAAATTAACGTGGAAGGATTCAAATACGGAAAGGAGAAAGGTAAGTTGAAATCTTAACAAATTTTAAGGTCCTAAATTTTAGAACTTTCTACATAATTCAAATAAGAAAAGATTTAATACTTAAAACTTTAGTTATTTTTAACTCCTAAATTTTAGAAAAAATTATCAAATTATAATTTTGTCTAATGTGAAATATATGTTTAAAGGATAAAAATGTCGGGCAATATTTCACTAAGGGACTTCATGGTTTTAATATGATATAAATAGATATAGATAGATATAGATATAGATTGATAGATAATTTAAGTGACAAGAACTCTAGAAATATTCTTCTTCGAGTTTTTTTTTTCCACTCTTTGCAACTCGATGTACTTGCGTGAAATCAAAACTCTATTTCTAGTATGAAATAGTGTTCAACTTACGGTTAATTTTGTTGTGACAATTAATTCTGTATTTCTCCATTGGACAAAAGTACATAGAAATCTCATTTAATGCTTCCTTCATGTTAATTTCGCATATGATTATCAAAAGTACCTCAAAGGCTTAAAACAAATTGAGATTGTAAAGTTGATGTATAGGCATATGAAGCGTGTCTCAGGAAGCGGTAAATATAGTTATTCAACGTTCAACGACTAAAAAGGTGAGAGAAAAGTTTGAGAATGATAAGTAATGGATAGTTATAGGAATATCAATTGGTCATCACCAAATGTGAAAATAATACCTGAGGATTCGTTATCTTCGAAGAATTGTTACCACCAATTGCATGTGTTATAGAGGACCACCCAAACTTGTTAATTTGTAAATTCCAGGAAAAATACATAAGTTGTCACTTGACTTATGGCTCAAATCCCTTTTACATACTTTTTGTGGACGATAATATTATTTCACATACAACTTTTCTAAAGTGTATCTAGTATACACCTTTCTTGATCAGGTCCCGTTAAAAGTTCATCCGTGTATTTCACGGTTTTGACTCTAGTTTATAAAGATGACCCACTTATTTTTAACCCCTTATATTTATTAATTAATCCGACCCAACCTGACCCTACCCGACCCATCGCTAAAAAAGGGTTAAAACTAATTTACCCCAAATTAACTCTCATTTCTCGATACATCTCGAAGGAGCTCTGGTGAAGGCGATTCCGACGACTATCTCAAGCGAGGCTTTCCATTTTGTATGAGAGGTAGATTAATGCGATTTTTAGGTTAGTAATTTTCTTCTCCTTGTATTACCCGTTTATTTTAACAGTGGGTGGGTTGAATCTAGAGTTTTTTAGAAATTTCTTATATTTGCTTTAGGGTTTTCGGACTTTTTAAAAGAGGAATCTTTTGTCATTATAGATATTACTTTGAAGTTGTCGTGTTGTTGCCTTTACAGAGAGTTTTTTATAAAAAGATTTACTTTGTATTTGTAAACCGTGTGTAAAGTTAGGGTTAAGTGATTATTGTAATACCACTGCTTTAAACAATGTGATATGCTCTTGTCTTTGTCTCCACTTTTGTATTTTTTTTATTTTCACTGGTTGTAGCATGTGACAGTCGATTTATTTGTCCCCTTGTTTGTTTGCAGAAAAATATCTTTTAAATTGATTACACTCAAGTGGTACTATGATGGGGTCTTAGTTCCTGGTAACTTTGCTCGTTATGTGGGGTGTAGTCAAACAATGACTTTAGATGTAGATGTGAATTTACCGTCTTTTATTGAACTGGTGAACTACACTAAGTTAATGCAATTTGAAAATGTGGCGGAGCTGTATATTTGTCCAATGGATAGGATAGATAAATTGGTAAATATTCCCACAGACAAGAATATATTAGACATTTGTAATGAATTGGAAGATGGGGATACCTTAGATATTTATGTAACTCATGCTGTCCCTTTAAATGTTATTGACATAAATGAGGCTAGTAAAGGGGTTGGTGGGAGTAATAGTGGAGCTTTTAAGAACACAATAATCTTAGAAGAAGAAGAAGCTCCTACACTTGCACCTGCACCTGCTCCTGCTCCTTCACCTTCAAGAGAACAAGAGAGTGAAGTAGATAGTGAATCAGATGATAATGAGGGTGAGGATGACAATGAGAATGATTCAGACTTTGATAATCCTGATAGTGATGACAGTGATGGAGTAGACTTACATGTTCCTGATGATAATGATTATGGATATGATGTTCATGAAGAATTTGCAGAGTGTAGGGATGAACTGAGGAAATATAGGAGGAAAAGGAGTGAAAGGCCAAAAGATAGGGGTGATATTAACCTAGGTGAAGCAGGAGTTGATATTGATTTTGATGAGTTAAGAACTGGTAGCAAGCAAAATAGGTACACAGGTTTAGTAGGGACAGATGAGCCTTATGATCCTAGTGATTTTACATTTGAGAAGCTAATATCAATTTTGGGTCTTCTAATGCTGAAATCTTTCCTTCAGATGATGAAGATGAATTTGATGAAGAACATAAGGAGAGAATGGCTGCCAAGAGGAGGAAAAAAGCCCTGATATTTGATCCAATTGTCAAGAAAATAACCTGGGAGTTGGGGCTGATTTTTGAGAGTATTGATGATTTTAGGTTGGTTGTTACTAAGTATGCAATTCAGAAAGGAGTTCAACTTGAAAAGTATATTAATGAACCTGGTAGGGTGAGGGTAAAATGCATGCACCCAAAATGTCCATGGCTGTTGGCTGCAAGCAAAGATGGCAGATCCAACAATTTTAAGGTAAAAAAGTATTGTCCTATCCACAAGTGTTACAGAATAAATAAAAATAAGTTTTGCAACTCCAGATATCTTGCAAAGCAATACAGGGATAAGATTGTGTCTCAACCAAATAGGAAAGTTTGGGAGCTGAAGAAACTCATTAAGGATGAACAGGACATGTATATTGGCAGGTCTACTGTCCATAGAGCTAGAGCAAACATTTTAAAGGAGATAATAGGTGATGTGCATGCTGAGTTCAAGAGACTCTGTGATTATAGAGATATTATGTTACAGACAAATCCAGGTACAACTTATGTTGTGAAGGTAGATGATCAAGGTGAAGGCAAACTTTTCATCAATTCATTTTATGTGTGCTTCTATGCTATGAAAAAAGGATGATATGAAGGTTGTAGAAAGATAATTGGCCTTATGGATACTTTTTGAAAGGTATTTGTAAGGGTCAACTGCTTGTAGCAGTATCAAAGGATGGCAACAATCAGATGTTCCCTATTGCTTGGGCTATTGTAGAGTGTGAGAACAGTTTCACTTGGACATGGTTTCTGAAATGTGTGACTCATGACTCAGAGCTTCAAGATGGAAGGGATCTCACTATCATGTCTGATATACAAAAGGTGATTTCATTACTGTCAGTATTTAAATGTTTCTTATTTCTATTTCTGTTGGCCACTAATATGTTCTTCTTATGTTACAAGGATTACTTAAAGCTGTATCAGAAGTGTTACCTGAAAGTGAACATAAGTGATGTGCCAGACATATATTAGCAAACTAGTCCAAAGATTAGACAGGATTAGAGAGGAGAAACAACTTCTGGAGGTGTGCTAGAGCATCATGTGTGGCAGAATTGAATTTCCACCTGGACAACTTGAATATGCTTGGGAATGAGATATATGAGAGCCTCTTGAGGTATAACAAGAAAACCTGGTGCAAAGCATACTTTTAACTGTGACAGGAAATGTGATATAATTGACAACAATATGTGTGAGACCTTTAATGCTTGGATACTTGCTACTAGACATAAGACAGTCATCACAATGTTGGAGGAAATCAGAGTGAAGATGATGGAGAGAATAGGAAAGTTGAGGGTGTTTGCAGATACATGGATATGTGATATATCCCTAATTGCTATGAAAGTGTACCAGGATAACATGGCTCAGTCTATGAGGTGTACAATCAAATGAAATGGTGACTATGGCTATGAGGTTGAGGATACCTCATTAAGATTGGTATTGAAGCACTGTGAGAATATACAAACCCAGACTTGTACCTGCAGGTCATGGATGCTGAAGGGTATCCCTTGTGCTCATGCAATTGCTGCTATGCACTTCAAGAACATTGAGCCAATTAACAACATATCCCACTAGTACCACAAATCCACTTATCTGAAGACATATTCAACATTTATCCAGCATGTGCCAAACATGCAGATATGGCCAACATCTACCAATCCACCAATTGAACCCCCGCTAATTAAAAACATGCCTGACAGACCAAAGAAGAAGAGAAGAAGAGAAGAAACTGAGCATCCTAAGTCTGGAAAGCTTTCAAGAAGGGGTATGGAGATGACATGTTCAAACTGTGGTGGCTATGGACACAACAAAAGGAGCTACCCCAAGAAAGCAAGGCCTACAGATTCTACTCCTGCAAATGCTTCTTATAGAGGAAGAAGTGGAGGAAGAGGAAGAGGAATTGGTAGAGATAGAGGAAGTAATACACCTTCAGCTTCAACTACTTTTGCCCCTGTTGCTGCTGGCAGAGGAAGAGGAACTGGTAGAGGTAGAGGAAGTAATACACCTTCAGCTTCAACTACTTCTGCCCCTGGAAGAGGAAGAGGAAGAGGAACTGGTAGAGGTAGTGGAAAAGGAAATAGAAGTTTTGGGTTTGGACTGTTTCAATCAAGTAGTGGGTTCACAAGTTTTCTGTAAGTACTTCAAACTTAAGTTTATGTCTTGTTTGGTTTAACTACTTTACTAAATACTTTGCTGTTTTGGCAGTCTGGTGGAGGTAAACCAAGAGTGGTTTCTCATGGTGGTGAAAAGAGGTCCTCAGTAGGTATTCATGAATGTGCCTATAAGCCAACAAGTGGAGTAAAATGGAATGATAGAGCAGCCATTACTAGAAGACAACTTGAAAGAACTACTGCATCCCATTCCAAAACTGCTGCATCTCATTCCAATCTAAGTCAAGCAAGTTCATCATTCCAGCCATCCAAGAACAACTATATGTAGTTATGTATTAAATATTATTATTGTAACTGTTAAGTTATTTTTGAACCGCTGTTAGGTTATTTTGGAACTGCTATTAAGTGGTGTATTGAATGTTGTATTTTGTTAAGGCAGGCTGCTGTTATTTTGGTATGCTGTTAAGATGTCAACCACAAACCAAACAACATTAACAGTTGCAAAAAAATTCATTCATTTCTAACAAAAGGATACAAAATCCACCAAAAAGCTTCAGTCATTTTCTTACATTATATAACAATTTTTAGAACTACCAAACACAATCAACTTCAATACAATTACAATTAAAATCAGCACACACAATCTCTTCCAATTTCTTTGATCCCATTCTCCTTCAATAATGCATCGAACACCCTCTTCTTCTTAAGCAGCCCCAAAATCACAATTTTCAAGTGCTCTGGAGTTGGGGGATCAAACCACACAAAGAAATTACATGCTGAACGACTGTCCCTCTGAAAATCAAAGAGAAAAAAATTATTACGGAATATCAAATCGATTATAAAAGTACAATTGATATTTACCTCATAAAATGGACATCCATAAAATCGATGACCAGGATTATCAACAGTCTATGACTGTATCACCACAACTTCTTCACCACAATAACAAAATTTTCTCAAATTATGCATTTCCTCTAACCCTAAAATTGAACCCTAGAAATTATAAAGTCGAAAAAGAGAAGGAAAAAGTAGAAGAGGATGGTAATATTGGCAACAAAAAAACGCATAAAAAGATGTCAATAAGAAGAAAGTTTTTGCAGCTTTCGAGCTTACCAGGAGGAAGAAGGGGAAAATGGGTCCAATTTGAGAAAAAAATGGGTTGAGGGCCCTTTTATTTGATTGAAAATGGTAGTTGGGATTTGTTTCTGGCCGTTGATTTAAGTAAACAATTGTCTACTTCTACTTTCCACGCGGTTTTACCATTTTGTGTTACATACGCTTAGACCTGGTCAAATGAGGTGTATAGTAGATACATTTTAGAAAGGTTGCATGTGTAATATTATTATCGTCCATAGAAAAGTGTGTAAGGGGGATTTGGGCCATAGGTTATGTGGCAACTTATGTAATTTTTCTAAATTCTACTATGTAGTTCGAATAATCATATAAATAGCAATAGAGATTATATATCATAAAACATGTGATAGAGGGTTAGGTATATTCGATACAACAACAAAATTGGTATTGTATGTGAAAAAGGATACGCAAAAGTCGTTTCTAGAATTGTCAAAATGGATTAGCTGATCCAGCCCATCCAAACTGTTAGTCCCTTGACAAGGTCCCTCGGCAGATGTGAGTTGTGATAGGGATTTTTGTGATAGCCTTGGCTCACAACCTAAAATATTGGAGCAACATCAGGCAGGCAGCTCGGCATGGCGGACTATGCGGGATTGACAAATACACATGACGGAGGGGCAAGGCGCATTCACATGGACATGTGGGTTGGCATGACAATGGCAAGGCAAAATCATGTTAAGGCAGGGGCCAAGGCATGGCAAGACAAGCAATGACATTAGCATGGAAAAATTTGATCAAGTTGGGGGCGACTTGACATAGCAAGCAGCTGTGGCAACGGGCGTGTGTGGCTAAGTCATGGGCGACAAGCTGTAACCATAACATTGGGGCGGAGCAATGTCAAAGGAAAATGGTAGGCGCAATGCTAGCCTTGGGCGCGCAGCAACTAGCCAAAACACGCACATGCAGTGCACAAGCAGCGGTTACAAAATATGCTGTGCACATGACAGTGCAGTTGAGCGGTTACAACTGCCTTATCCAAGCGTGGTTGATTATTTGGCTAAGTATATGCATATTTTATAACATGTCTTTTTGATTGGCTCATATTTGCCCATTAGTTGGGGCTAGTCAACTGCTTGTTTAGATGTTGCCGAGTGTAATTGGCAGGCTGCACTATAAAAATGTGCATAGGGCTTGTTCCAAGGGTAGAATTTAGTCTTATGGCTCTCTGTTTATGCCAAAAACGTCTAAGTGTTCTTGGTCATAGGGTTGGATTTATTGTGTTCTTGTATTCACATATTAATACGAGTTGGGAAGAAATTCCTGTAAATTCTTGTGTGCCTTTTACATACTTTGCTGCCTAAATTATTCTATGTCCCAAACGTCCCTAAAATAATTCTAAGTGTTGGAAGGCTGAAGTCAAGTGCTGAGCTTGACTGCCGCACGGTGGTGAACCCCAGGCAGATTTCATACTGAAATAAATCACCCTTGTGACAACTGGTATCAGAGTGGCTGATTCGGGGGTGAAGACATGACGTTCGGTGGTTGAATTTCGTGAAAGATAGCTGGTGCAAACGCAGAACTGAGGGAAAAAGTTGTTGCATTGGAGGCATTAAACTGTTGATGGTGAACAATTTCTGAGTATTGTGACTCGACTCGCTTATCTTGAGGCCGAGATGAATAGGCTGAGCCAAGAGTACACAGATCTAAAACGAAAAATATGTTGCTGCGTCGGGCTGTGGGCAATGATGATGCACAGTGTGGTGCATATCGTAACAAGGTCAAAGTACCTGAGCCTAAAGAGTTAAATGTTGCAAGGAGTGCCAAGAAACTCGAAAAAATCCTGCGGGATATGGATCAGTATTTTCTGGTTGCCCATGTACATATGAAGACAAAGTCACCATTACAACTATGTATTTGGTGGACGATGCTAAGATTTGGTGGAGGACGCATGTGGCAGATGATGTAAGTGCTGGTAGGTCTAAATTGACTCTTGGGAAGGGCTGAAGAAAGAGTTGAAAGATCAATTCTTTCCTAGCAATGGGGGTTGGATTGCTAGAGATCGTTTGAAAAAGTTAATACAAACTGGAACGGCCAGGGATTATGTCAAAGATTTCAGTTCTTTGATGTTAGATATAAGCAATATGTCTAAAGAAGAAAAGCTGCACAATTTCATGTATGGGTTGCAGTCGGGGGCGCAGATGGAACTCTGAAGGCAGAACATGAAAGACCTTCCTAGTGCCATTGCTGCTGCGGATGCTTTGGGTGATTTCCAGTTGGGACAAGAAAGTTCTGATTCCTCTACTACTTCAAAGTCCAAAAATGGAACAAGGCAAAAGAGTGTAGGAAAATCAGAAATGACAAGGGAAATGCTGTTAAGTGCAATGGCAATGGGAACGAAAAAATACGCTGGACCTTCGTCAAACGTGGGACAAAACAACAAGTTTGATGACTGTTTTATTTGAAAGGGACCACACATGGCGAGGGACTACCCAAAACGTGAGCACCTTAGTACTTTGTTTGCTGATGAAAAGGGCGAAGCTGAACCAAAGCGAGGAAGAGCAAGAAACTGCATATCTGGGGCCTATGGTGGTGTTGAAAAATGCTGAAGATACTTCGTCGAGGATGACGAACTCTTCGGGTGGGGGTGGTTTATTAGCCTCTTGACAAGGTCCCTCAGCAGATGTGGGTTGTGACAAGGATTTTCATGATGGCCTTGGCTCACAACCTAAAATATTGGGGCAACATCATAACGGGAAGCTCGATATGACGGACTATGCGTGGTTGACAAACACACTTTAACGGAGGCAAGGTGCATTTCACATGAACGTGTGGGTTGGTATGACAATGGCAAGGCAAAACCATGTTAAGGCAGGGGTAAGGCATGGCAAGATAAGCTATGACATTGGCGTGGGCAGATTTGATCAAGTTGGGGGCGACTTGACATGAGCAAGCAGCTATGGTAACGGACGTGTGCGGCTAAGTCATGGGCGACAAGATGTGACCATGATATTGGGGCGGAGCAGTGTCAAAGGGCAAGGCTGGGTGCAATGCCAGCCTTGGGCGTACAACTGTTGGCCAAAACACGCACATGTAATGCACAAGCACCGGCTACAAAGTGTGCTGGGCACATGGCAGTGCAATTGAGAGGTTACAACTACCTTATCCAGGTGTGGGTGATTATTTAGGTAGGTGTATGTATATTTTGTAACATGTCTTTTTGATTGGCTCATATTTGCCCATCAGTTGGGGCTTGTCAACTGCTTGTTTAGATGCTGCCAAGTGTAATTGGGCAGGCTGCACTATAAAAACGTGCATAAGGCTTGTTCCAAGGGCAGAACTTAGTCTTGTGGCTCTTTGTTTATGCCAAAAACGTTTAAGTATTGCTCCTAAGGGTAGGAAATCATTTTGGGGCAGGGAACTAGGTGTTCTTTGTTCTTGGCCATAGAGTTGGCTTTATTGTATTCTTGTATTCACATATTAATACGAGTTGGGAAGAAATTCCTGTAAATTCGTGTGTGCCTTTTACTTACTTTGCTCCCTAAATAATAGTAATTCCCAAACGTCCCTAAAATAATTCTAAGTGTTGGAAGGCTGAAGTCAAGTACTGGGCTTGACTGCCGCACGGTGGTGAACCTCGGGCAGATTTTAGACTGACATAAATCACCCATGTGACACCAACCAGCATGGGCTATAGACTTTAATGGGTTAGTGAGAACTGCTCCTCCATTTTAAAAGGGAAAAAGAATAAAAAATAGCTAGATTTACAACTGATAATTAAAAAATAGCCACAGTTTGAAGTAATCGAAATTTAGCTACTTTTTCATGTAAAGATAAAATCTGAACAAAAACATCCTTAATAATCTGAAAAAATTCTAGCATAATATGCTGAAATTTGAATTTTTTACACATGAGATTCCAACATAATATGCTGAAATTTCATAATGTACTAGAGTTCCAACATAATATGCTAGAAGTTTATACGCAGAAGCTCCTTTTTTTTGTGGCTAATTATAAGTTTTATTAATAGAAGCAAAATACAAAAGTGGAGGGGGACATGAACCTTACCTCCCAAAAGTGAATGAGTGTACACTTAGTCATCCTAAGGTGATAACTAATTGTACCTAAAAAGTAGTAAGGTGTTAGACCTATGGTGATGTGACGATTGTCTATTTTATATTAATAGACAATCGCATGTACAAAAACAAAGTGAAATTTTCCTAGGTCAGCTATACAAAAAAGTACATATGTTCCTGCTTCTATTAGGTGGTTGAGGGATGTGATCCCTTGTATATACATCTAATATCTATCAGTGATTTCTAGAGTTCCCAAAAGTGTGACAAAAAGTGCGCGCTATCTTCAATTTTGCTTTGACCTTGGAGGAAAAGACAGCCAAGTTGAAGATGGCTATCCGAGTCTGCCCTGTAATTGGATGGCAGTGCTGTTTATGTTGAGTTAGCAATACTCTGATTGCTGCTGTTGGTTCTGAAGTTGGGAGGGTGGCATGTGTGCTGGGTCTGCTGGTGTTGAGTGTATGTTTGTATCTTGTGTCTTCTGTTAGGTTGTCTATTTGGCTTGCTGCTTCTGTGGGAGCTGTTGTCTATTTTTGATTCCTGTTGCTTCAGTTGGTAACCTGTTGGTAGTGCTTCTATGACATGTAATTGCTGATGGCTTGGTATACTGCTGCTGTATTGTTGTATGTTGTGTGAATTCCAGTGATGCATTGTGGGGGAAAAAGTCCATGAGGATTGCTGTAGTTGCAAGAGATTGAGCACCAAGGCCGCTAATACCAAACCTTGCAACTGCAGCAATGATCTAGACCATTTCAAGCTGTTTACAGTGTTGTAGGAGATGCTGAGTTCAGTGGAGGAAATGGTGTTTGTGTTGCTGCTACTTTGAAATTTAGTTTGCTGCTGATAGTATATCAATTGGTTTTGATTTTTGTGCTGATTTTGCTGCTTTATGACTCTGTGATCATCTATGTTTGTTTCAGAAAGTTGCTTTTGTTGCCTATCTGTTGGTTGTGCATCTGTGTCCTGTAGTTGCTGCTGACTTTGGCTGTTCATATCGCTGTTCTTGTGTAGCTGTGTGATGTCTGGGTTCCAGTGGTGTATGGTGGCAGGGAAGATCCATGATGATTTCTGTAATTGCAAGAGGTTGAGCACTACCATTGCTAATATCACACATTGCAATTGTATCAATGATATGGACCATACTAATCTATCTGTAGTGGTGTGAAAGTTGTTGAGTTAAGTGATGGCTTGCTGTTGCTGGTGTTGGTATATTCTTTGAGTTTGCCTTGTCTGCTGCATTTGAGAGGTGAGAGTGTTGTTGCTCAATGTCTTCTGTTGCTGGCAGTGATTTTGCTGAACTGAGCCTCTGTGTTCTTTTGGTTTGGGCTGACTTGTTGATTTGAAGTGTTGATGGAGTTGCACAAATTGGTTGGTGTTCAGTCTAGATGCCATAGTAGCAATGGAAGGAGCATTATGAATGCTGCGCATTGCTTCTTCAGTAGTAGACTGACCCCAAGAGTATCATGGTGGATAGAAGCATGAGCTGTTGATGCTGCCTTATGTAGCTGCTGTATCTTTTATTCTTCTGGTGTTGCTCTACCCAAGAGTGTATCATGGTGACTAGAGGGATGAGTTGGTGATGTTGCCTTATGTACTTGCTGTATTTTTGAAAGAATTTCTTCTGCTGCTGTTGTGTTCCTGCTGTGGCAGTGTGAGGTTGAGGGTGCTGGTAAGTAGTAGGGTGATCAATTGCTGTCTTCTTGAGTTGAAGCTTAGTAGATGGCTGACTGTGTATTGTGTCACTTGTATGGTGCTGTTCCATGATAGTCCATTCGCCAGAGGCTGGTGTGGAAATGTCAAGCAGTTGCTGCAGTTGTGCTTGGTGCTGCATTTTCCAGTTCTTCCTACCACTGCTGTTTTGCCCTCTACCAAGCTCCTTTCCTTTTGGCAGAGTTACTGCCCCTTGTTTCCTGCGACTCTTACTCTTAGATATGGGAATTGGCTCTTATCACTATTGATCAACCTTCTACTTTGTGTATCCAACCCAGCAAAACAGTAGCATTCCATAGGTCCAACATCCAGGGCATAGTTTGCCAAATGATCTGCCAGTTTGTTGCCTTCTCTTAGTGTGTGTGTTACTGTTGCATTACATCTTGCCATCAGCTCTTTAATTCCTGCAACTGTTTCATCAATGAACCATGGCACTCTCCATTCTCCCTTTATGCCCTTCAGTAGCATCATTGAATCAGTATGGAGATCTATGACAAAGTGTTCATTGTGGACGCAGAAGCTCCTTAATCCAGCATATTATGCTGAAACTTTTCGTGTTTCAGCAAAATAGTGGCTATTTTTTTAATGACTTTGCAAATGTTTGCTAATTTTCAATTACCTGCCCAAGAACCGACTAGCCCTTGCTATTTTCACTTTTATATGGGCCTTAAGAATCCTATCCTAGGCCAGTCATAAGTGGGATGCAACGTTCAGGCAAAGAACGAGGCATTTTCATCGATACTCACTTTGGGACCACCATTAAAGTTATACTCGCATTGCACAAAATTTTGTAAAGTGTATCCGCTCAGATCTGAAGTAGTTCAATCTCTTCAATTCAACTTCAGAAATCAAATATGAAGTTTTTCTATCTTTCAAATGCAACTTCAGAAATTCAAATCTGAAGTAGTTCAACATCTTAAATGCAACTTCAGAAATCAAATATGAAGTTCTTTTATCTTTCAAATGCAACGTCAGAAATTCGAATCTTAAGTAGTTCAAACTATTGACTGCAACTTCAGATTTTGAATCTTAAGTAGTAAAACATAAATTTATTTTTCGAATTTCAACAATCCAATACACGATTCAATGCCCAAATCTACTCCAAATGAGCTGAAATTTGAAATATAACTTTTAAATATCATTAAGAACAAATCTCAATCATCAAATTGTTAAAACAATAACAAATTTAACAAATTCATTTTTCAACTAAGAAGAAGAAGAAGAAACTCTAAGCATAAAGAAGAAGAAAATAACAGTAAGAAGAAGTGAAAAGAGTATGTATCTGAAATTATCTAGAAATTAGGTATTAGTTATACTTTTTTTATAAAGTGAGTATAAATTCAATCGTAGTGCAAAATTGGGTGTCACATGAGAATTTTATGTAAAAAACTGCTAATCCCGCTAAATAGAATTTTCAAGAAAAAGAATAATTATAAGAATTCGTAAATCAAAGTTTATAAGTCAATGAAATATTAGTACAAAATTAAAAATTGATCTATTTGCAACGTTAGAACAGTTACTTTATTTGAAATGGCAACAAACACACACAAGTTTGGGTGTTCGATGACAACTTATTAATTTTCTTTGACTGCAACTTCCAGTCATTGAAAACGTATTCTATTGTCAATATGTTTAGGCATATCGTAAACTATTGAATAATTTGGCTACTGATTTCTCTCTTTTGTTCATTTTATAAGCCAACTGTGCTTGTCCAGCACATGGGAGATGACTGACAAAACATGTAGTCAGTACTTACTTTTGGACTTTGCGAAAGAAAAAGACTGCCTTTTTGGCGATATCAATGAGGGGTATCAAATAAACAAAACAAAGAGAGAAAAAAGAAAAACAAACAGTTCATTTAATTAAGCAACATATCTCAAGCACAAAGTTCAATTATTTAAGGCTACTTAAATATTCTTTAGATAGACTACTCCTACAACAATAATTAGATAAATAATTGAACACAGTGATCTATTCGTAACTTAGACGTGGAATTTGTTTAAATTAGTCTTTGCTTAGATAGCTTACAGAGTTTGTTGGTCACATGCTAATGATTAGAAACAGTTTCGGAAGTTATGCATTTGACATTTGAACAGTTGTCACATTCATAAACGTGATTTTCCACCTCACCCTCAGTGTCACATGTGATATGATTCCTTCACCATTTGTACAACTTTTTCTCTCTCATAGTAATATGCACTTAATTGTAAATGTTACATTATTAATAAATGAGGGCAAAAAAACATAAGAAGGCAAATTCAAGAAAAATTAACGCAATCATAGCAGCAATACCTAATTGACAAAAGTAGCAACTAATTAATGTCATTCCTTACTAAATCATAAAAAAGCTGACCTATAATCACGTTAAGAAAAGAATCTCTAACATTTATGTCCTAAATTATCTCCCAAGAAAGACGTCTTCTCCAATGATAAAATAGGTACTTTTCCTCTCTATTTATACTGGCTATGTTGTATAAACATTATTCAACCGAAAAGAGGAGGACTTGCTCATTAAAAAGGTCACAGGAGCTATATTATTTACATTAATATGTATATACATGGCGTTTTTAAAAATAATCTTATACCAGGTATACGTAATATAATACCTTAATACCATTATAACATATATTTAATTTAACTATGTATATTAATACATTATGTACCGCTAAAAATAAATTATACTAGGCATTTATAATATTATACTTCAATAAAAATATAATATAATTGAGTTATACCATGTATATTACCTTTTCCCCTATATTAATGCAATATTATACACATAATTCCTCTAAAAGTTATACATACATACATACATATAAGAGAATATAATTAAATCCCTAATTTAAAATAGGGGAGGAGGAGGGGGGGGGGGGG
>MCJB01010931.1:154870-176427 GCA_002018475.1 Nicotiana obtusifolia | reverse complement strand
GGGGGGGGGGGGGGGGGGGGGGGGGGACAAATATCCCCTTTTTTGAGGTTGCTCATTAATTATGTGCATAATTTCTATCTGCCATTAGTGTAAAACAAATTGTCATTTATGAAATAAATAAAGAGTGCTCACCTTTGTATTTTTTCCTTAATAAATAATGTCAGAATTTTGAACTCTAATTGTTAAAGTAAGATGTGCATAATCTATGTCATACCATCTGTATTTTATTCGTCTACCAATGTTACAACATGACAAGGAATTACTCTTAACATTATTATTCTTAACATTATTATTAGTTAAGGTGCATACTATTGTTGTAAGCTACTATTATTATAAGCTTGGCTTGCTTTTTTGTTTTCTTTTTCCTTGGATATTGGAATTTCACTTGTTTAATAATCTAAATTGGTACCGTATATAACTCACCAACGGTAGAAGTGCTATATACCTGAAATTTTTCCATTTTAAAACTTAATCACTCGAAACTTCTGATTAAGAGTAAAAATATTTAATTAATCTCACCACAGTCGTTGATAGTTTAAGCTTGGCTTGGCTACCTGTGGCTTACCATCTCATCCAGCCAAATAAATAAGACAACTAAAGAAATTGCACCTGGCATTATTATTATACAACTTGCAAAAGAAAAATATTGCAACTAATCACCTATATAAACTACTAGACTCACTCCCTCAGCCCACCAACCACAAACTACTAAATATGGCATCTTTGCAGATAAGAAGTTTCGTTGGCAAATATAGTATTTTCCTTCTCCTTTGCATATCTGAAACTTCCTTTTCTTCTCCCCATCAACCTTTAGCAAGGCGCCTTTTGACAACCACCCCAAGAAACATAGTGAAGCAATACCTTACTCCACACAACAAAGTAAGAGCAAAACTTGGACTCCCACCCCTCAAATGGAGCAACAAACTTGCAAATTACGCAAATTGGTGGGGACACCAACGACAGGGGAACTGTGAGTTGGTGCATTCCCAAGGTGACTACGGCGAAAACCTCTTTTGGGGGAGCGGCAAGGATTGGAAGCCGCACGATGCTGTCACCACGTGGGCGAGGGAAAGACCTTATTATGATTATAAGAGTAATTCTTGCAAGAAAAATGAGCAATGCTTGCATTATACGCAGATTGTTTGGAAGCAAAGCACAAGAGTCGGCTGTGCAAAAGTTGTATGCAAAACTGGGGATACTTTGATTAGTTGCAACTATGATCCTCATGGTAATGTGGTAGGAGAGAAGCCCTTTTAATAAAGCAATTGAATCTCATATATTCGATGTGTGCATAAACTGACCTAGAAATTAATCTTTTAACAATGACGGATCCAGAATTTATATTGTGGGTTTTGAGTTGAGAGAGTATGCTTGAAATATAAATTTGATTTTATCTGTAAAAACGGATTCTGCCGGACACACAAGCCCATTGTTAAATCTGCCATTGTGTTTTAGGCTAACCCTTTTGGGACCTTCCTTTTTGTTTGCAGAAAGATGAATATGATCTTGTGTGTAAACTACTTTTTTTTTTCAAGAAAATGCATTAGACTATTAGGACCTGTTTTTGTCTCTTCTCGTTTAAAAGGCAACAACTCGAGGAAAGGATTGGTTAATGATTACATTGCTGTACTGTGAACTTTTAGTTCTATCACGAACTAAAATTCTAATCTGTCGTGACGGTGCCTATTACATTTACTAGGCAAGCCGATAATCACATAACAACCGATCATTTGATTGAAAACATGATTTAATAAACTCAATAAAGGAAAAACTCATAAATATCTGATAAAACAACTGAAACTCTACTACAACCATCCCAAGAACTGGTGCCATCGAGTACATGAGCACCACAACATCTCAACGTAAAACAAACTCTAGTATAACTGTCTGAATAGTAGAACAATACTGAAGAAAATAAAAGGAAGGAGAATCAAGGTCTGCAGACGTCATAGCAGCTACCTTGTAGTCTCCAAGCAAGCACTGGGAATGATCTAGCAGTCACCGCGTCCAGATGTACATGGATCTGCACACGAAGTACAGAGTGTAGTATGAGTACAACTAACCCAATGCACTCAATAAGTAGCATGACTCACCTTGGGCTGAAAGCAGTGACAAACTTAGAAGGATACAGTCAGAACCAATATAATGACAACACAAATATCATAATGAGAATAACAGTAATAACTCAGAGAAAACTTCCATATTCAGCTTGTTCACATTATAGAAATTTAGACATTCTTTCAAGTTCACAATTAAAGACCAACACTGATAAGAACATATCAAGTATAGCTAGCATGTTGAGTGGTACATCTTTATGCCTACATGTCAAAAGTACGCTATCACAGTGATATTTTCAGGTACTCACACTCTCAGAGTACTCAATCTATTTATCTCAAATTCCCACTCATCACACATAATCACCCAGCACTGTACGGGTGTCTGGCATCAAAGCCCCTCGCCAAAGCACGTGTATATAAATCATAATGCCTGCGCTCATTGTTGGTATGTCAGACTTCGGAGGGGCGGATCCTGCCCAAGTGCTAATATAAAGCCTATAAGGCTTGCTGCGGCGTGCAACCTTTCCACAATAATAGATAAGCCAATAAGGTCTGCTGCGGAGTGCATCCCGATCCACAATAACACTCTCCACTCGGCTCTCAGGCCCAACTCAGTCATCAATCTCTCAAGTCTCAAGGGCTCAGAATCCCATACTACTCAGCTCAACAATAAGAATATGTAATTTACCAGTAAATGATAACGGAGATTGAGATATGATATGCAAATAAAGGATCATGACAGAGCACATAATTGTAGTTAAAGCAAATACTCAGAACAATAGAAATAACTGAGCGCATAATTGCAGTTAAAGTAGATACTCAAAACAATAGAAATAACCTCACTAGGCCTCAATCGAATAAGCACATAGCCTAAGCACGTTTTCTAACATGATTTACAGTTCAATTACTCTAATAAGTAAGGATTTCATGGATAGAACAAGACTTGATAACAACACAGTCCAAAAGAAACAACTGAATCATGATTACTACGGTGCACGCCACACACCCATCACCTAGCATGTGCGTCACCCCAACTCAAACCATATAACACATCTCCCAGGGATTCATTTCCCTCAATTTCAAGTTTAGAAGTGTTACTTACCTCAAAACACACAAATCACAACTCCAACAAGCCCTTCCCACGTGTATCGGCCTCCAAATGGCTTGAATCTAGTCACAAACAACTCAATATTAATAAATAATGCCGTAGGAAACAACTTCAAACAATAAAGTTTCGATCTTTATCAAAATCAAAAAGTCAATCCCAGTCCTACGCCTCGGAACCCGATAAAATTTATAAAATCCGAATACCCATTCAATTACGAGTCAGACAATACCAAAACACAATTCCGACCTTGAATCGACCTTCAAACCTCTATTTTTTATTTTTGAAAAGTTTCCACCAAAATTCCCATTTTTTCACCTTAATTCACTAAAAAAATTCTAAAAACAAGGATGGAATGAAGATAAATGAAAAAAATCTGAGTCAAGAACACTTACCCCGATCCGTAACATGAAAATCCCCTCCAAAATCGCCCAAAATTGAGCTCTACAACTCAAAATGTGAAATAATACTCTAACACTCGATTTAGCATTTTAAACATTGTGCTTAGTGATTACACATCGCAATCGTGGAAAATCCTTCGCGATCTCGAACAAACATCATCAGTAACAAAAATCTTCTAGGAGAATGCGCTCACAAGGCCGCGAATGCGGTGACCAATCAACCAAACCTACACGATCGCGGACAAACTCACGCTATTGCGATAAACAACCGACTAAAAATCCCAGGCCCCTCCTTCCTTCTTTGCGAACACATCCATACTCCCGCTTTTGCATTTCACAAAAGCTCAGACCTTCGCGATTGTGTCCACAACCTCGCGAAAGCATAGCACAAACGCCCAATTGCCAGAAAAAGATCTTCGCGATCGCGAGAGGAAACTAGAAGCCCAAATTTCAGCAATCCAAAAAAGTCCAAAATGAGTCGTACATGATTTGAATCACACCCGAGGCCCCTGGGACCCCATCCAAACATACCAACAGGACCTAAAATATGATAAAAACTTAATCGAAGCCTCAAATCACATCAAACAACACCGAAATCATGAATCTCGCCCCAATTCAAGCCTAATGGACTATTGAACTTCCAATGTTTAAAACCAAAGCTGAAACATACCAAACCAACTTCGATTGACCTCACATTTTGCACACAAGTCATAAATGACACAAGACCTATTCCAACTCTTAGAACCAAAATTCGAGCCCGGTATATACAAAGTCAACCCTCGGTCAAACTTCTCAACTTTTCAAACCTTCAACTTTCTAATATTCGCCAATTCAAGCCAAAACGACCTACGGACCTCCAAATCAATATTCGGACATAATCCTACGTCCAAAATTACCATAAAAAGCTATTGGAACCATCAAAACTCCATTCCGGAGTCGTTTACTCATAAGTCAAAATCCGGTCAACTCTTTCAACTTAAGCTTCCAACCTTGGGACTAAGTGTCCCAATTCATTCCGAAACATCTCTGGAACCAAACCAACCACCATGACAAGTCACATAACCACAGATGAATATAGAATAAGCAATATATGGGGGAACAGGGCTACAATACTCAAAACAACTGGCCAGGTTGTTACATTCTCCCCTTCTTAAACAAACGTTCGTCCTCGAACGGGTCTAGAATCATACTTGGAGTCTCAAATAGGTGTGGATAGCTGCTCCGCATCTCCTGCTCGGTCTCCTAAGTGGCCTCCTCGAATGGCTGGCCTCTCCACTGAACTCTCATTGAAGCTATATTCTTTGACCTTAACTTTCGAACTTGCCGATCCAAAATGGCCACCGGCTCCACATCATAAGTCAAATCCCCATCTAACTGAACTGCGCTAAAATCTAGAACATGAGACGGATCACCATTACACTTCCAGAGCATGGAAACATGAAATACTAGGTGAACACCGGATAGACTAGGTGGCAATGCAAGCTTGTAGTCCACCTCTCCAATCCTCTCAAGCACATCAAAAGGGCCAATACATCGAGGGCTCAACTTGTCCTTCTTCCCGAACTTCATCACACCCTTCATGGGCGATACTCTGAGCAATACCTTCTATACCACCATATATGAAACATCACGAACCTTCTGATCGGTGTAATTCTTCTGTCTAGACTTTGCCGTGAGAAGCTGATCCTGAATCAACTTGACCTTTTCCAAGGCATCCTGAACCAGATCCGTGCCCAACAACCTAGCCTCCCCCAGCTTAAACCAACCAACTGGAGAACAACACCGCCTCCCATGCAAGGCCTCACAAAGAGCCATCTGAATACTCAATTGGTAGCTATTGTTGTAGGCAAATTCAGCAAGCGGTAGAAATTGATCCCATGAACCCCCAAAATCCAACACAAGCGCATAGCATATCCTTCAATATCTGAATGGTGCGCTCAGATTGTCCGTCCGTCTGGGGTTGGAATGCTGTGCTCAACTCAACCCGTGTGCCCAACTTTCGCTGCACAGCTCTCCAAAATTACGATGTGAACTGCGTGCCCGATTAGAAAGAATGGACACCAGCACACCTTGAAGACAAACAATCTCGCGGATATAGATCTCAGCCAGCCACTTTAAAGAATAGGTAGTCACGACTGGAATGAAATGTGCAGACTTAGTAAAACGGTCCACAATCACCCAAATAGCATCAAATTTCCTCAAAGTCCGTGGGAGCCCGACAATAATGTCCATGGTAATACGCTCCAATTTCCTCTCAGGAATTTCAAATCTCTGCAGCAAACCGCCCGGCCTCTGATGCTCGTACTTCACCTACTGACAGTTCAAGCATCGAGCCACATATCCACTATATCTTTCTTCATTTTTCTCCACCAATAGTGCTGCCTCAAGTCCTGATACATCTTCGTGGCACCCGGATGAATGGAATATCGTGAATTACAGGCCTCCTCAAAAATCAATTCACGTAACCCATCCACATTGGGCACACAAATTCGAACCTGCATCTGCAACACCCTATCATCTCCAATAGAAATCTCCTTAGCATCACCGTGCTGTACCGTGTCCTTAAGGAAAGAAAATGAGGGTCGTTATACTGACGCTCTCTGATGCGCTCATATAAAGAAGACCGAGAAACCATGCAAGCTAGAACCCGTCTAGGCTCCGAAACATCTAACCTCATGAACTGATTGACCAAGGCTTGAACATCTGATGCTAAAGGTCTCTCACCAACTAGAATATATGCAAGGCTACCCATACTCACGCCTTTCTACTCAAGGCATTGACCACTACATTGGCCTTCCTAGAATGATACAAAATGGTGATATCATAATGTTTTAAAAGCTTCAACCATCTCCGCTGCCTCAAATTTAGATCCTTTTGCTTAAGTAAGTGCTGTAGATTTCGATGATCCGTAAATACCTCACAAGACACACCATAGAGATAATGCCTCCAAATCTTTAATGCATGAACAATGGCTGCCAACTCTAAATTATGAATGGGGTAGTTCTTCTCATGGGGCTTCAAATGGCATGAAGCATAAGCAATCACCCTACCCTCCTGCATAAAGACACACCCAATACCAATCTGAGAAGCATCACAATACACCGTATATGAGCCCGATGCTGATGGTATACTAGAGCTGTGGTCAAGGTAGTCTTGAGCTTCTGAAAGCTCTCCTCACACTCATCAGACCACTTGAATGGGGCACCCTTCTGGGTCAATCTATTCAAAGGTTCAACAATTGATGAGAAACCCTCCCGGAAAAGGCGATAATATCCTACCAAGCCAAGAAAACTCCGAATCTCAGTAGCTGAAGGCGGTCTGGGCCAACTCTAAACTACCTCAATCTTCTTCGGATCTATCTTGATACCCTCACTGGAGACCACATGCCCCAAGAATGGTACAACATCAAGCCTGAACTCACACTTGGAGAATTTAGCATAAAGCTTCTTCTCTTTCAACGCCTGTAGTACAATCCTCAGATGTTGTGCATGCTCCTCCTAGTTGCGTTAGTACAGTAGTATATCATCAATGAATACTATGAAAAAATAATCAAGATATGGCTGGAATACACTGTTCATCAGATGCATAAATGCTGCTGAGGCATTGGTCAGCCCAAAAGACATCACAAGGAACTCGTAATGGCCATAGCCGGTCCTGAATGCTGTCTTCAAAATATCAGAATCTCGAATCTTCAACTGGTGATACCTAGACCTCAAATCAATCTTAGAGAACACTCTCACACCTGAAGCTGGTCAAATAGGTCATCAAACATGGTAAAGGATACTTGGTATTAAGTGTAACTTTGTTCAATTGCCTATAATCAATGCACATCCTCATAGTACCATCCTTCTTCTTCACAAACAGAACCGGTGCACCCCAAGGCAACACTTATGCCTAATGAATCTCTTATCAAGTAGCTCCTGAAGCTGTTCTCTCAGTTCCTTCGACTCTGCAGGTGCCATACGATACGGAAGAACAGAGATGGACTGAGTGCCCAGCACCAAGTCGATACCAAAATCAATGTCCCTGTCAGGTAGCATGCCGACAGGTCTACAGGAAATACATTCAAAAAGTCTCGCACTATCGAAACGCAGTCAATGGTAGAGGTATCAGTACCAACATCCCTCACAAAGGACAACTATGCCAGACATCCCTTCCCAACCATCCGTTGGGCCTTCAAATATGAAATCACTCTACTGGGACATAGTCCAAAGAACCTCTCCACTCAATCCTAGGCAACCCCGGCATCGCCAACGTCACAGTCTTAGCGTGACAATCTTGAATAGCATGACATGGTGACAACCAATCTATGCCTAGAATCACGTCAATATCAACCATACTAAGTACTAAAAGATCAATTCTCGTCTCCAATCCCCAATATTTTCCACACATGACCGATACAAACAGTTCACACTAATAAAATCACCCACCAGCATATATACATGAACATGTGTAAATAAAAAATTACGGGGCATATCCAAATGACGAGCAAAGTACGATGATACATATGAATAAGTGGAACTAGGGTCAAATAATATAGAAGCATCTCTGTGGCACACTGAAACAATACCTGTGATCACTGCATCTGAAGCACCGGCCTCTGGCCTGGCGAAAAAAGAACAGTATTGAGCCTGAGCCCACCTGATCGACCTCCCCCCTCTAGGGCGACCTCGAGGTTCCTGAGTCCCACACCGAGCTGGCTGAGCGGGTGGTGAAGTAACTGGTGCAAAAGTCATTTCTTGACCCCTCTGTTGAACTGGGCCTCCTATAAGATGGGGACAATACCTCCTCACATGCCCCAACTCTCCACACTGGAAGAAACCTCGATCTGACAATGGCGGCGGGGACTGAATCAGACCCCAAGAATCAGTATAACCACTAGAAGAACCTGGTACAGACGAACCCTGAATCGGTTGAACACGAAATAAACTCTGAGCTGAGACGGCACTGAAAGATGACTAACCTGGATGATCACTATATGAACTATGGCTAGTTGATGCATCACGAACCGGACGAGCCATCTGGGTGGGCCTATAAGGACGACCCCTATGATGAGACACTACTGAAACCACCCAACCACGAAGCCTCTTGGCCTCCCTCTCCTCACGCTCCTGAATGCAAACTAGCTCTAGGCGTTTAGCAATATCAAACACCTCGTCAAACCTCACACCTGTCGCAATCTCCTGAGTCATGATGAAACAAAGTCCATAGTTGAGGCCATCAATGAACCTCCTAATCCTCTCCCTCTCAGTCAGAACCAACCATAATGCGTGACCAGCCAACTCCAAAAATCTCATCTCATACTGAGTTACTGACATACGCTCTTGGCTTAGCTGCTCAAACTACCTACCGCAACTCCTCTTTGCGAGTCTATGGAACAAATTTCTATAAGAAGAGAATTGAGAACTCATGCCACATAAGTGGTGTAGCACCGATTGGCTTGCTCAACTTATAGGCAAGTCTCCCAAACCGCTCTAGTCTCTTCTGCTCCTCATCACTCATAAGTGGTCCAACCTGTGCCTGAGCAGTTGCAACCGATTGGGCTGGTAGTAACCCTCGTGTCTGGAGTCCTTGAGCTACCTGCTCTGGAGTACGGGCGGCAGGAGTCTAAGAACCTCCCTCAGCCTGAGAAGTGGCTGGTGCAGCCGGAACCAAAACTGCCTGAGCAAGGCTCATGCATACAGTTAATATCTGGGTCAAAGCCTCCTAAAGGCTTGAAATCACAATGGGCACAACTGGTGCCTGAGCTTGTCCCACCCGCTCGACCACATCTGGTACCTACTTTTGAGCTGGAGCAACTGGTGGCTCCATAGGCACTGCTTTAGCTGCAGTACGAGTTGCACCTTGGCCTCTACCATGGCCCCGGCCTCTCGCGTCCCTAGCTGGTAGTACTGGTGACTGTCCGTCTGATCCGGTCGCATGTGTCCTCACCATCTGTGGAGAACATAAGAATAGAAGTTTAGTTTCCAAATTAAAATATCCGCACTACAAGAGTGCAAGAAAGTGAAATTTCTAAATGGTTCGGTAGCCTCTCGAAGATAAGTACAGACGTCTTCGTACCGATCCGCAAGACTCTACTAAACCTGTTCATGACTTGTGAGACCTAAGTAACCTAGGGCTCTGATACCAACTTGTCACGACCCAAAATCTCAACTTCTCGTGACGGTGCCTAACACATTTACTAGGCAAGCCGACAATCACATAACAACTGAGCATTTGATTTAAAACATGATTTAATAAGCTCAATGGCGGAAAAACTCATAAAGCTGTGATAAAACAACTGAAACTCTACTACAACCATCCCAAGAACTGGTATCATCAAGTACATGAGCATTACAACATCTCAATGTTAAACAAACTCTAATATAACTGTCTGAATAGTAGAATAGTACTGAAGAAAATAAAAGGAAGGAGAGTCAAGGTCTGCAGATGTCATAACAGCTACCTTGTAGTCTCCAAGCAAGCACTAGCAACGATCTAGCAGTCACCATATTCAGATGTACCTGGATCTACACATGAAATGTTGAGTGTAGTATGAGTACAACCAACTCAATGCACTCAATAAGTAACATGACTAACCTTGGGCTGAAAGCAGTGACAAACTTAGAAGGATACAGTCAGAACCAATATAAATACAACACGAATATCATAATGAGAATAGCAGTAATAACTCAGAGAAAACTTCCATATTCAGCTCGTTCACATTATAGAAATTTATACATGCTTTCAAGTTCACAATTAAAGACCAACACTGATAAGAACATATCAAGTATAGCTAGCATGTTGAGTGGTACATCTCTATGCCTACATGTCAAATATGTATGTCAAAAGTACAATATCATAGTGATATTTTCAGGTACTCACACTCTCAGAGTGCTCAATCTGTCTATCTCAAATTCCAACTCATCATACATAATCACTCAGCACAGTACGGGTGCCTGACATCAAAGCCCCTCACAAAAGCACGTGCATCTAAGTCATTGTGCTTGCGCTCACTGTTGGTATGTCAAACTCCGGAGGGGCGGATCCTGCCCAAGCGCTAATATAAAGCCTATAAGGCTTGCAACGACGTGCAACCCATTCCACAATAATAAATAAGTCAATAAGGCCTGTCGCTGCGTGCACCCGCTCCACAATAATAAATAAGCCAATAAGGCTTACTGCGGCGTTTATCTCGATCCATTATAACATTCTCCACTCGGCTCTCAGGCCCAACTCAATCATCAATCTCTCAAGTCTCAAGGGCTCACAATCCCATGCTACTCAACTCAACAATATGAATATGTAATGTAACAGAAAATAATAATGGAGACTGAGATATGATATGCAAAAAAGGATCATGACTGAGCATATAATTGCAGTTAAAGTAGCTACTCAAAACAACAAAATTAACCTCACTAGGCCTCAACCGAATAAGCACCTCGCCAAAGCACGTTTCCTAACATGGTTTACAGTTCAATTACTCTAACAGGTAAGAATTTCATGGATAGAACAAGACTTGATAACAACGCAGTCCAAAAGAAACAACCGAATCATGATTACCAAGGTGCACACCCACACGCCCGTCACCTAGCATGTGCGTCACCCCAACACAAACCATATAACATATTTCCCAAGGATTCATACCCTTAGTTCCAAGTTTAAAAGTATTACTTACCTCAAAATGCACAAATCACAACTCCAACAAGCCCTTCCCACACGTATCGTATCCAAATAACTCATATCTAGTCACAAACAACTCAATATCAAAAAGTAATGCCGTAGAAAATAACTTCAAACTATAAAGATTTGATCTATATCAAAATCAAAATGTCAACCCAAAAAGTCAACATGGACCCATGCCTCGGAACCCAATAAAATTCATAAGTTCGAATACCCATTCAATTACGAGTCCAACCATACAAAAATCATCCAATTCCGACCTCAAATCGACCTTCAAACCTCCATTTTTCATTTTTGAAAGTTTCCACTAAAATCCCCATTTCTTCACTTTTATTCACTAAACAAACAACTAAAACAAGGATGGAATCAAGATAGATGAACAAATCAGAGTCAAGAACACTTACCCTGATCCAAGACGTGAATATCCCCTCCAAAATTGCCTAAAACCGAGCTCTACAACTCAAAATGTGAGATAATACTCTAACCCTCGATTTAGGATTTTAAACATTCTGCTGCCCAGTGATTACATTTCACGCTCGTGAAAAATCCTTCGCGATTGTGAAGAACAAACATCATCAGTAACAAAAATCTTCTATGCGAACGTGCTCACAAGGCCGCGAATGCGGTGACCAATCAACAAAACCTTTGCAATCACGGATAGACTAACGTGATCGCGATAAACAACCGATAGAAATCCAAGGCCTCTCCTTCTTTCTTCGTGACGCATCTATACTCTCGAGTTCCCGTTTCACAAAATCTCAAACCTTCATGATCTCCACAACCTCTCGAATGCATCAAACAAATGCCTAGCTGCCAGAAAAGACTCTTCGCTATCGCATCCCTCTTCTTGTGATCACAAAAGAGGAAACTAGAAGCCCAAAATCAGCAATCCAAACAAGTTCTAAATGAGCTGAACATGATCCGAATTACACCCAAGGCCCCTGGGACCCATCCAAACATACCAACAGGTCCTAAAATGTTACACCCCATGATTATGTACATAAGAGTATGTTGTAAGTCAATTGATGTAAGCTCAGAAATGAGATCATCTTTAAAAGTACATAAAGTAAGTTAATCATGTTAAATTAGAGGTTACAAATACATAAGATCATTAATACCAAGTACCAAGAGGGTTGGAAGGTTTAGAAGCTAAGTAAATTGAAGAAAATAAGTTTCGTCAAAAGTCGACTAGTTGGGAATGTTATAACATGTACTTTTGGGGTAACTAGGGTGATTAACATAATAAGGAGGCTATGCTATGAGTTATTTTAGTTGTATCATATCGTGTTTTATGTTTTGAAGTCGAACGAGTTGTGGAACAAAAGTTTGCAAAAGTCATCACAAGTTACATTCATAAATGTGCTGAACATTAGGTCAAACGTAGCTGCGCTTATCTACGAGTCTAGTTTTTAATGCATTAAACGGTTCTTCGATACGACATTGGAGTAGAGAGATTTGTGTTTCCGCGAGACTGCACAGGCAGCCCCTATGGGACCACTTGGTCGGTGGCCGACCTTCACCTATTTTTATCTCGTTTTTGGGATGAGCTTTGCTCATATTTCGACCTCCTTCCATTATTACACTCTTAAAAGTCTCCCAAATAGTTCCCCAAATTCTCCAAACAAATTCCAAAAAAATACACCATAATCGAACATTAAAGTTAGCCAAAGGTGAAGAATAACCCCTTTATAGTGTTGTGATGTGAATAAGGATGATGGTGAGCTAAGTTGAGCTTAGGGTTCGAATTTTATCTATTGACTAAGGTATTTTAATAACATTGTGATGGTTTTTAAGGTTAATTACATGTTGGTTGTGGTGTTGGCATGAAATATTATAAGATAGCACTTGAAAGGGGAAGAGATGTTGTTATCGTTTGTTGGGTTATTTTAGGGCTATAAATTATGTTGTTATGGCTGGAAAATGGGAAAAATAACTTGGTTATGATATGTCTTCTGTTTTTATGTATGTCAATATGTTTATCAAGTGGATTGGTGAAAGAAACATATGAGACTTTAAATTGGAAGTGAAGATTAGCTTAAGTCACTTCTACGGTGTGGTATTGCCATTGAGGGCTGTGGTAAGCTAAATATAACTTGGATTTCGACTTTTAGCTATTGCATGACGTATGTGTATTGTTTTCTTTCATGTTCTTAAGGTCATTTTGACATTAATTAAGTTAAATGGATGGATTAGACATGAACTATTGAATAACATTGCTAATTGAGGACAGTTGGAGTTGTGGATTGTTTCCTTTGTTATAAATATATGGTGTATAAGGATGGAATCATTGATGAATGACTTCATTATCATGTTAATGATACTGGTATGTTAGTAAGAAATTTATAAGGGGTGATATGGGTTATACGGATTCCAATTGGAGGTTGTCGCTCGTCGTGAAGTAGTGGTGACTTGTTGTTGTTATATGGTGTCTTGTTATTGACATTTATATGTTGCTGGATTTGTCTGGTTGTTGTTTTTGGCATATGGTATTGGAGAAGGCCCTTGTTACAGGGGATATGCTGCCGAATTTACGTCAACGAGCTAATAGCTTAAGTAACGGAATTAGCCTTTACTCAGCACTGATTTTGAATTTCCTTATGCTATGGTAGATTGAGTTGAGTTGCTTGAAGAGTTGCTTGAAGAGTTGCTTGGAAGGTATTAAGGACTCAACGGCGTTAAGGTATGTTAAGTCTAAACCTTTCCTTCATTTTAGCATGATCCGGTAACTACATGCGTTTGATAACGAGACATAAAGAGAAGTTCGTACTCCTGAATTTATGTACATTATCCTAGTCTCATAAGTTACAGTATGCTCCATTATCGGGACTTTACATTCAGTTAACTATTGTCTTCTTCCAGTCAAGAGAGTAGAGGGTCTATATACATATACACTATTACAGTATTTTCACCACCATCAAGCTATTATCGGTGGGTAGGCCCCTATTGGGCAACCTCCGATCAGATGGTACGTTATATACCGAGCCTACTGTGGCCGAACTCCTATGAGCGAGCCCAGAATTGGCCGAGATAAAGAGCCCAGTATGGCCGAGTGCCTATGAGTGAGCCTACTATAGTAGAGCAGTTATACCAACCGAGCCTTATAGAGCCGGACAACTATTTTACTTACTATATTGAGAGAGTTGAGTCAGTATCAGCAGGTAAGCATATCTTCAAATTATCTTTGACTCCCAGTTACTTCCAATTATTATATTATCAGTTCAGTCTCAGCTTTCAGTTATTCTATTATCTTACATACTCAGTACATTATTCCGTACTGACGTCCCTTTTGCCGGGGACGCTGCATTTCATGGATGCAGGTCCTGACTAGCAGACATAGTTAAACATCAGCTTGGTTGGTAAGCTCCACTCCCTCAGAGTTACTAGGTTTAGACCTTGGAGTCCATTTTTTTATATCGGTTTCATGGGTAGGTCGAGGCCTTGTCTCGACCATGATGCAGTCATCTCTAAATGCTTGTAGACGAGTCCTTTATATTTTGTATATCAGTAGATGTTCATGACGGCTTCGTCGGCCTGCACAATTATATATATCAACTTTTGGGTAGGTTTACCTCTCAGATGAGAGAGACGTTATTTTTAGATTATTCAGAATATGGCCTCATTGGCCTAAGTTGAGGGTTACCCCTCCAGAGTTCACAGTTACAGAGTGGTACGTTGGGGCCAAGTATGGCATCGGGTGCCGACCACGCCTCTTCAGGTTTGGGGCATGAAAAACTTGGTATCGGAGCAGTTCAGTCCTAGGGAGTCTACAAGTCGTGTCTAGTAGATCCTTGTTTATAGATGTGTTATGCACCACATTATATAAACAAGAATCTACAAGGCATTTAGGAGTATGTTACCCTTCTTTCAAATCTCAATCATGCTATAGAGCTGAATCATAAGAGTTCGAGCCAGGACTTTTGGTTGCTAATGATATAGAGATGCTTGCAATTAGAAAAATTATAGCTAGCCAAAGGGCTAATACAGTAGCAGGTAAGGGCACTAGTAGAGAGAGAATCCTTGACAACGTGGCCCATATTGAGGCCCTATCAGATCATGCATACCAGATGTGCAAATTTCTAGCTTAAGACCCTAAGAAAGGAATATCAAGCACATCCCGTGAATAACAGGCCATTGGTGTATCAGAAGGTAAAAGTATAAGTTTCAACAGGTAACATAAGCAAGGTGAAGGAGGGTATGAGGTACCCAGTTAGGGAAGATTATTGGTATTTACAATTCAGGCAGAGAAATATAAACATTTTGAGTTACCTTCAATAGTAACAGAGGTATGTACAATTGGCCACACCCATCTCAGTTATGCCCTATGGGAGCTAACAGATATAGTTTAAGAGAAGGATGGGATATCAAAATCTAGCTGAGGTTAGAGTAACCCAAAGTGGTGGATGAATTGTTATCGTTAGCATTAACTGACATTTCCGAAGGATATTGCAAACGTGATAATAGTTCTCCTTATGAGACACGCAGATGGTGTACTCTAGAATAGTACAGTCAGATATGAATACTAGAATGTTCAGAAAGTTTCAAAATATAGGCACTGGAATCCTAGAAGGGATAAATATTAATTTACCTTAGTATGACTCCCGTCCCTAGAAAAGAGAGAATGTTAGGCGATACCAAGAGCCTGTAAGATGGAGCAAGGGGATCTAAAAGTGAAAGAATATTTTGTTGAAGTTTTTAGAATAAGGTGACAGACTTAGCAGGAGAATAAGAAGAGAGTAATTAAAGCATTTTATCCTACAGATATGTGACTCTAGAACATTATGCAAGCACGACACTAGGGAGATGCAGTAAGGGTTCCTGCCCAGGATGTTATTGATAAATAAGTGAGAATAGACACTTGATACATAAGGAGCCAGTGTGAGAGGTAAGTTAAGACAAAGGAAATAACCCAAGAGAGATTACGCATAATACAGATATGAGAATGGACCAACGAGTAGTTAGTAGTTGATGTAGGAAGAGTCTAGTTATTGCTAGACACAATGTCACAGATAAATCATCAGATCATGCAATATAAACGTAGTGAAACCCAGCACAAGAAATTCAGTCTCACAGATAAGACATCATAATCCTTGAGAAATATTCAGATAGGAGTTAGGGTATTTAAAGGTACCGTATAAGTATTACGAAAATAAAAGAGAGTGCCGCTGGGGAGATAGTCAAAATTTCAGTTCAGAAGTAACCTTACGAGCACAAGGGCACAGAGGTAAGTAACTAAGGATAATTACAGGCGAGTAAGTACATCAAAAATGTCATTGGGTATACGATGTATAAAGCGCCTAGCTTTACATGAGTTAGAGGATCTTCCTTAAGTGCTACAACAAAAGACTAGCTGAGGAAATAAGGAAGAAGGCTTCAACATAAGCATATCTAAAGAAGAAATAATCTTGTAACAACAGTCTCACTACAATATTGTATGCACTCCCTAACAAAGTGGCACCTGTTGTGACTAAGGAACAGGAAGTAAAATCAAAAGTAATATTCGAGATCATATGAGTTGCACAAAATTCCAGTAGGTGTGGGACTAATATAAGCCAAGTATTCATGTAACAAGTGGCAGAACGACTAGGAAAAGTAATTGCTTACTTATAAAGAAAGCTGAGAAGGCATGAAAGGAATTATTCGATCAATGAACCAGAGTTAGTTACATTATGAACACACTTAAGATTTCGAAGTATTATTCATGCGACATATATGTTGACATTCCTATAGCTATAGGAGACTCCAGTATAAGCTAAAAGAAAAAATTGAGTCCACCTCACAGACAAAGGCTTGAATTGTTAGAAGATTATATTATGGATGTTCCATAGCGTTCACGAAAGGCGAAAGTAATAACTAATATCCTGAGCTGCAGATTTGAAGATAGCTTAAGCCTACTTAAAGGATAAGAGAAAAGAGAAAACTAAAGAGTTACATCAGCTAAGTGAATCATGACTCTTATTATTAGACCGAGATAATTGTAGAAATCGTGATTGAAAACACTGCAGAATCACTCTTAGTATTAGAGGTACACGAGAGATAGTACAACAACCATATTCTATAATGACTCTACGAAAAAGCCAATTAGAAAAATACCAGCCTCATAAGGCGTAAGTATGAAGCTCCCACCAGATTGTGTATGCACTATAGGTGCAAGTATTATAGTAGAGCTTCAAGTTGTAGATGTGAATTCCACCTATGTGGAAGGGTGGTTATGAAAGAGATAGAAAATATGATGCGATATTTAAAGATAATTAAGGTAAAGGTGAAGAAGGTACGAGATACTCAAGTGTAGAAGGTTGTGAATAGTCCAGACTTCAGATAGAGGGCCAGAAGCGCGCTGATTCAGTATTCACAAATGATAGTTGTGTCGTCAGTGGCATATTTTCTAGCCTATGGTTTCCAAGTACCGAGAGGTCTAGTTAAGAGAATAAAGAAGAGATAGATACGATGTGATGTCTCGCTTGAGGTTCTAGAATAACATAAGAAAATCTATGGTGCTAGCAAGTTAAAGGAAGGCTGTGAGTAGTATAAATAGATATGTGTAAGTCGCAAGCTAAATTATGGTAGGGCGACAAGGTTTTAGGTAGATAGGAGTAAGGATAAGAAAATAGAGTGAGAAGGTGACAATAATAGGTAACGCCTCAGGATTAAGCCCATCAAAACAAAGAGAGCTGATGGTTTTCGAAAGTTATAGAAAGCTCTGTATAGCCTAAATGGACTCGAAAGAGTTTAAGACTAGGAGCATGTAGAAGAGATGGAATGTTTCCTGGTAGTAGAATAAGAGTCTAATTGTGATAAATGGTAAGAGGATGACATTTAGGCCTTCGATTGAGTAATTATTCAAAGAGAAGTCATTTCATGAATTGCATGGAATTAGAATACCCCCATAAGATGAATCACGTTGGGATGCTATGAAATATGATTATTGAAGTATTGTATCGTCCCTAGGTGGATCAAGCAAATAACTTCAGATGTTCCCTCGATGAGATGTGAGTCCTAGTAACAATGTATTGTGTAAGAGGTTCCAAGTTATCAGTGGTAGATTATAGATCAACATTAAGGTGAATCAACAATATATGGATAAAAGTTCCAAAGTATGAGAGGAGATTAGGATGTCATTCTTTAGATGAACAATAATAAGGAAGCATTAAAGGACTTAGATTTATACATATAGGATAAGCAGCGAAAGAGTAACCTAGGGTTGGTAGCAGACCTCTGTAATAATAAAATTGAAGTAAGTGTTATAGTATAATATGACCTACCTAGATGTAGTAAAGCCATAGGCATAGATAACCGAGGCTATGAAACAAGATATAGCAATAGTCGTAAGTTCGACAAAGTACCGAAGGAAGAACTTCAGTACACCTATAGATGCCAATAGGGACAACTTGTCATAGTTCTGTATATGTTCACAAAATGAGGCCTAGAGATTGGCTAAAAGCTGGAGGAAGAAGGAGAAAAGAGTTGCATGGGAGCACATACAAGGACAAAGTCATACAGGCTGCATGACAAAAGGTAGCAACAGTTACGAGATTGGAAAAATTCTGACCACAAGTCGTGGTGTGAGAAGGAGGCCTAAAGGGGGGAATGCGCTGGCCTTTGGATTAATTCACAAAATAATTGCCTAGATGGAAAGGAAAGTACTAAAGTATTCATAAGAGCTATGGGTTATGAGACTGCTAAGCGCATCAGTCAACAATCGAGGACGAATGTTCCTGGGAATGATGTTACACCCCATGATTTCTTATATAAGAGTACGTTGTAAGTCAAATGATGTAAGCTCAGAATGAGATCATACTTCAAAGTACATAAAGTAAGTTAATCATGTTAACTTGGAGGTTAAAAATACCTAAGATCATAAATACCAAGTACCGAGAGGGTTGGAAGGTTTAGAAGCTAAACAAATTGAAGAAAATAAGTTTCGTCAAAAGTCCACCAGTTGGGAATATTATAACATGTACTTTTAGGGTGAGACTAGGGTGAATAACATAATAAGGGGGTTATTCTATTATTTATTTTAGTTGTATCATAGTCGTTTGTATTCTTTTGAAGTCAAGCGAGTTGTGGAACAAAAGTTTGCAAAGGTCATCACAAGCTACATTCATAAATGTGCTGAACATTAGGTCAAATGTAGCTGCACTTTTATCCCAATGTACTTGGAATTAAGGGATTATACACCTACCAAATTGAATATCTATGAGCCTAGTTTCTAATTCATTAAACCGTTTGTCGATACGACATCAGAGTAGAGAGATATTTGCGTTTTCGCGAGACTGCGCAGCCAGCCCCTATGGGACCCACTTGGTCGGATGGCTGACCTTCACCTATTTTTATATCGTTTTTGGGATGAGATTTTCTCATTTTTTGACCTCCTTCCATCCTCAAACTCTCCAAACTCTCCTAAATAGTTCCCCCAAGGCTCCAAACAAATTCCAAAGAAATACAGCATAATCCAATGTCAAAGTTAGCCAAAGGTGAAGAATAACCCCTCTATGGTGTTGTGATGTGAATAAGGATGATGATGAGCTAAGTTGAGCTAAGGGTTCGAATGTTATCTACTGCCTAAGGTAAGTTTAACATCCTTTTGGTTGTGTTTAAGGTTAATTATATGTTGGTTGTGGTGTTGGAGTGAAAGATTAGAAGATAGAACTTGAAAGGGGAAGAGATGTTGTTATCTTTTAATTAAAACAACCCAACAAAAGATAACGACATCTCTTCCCCTTTCAAGTTCTATCTTCTAATCTTTCACTCCAACACCACAACCAACATATAATTAACCTTAGACACAACCAAAAGGATGTTAAACTTACCTTAGGCAGTAGATAACATTCGAACCCTTAGCTCAACTTAGCTCATTATCATCGTTATTCACACCACAACACCATAGAGGAGTTATTCTTCACCTTTGGCCAACGTTGATGTTAGGTTATGGTGTATTTTTTGGGAACTTTTTCGAGCCTAGGGGGACTGTTTGGGAGGGTTTGGAGAGTGTGAGGATGGAAGGTGGTCAAAAAATGAGCGAAGCTCATCCAAAAAACAAGATAAAAATAGGTGAAGGTCGCCCATCGATGCGAATATCTCTCTACCCCAAAAACGTATTGACAAATAGTTTAATGATTTGGTAACTAGACTCATAGAGCTTCAATTTTGTGTGTGGATCACCCCATAAATCCAATTATATTGAGAGAAAAGCTCAGTGACATTAGACTCAAATTTCAGTAAGATTATGAACGTATCTTGCCACAAGTTTTGTCGACTTTTGTTTTACAACTTGTTTGACTTCCAAACCTTAATACAAAACTATCATACGACTAAAATAACTTACAACATAACCTTTGTATCATGTTAAGAACCCTAGTCTCACCTCAAAAGTAAGGGTTATAATATCTTTGATTTGTTTTGCCTCCAACCCTCACGATACTTCCGTAACACATGTGTTAACTCATCCTTATATTTGTAAGGGTCCTTCAACTCTCCAGATTATATTGATTCACTTAAGAAATATTCTAACATTAAAGTACAGGGTGTAACAATATAGCACAACTAGAGGCCTTTTCTAAAAACACATTCACTAGCCACAATATTGGGAGTATTTTTATGTTGTTCTTGAGCTTGTGTAGTATCAACCTTAACTTCTAAATCTTCCCCAAAGGACCAACTACCATTTTTTTTAGAACTTTCAGCCTTCAATTACCCCTGATTTTACCCGTACACAGATAGTCCTTTGTTTCTGGAGAATAGGTTTACTGAAATGATGGGAAGCGATAGATGAACCTCGATTCCTTCCTTCGTACATTACAACCGAGATGACGGGTCAATTGAAACATCCCATCAGTCACATCGTTCTGACTTCAAACACGTGTCAGCCACCGATTGACTGTCCTCCAATGCGAAACATCGCGCATTGATTGTTCTTCTTCTACAAAAGCTCTGAACCTTTTTCATTTCTTCCACTTTTCCGATTCTAGAATTTACCCTCGAACTCTCTAATTGCTTTTAAATCCTCCAAATCTTCATACATTATTCCTTAAACCATCATATCTTCTCCTTCAATCCTCATACATTTTCTTTAGATAGTTAACCTAAACCTTCATATCGTCATACCATCTTCAAATCTTCAAAACTTTTCTTCAAAACTTTATATTTTTATTCAAACCTTCATACTCTCCAGATTACGATGGAATAAATATCAAAGTCAGTGTCTGCTCCTTCATCTTTCCACTCGGTCACACATGCCGAGGTGGCTTAGGATCCCCCCCATGAAGAGATTTGTACCTAGGGGCTGCTTTATCGGGAACGTCTTCCACGTCGAGAAGGCCTCTAGTCAATAGGACC
>MCJB01010931.1:114509-154842 GCA_002018475.1 Nicotiana obtusifolia | reverse complement strand
GGGGAGCATGGAGATACATATGGTCCATTACTGAGGAAACACTACCCATAGTTCGAGCGAACTGTAACTAGGAGGGTAAGGATGTGGCCGTCCCCGGGCCCAATGACGACATCACCAGTCCCTGGGCCCAATGACGACATCACCACTCACGTGGAGGGGTACTTAAATGTTTACCTTACCCCTTCACGCTCAACCCGGTGGACCCCATAGTCCTTGCTTTCTGCAAAAGGTACAAGGTGTGCCTTGGGCAAATCCACCCATTCTATTGGAGGATCGTGATCCTCTTACGTCATTTCGTGAATAATACTGAAGCTCCTCGATTCACCCTTGACCACCAACTTCACCTATACTGTCCCCTAATCTTTCGAGGGGGGCTGATCAAGCTCGTTCGTCGAGCAAGCAAGGCTCCATTCTCGAGCATCGACAAGGACCGAGATCGAGGATGGCAGGGGAGGTTCGTTCGGGTGAAAACCAAGGACCTCATCCTTTCGAGTTTCTACTATTCCCCGAGAAGTGGAACGTATCTTGTAAGTCCTTTCCTTCTCGAGTATTTGTCATTTCTTTTTGTTCTTTCTCTCATTGCCTATGTTTGTCGCCGTGCAGCTGTTGCCCAAGTTCCTAATGTAGTTCCCTGCTTCAAGGAGTGAATTGAGAGGATTGCAGAAAGATGCCATATTTCGAGCGCGTATGGTGCAAGCTATCGAAGGGCAAATGGGAGGCCTGTTCCCATGGTGAGGTCCTTTACCTAATAGTTACTTTTGTACTTTTATTTTACGCATTGCTAAGTCTCCTTTTTTCTTATAGGTTTGCCCAAGACCACTGAACGCAGGCTGTTGGATGAGGACGAGGATCCATCCTCGCTTGCTGAATCCTCCGCTTTAGGATGGCCCCAGGCTGCCACAAAGGATGATAAGAAGAAGAAAAGAAAGTCCTCGAGTTCCTCGGATACCAAGGTGAAGAAGAAGAAAGTGACTATTTTGGTCCAGAAAACCAAGAAGAGCACCAAGTCCAGGGCACCGAACTCTGATTCCCTCTACCGGCTCAGGGATGAGCTCGAGGATGACGAAATTTTTATTTCTCATGTGTCGAACCTTAACGAAGGGGAGCGGGCGACGACTGGGAAAGAGAACGATGAAAGTCGGTCCCCTTTTAACTCGGGAACTAGAGGGAGAGACAGAGGCTGCAGCTCGGGAAGACACTCCTATCCCGAAGGAGGCAGCCGGTGTCATTGACATCATGGAGACACCCTCCTATACCGAGTCCATGGTCGAAGAGGCTCAAATGGGCTTTGAGAAGTCAGGCGAGATGGCGACGCCCTCTACACTTTCTTCGACGGCATAGATATGGCCGTACTAGAGGATTTGTCCGGGCTTGGTCACCTGGAGGTCTCGAAAAAGGATATGCCATGGGGAGTGGGTGAGCCGAGTTTGAGCCCAAAGCTAGTGAAGCAATTTCTTGCTCCAAGCGTGGACCCCCAGCGCAAGAGAACGGTCATTCTTACAATCTCAGAGGACGCCCCGGTTCTGTCTGCCCCGGTGCGCATAGCCAGCTACTTTCGATGCCTGGTGACCGAGGAGGACCAGGAAAAAATGAACAAAGTGGGCACATCGAGCCTCTTCAATGAGGCGCAATAGGTGCTGAACCGGGTAAGGCGTCGGCCCTTTATACCGCTTTGTGATTCTTACTTAGTTTTCGATGTGCTCTATTAACTTTTTGCTTTTATGGGCTTCAGTGCTTCATCATGAAAGCTTCCTTTGGTCCCGCTTGGAGATCATCTAGCTCGAGTTCGAGCTCAATGAGTAGGTCCTTTAAAAGGACATGTATAGGGCTCTGAATGAGCAGCAAGACGAGGCCCTCAAGGACCTCCTGAGTCTCCAGGCTGAGCTAGAAAAAGCAGAGAAGAAGGCTTCAACCCTAAAGTGGGAACACACCGACCTGGTTAAGAAGGTGAAGATCTTTGAGGCTAAAAATGAGCAGCCAGTTGTGGTGACTAACAACACAGCTTCGTAGGTCCAAGAAAAAATATACCTGATCGACCATCTTTGGGCTGAGATGGATGAGGTCAAGGACACGACCGAGGTGTGGGAGGGCCGGATGGGCCTGCTAGCTTCGAAGAAAGAAGTTGCAAAGGCGAAGCTGGCATCGTCGAGAACCAACTCCGAGTGGCAAAGGACAAAGCCGATAAGTGATCTCCGCAAAATGATGATCTCCGTGCACAACTGAACTCTGTCATCACAGAACGGGATTCTATCAGACAAGAATATTTCGCACTAAGGTCCAAATTGGATGCAACCTCTTCTGAAATCGAGTAAATGTTAGCCCAGAATAAAGCTGATATCGTGGTAGCCGAGACCCGCTTAAAGACGAAGATTGAGTACATAAAGCGGCTATCCTGGAGAGAGACCCTCGAAGAGATCCATGCCTGAGGTTTTGACCTATCAGTTGAGATTGAGGAAGGTAGGAGACTTGAGGCCGAGGCAAAGGAGCTCTACGAGCCTGAGGGTCCCGAAGGCTCCGAGGGTTTCGATGGTTCTGGTGACGAGTCGAGCCCCGGTTAAGACTAGGCGTGGATGCCTTAGCTCTTTTTCAATTTTCCTTATGTTTTTTTTGCTTATTTTGAGGCCGTTCTATCATGCCTTTGTAAATATATTCTGGAATATATAAAATTTTCCCCTTTACAACAATACCGTATCTTTACTTTTCCAGCATCTACTTGAAATTTTCCATTTGCGTATTGTTCTCAATCCCTTAACATAAATCATATGTAGTTCTAGAGCATTTGTTCAGTAGTCGGTGCGAACGGAGCCCGACTTCGATGCAACTTTGAGTTACTTGTGGCTTCGAATCTCTTCGAATCTTTGGTAAAACCAAAGGCCTTTAATATGCTCAAGTGTTATTAGAGGATGTTTTTGCCGAGGGTAACCTTTTAATAGGTTTTGAATTTTTGTAAGGGCCTTACTTTTTGGTTATGGGGTTCGAACGTCTCCGAGCCGTTTTAAGGGTAACTGTAGCCTTTCATATTTGGACACCGCCTAATGGGCTTGATGCCTCTAGTATTCGATAGCTCGGGTCGTCCGAATTTTCATCAAACGACACTCCCAGAGTGGGGATAGCCCGTGGGCTTGATAGTCCACGAGTAGGGGTAGCCTGTAGGCTTTAGGATCGAGGATCAAAGAAGCAAAATGCATAGTAATAAAATGTAAAGGAAGTAGAAATTTCTTTTATTGCATATATGTAAGGTACATGATAAGAGGCACAAAAAACCTTGTGCCTTGGTTAGTGGACTATGTGGGTACGATTCACATGACTGTTTGACCCTTACAATGAATCCTAACCACCAAGACTTAGCTTTTGACACATGAAATTTTTTTCCCCCTTGCTAACGATCTTAATCTAGGGGTAATGGCCCCCAGTATTTGAGGCCGAACTTGTGAGGGCTCGGATACTATTGATCTGATGCCAACGATCACTAATTCCATTTTAGAGTCGATCGTCAAATATAAGGTAGCATGTTTTATTGTTTCCTCGTTAAAAACCTTGCCGAAAAACCCACTTTGGGACAAAACCGGTTCAAGTGAAAAAGAGTGCAACTCGTGCTTTCAGACCTAATAGCCATATCTGCCCCTGGTCGAGTACCTGCATACGTTAGTCTGTAGTGTTTCAAAATAAAAAGGAATTAAGTTTGTAACTTAGTAGTAGTACCGCTTTAAGTGTGCCACGTTCCAGATATTTGGTAGTTGTTCACCGTTTCCCGCTTCGAGTTTGTATGAGCCTTTGTTGGTTATTCCGACAACTTGATACGGTCCTTCCCAATTCAGGCCTAGTTTCCCTTCGTTTGGGTTCTTGGTGTGTAGTGTTACCTTTCTCAATACCAAGTCCTTGACTTGAAAGTATCAGTGGCTGGCTCTTCAGTTGTAATACCTTTCTATTCGCTGCTTCTGGGCAGCCATTTGGACAATGCCAGCCTCCCGCCTTTCATCCAGTAGTTCCAGGCTCGTGAACATGGCCTCACTATTTGACTTTTCGGTAGCATATTGGAACCTAAGGCTCTGTTCCCCACCTCGACTAGTATCAAGGCTTCGGCTCTGTAGACAAAGAAAACGTGGTGGCCCCGGTGCTCAATTTCAAAGTCGTACGGTATGTCCACAGGACTTCGGGCAAGATTTCCTTCCTTTTTCCTTTTGAACTGGTCAACCTCTTTCTCAGGTTTTGGAGTATAATTTTTTTTTGATTCAGCTTGCTCTTGGCACTTGTCGCATTTTCGTACGAAGTCTTTCACATCCTTCTCCATTTCGGTCCAGCAGTAGCCGGCTCTGATTAGCTTCCGAACCAAGGATTCTGCCCCCGAATGGTTCCCCCAAGTGCCATCGTGGAATTCTCTCATGGCGTATTCGGTCTCTCCCGGTCCTAAGCATCTGGATAGTGGGCCAAAGAAAGACCTCCTAAATAATGCCCCTTCGACCAAGCTAAATCTGGCAGCGCTGGTGCGTAGGGCTCTCGATTCTTTGGGATCCGAAGGCAATTTTCCTATCTTTAAATAGTCTATGTATTTGTTTCTCCAATCCCAAGTTAAACTCGTTGAGTTCACTGCGACATAACCTTCTTATATCACCGAATTCATTAGTTGCACCACTACTTCCGAGCCAAATTTATCGAAATAGACCGACGACCCCAAATTAGCTAGTGTATCGGCCTCCCTATTTTGATCTCGGGGTATATAGTGGCGGGTCCATTCCCTGAATTGGTGTAGGGTTACCTACAACTTGTCCAAGTATCTCCGTATCCGTTCTTCTTTTACTTTGAACGTTCCGTTGACTTGATTTACCACGAGGAGTGAGTCGCACTTGGCTTCGATCACTTCGGCACCAAGGCTCTTAGCCAATTCTAGACCTGCAGTCATGGACTCATAGTCTCCCTCATTGTTAGTCAATTTCACAGTTCTAATAGACTACCTAATTATACTTCCCGATAGGTGGTTTTAATATGATAACAAGCCCGGACGCCTTCATGTTGGAGGCATCATTCGTGAAGAGGGTCTAAATTCCCGAAGTAGTCCCCGAGGTGAGTAGTAGTTCCCTTTCGACTTCGGGTATCAAGGCTAGAGTAAAGTCGGCCACAAAGTCCGCCAAAATCTGAGATTTTATAGCGGTTTGGGGTTGGTACTCGATATCGTACCCGCTAAGCTCCACGGGCCATTTGGCCAATTGGCCCGAGAGCTCGGGCTTATGCATGATATTCCTCAGTGGGTAAGAGGTTACGACACATATAGGGTGGTATTGAAAGTACGGCTGCTTCCTGGAAGCGCTTAGCAAAGCGAGCTCTACTTTTTCCATGTAAGGATACCTTGATTCAGCCTTGCCTAGAGTTCTATTAATATAGTAAATAGGAAATTGCGTTCTTTATTCCTCCCTAACTAAGACACCTCTTACAGCCACCTCGAAAACTGCCAAGTAGAGGTACAATTGTTCGTCTGCCTTCGGAGTGTGCAGCAGGGGGCGACTCGATAGGTACCATTTGAGTTCTTCTAAAGATTTCTGGCATTTCGGGGTCCAGGAAAAGTATTCTTCTTCTTTAACAGTGAGAAGAATCGATGGCTCTTATTTGAGGACTTCGAGATGAACCGGCCCAAGGCGGCTATATGCCTGGTCAGTCTTTGAATGACCTTGACGTTGTCCACGATGGTGATGTCCTCTATGGCCTTTATTTTGTCGAGGTTGATCTAGTTCCTCCGATTGGATACCATGAACCTGAGGAATTTGCCCGATTCGACCCCAAATGCGCACTTCTCAGGGTTTAGCTTCATGTTGTATTTATTTAGTATGTTGAAGGTCTCCTTCAAATGTTTCAAATGGTCCTCTGCTCTCAGGGACTTGACCAACATATCATCAATATAAACTTCCTTTGATTTTCCTATTTGTACTTCGAACATCCGGTTTACTAGGGATTGTTAGGTGGCACCGACATTCTTTAATCCAAATAGCATTATATTATAGCAGTATGTGCCAAATTTAGTGATGAAATAAGTCTTTTCTTGATCGACCGAGTCTATCCAAATTTGGTTGTACCAGGAGTAGGCGTCGAGAAAGCTGAGTATCTCGTGCCTGACCATCACGCCGATCATTTGATCAATGTTAGGTAAAGGGAAAGAATCCTTAGGACATGCTTTGTATAGGTCGTTGTAATCTACACACATTCTTAGTTTATTCCCTTTTTTAGGCACAACACTACGTTAGCTAGCTAGTCCGGGTATTTAACTTCTCGGATGGATCATATTTTAAGAAGTTTGGATACCTTATCCTTGATGAACGCATGTTTAATCTTGGACTGTGGCCTCTTCTTCTGCTTAATCAGATGGAACTTCAGGTCTAAACTCATCTTATGAGTTGTTACCTCCAGTAGGTCCCTGTCATGTCAAGATGGGACCATGTGAAACAATCTATGTTAGCTTTAAGAAAATCAATAAATTTTTTCCTCCGCTCAAGGGTTAACCCTGTGCCCGGGTATACCTTTCGATCAGGCAGGTGTTCGACTAATATGACTTGCTCCAACTCTTCAACCGTCGATTTGGTGGCGACGGTGTCATCAGGAGCTATGAATGATATCGGGACACCGTAATCGTCCTCCTCGTTTGCTCCTCGTACCTCCGGTTCGGCTGAGGCCAGCATTCAGTGATTGCTATTTAATTTCTTCCTTTCTGGTCGGCTCCACATTCCTTGATGTCGAAACTGCAGGAACCAGGATTACCTCGTCGAGAGCCAACATCTCTTTTGCGGTCGACTATTCTCCATAGATTGTTTTGACTCCCCTCGGTGTGGGAAATTTCAATGCCTAGTGTAAGGTTGAGGGTACTGCCCTCATGTTGTGAACCCAAAGCCTTCTGAATAGAGCGTTATACCTCATGTCCCCCTCGATCACCTAGAAATCTGTTTTCTGGATTGTTCTGACAGTGTTTATTGGAAAGGTTATTTCTCTTGTGTGGTCTCACATGCCATATTAAATTCGTTCAGCATCCGGACTGCTCGAACAATTTGGTCCTGTAATCCCAATTGTTCTACACCCTCGATCTGATGATGTTGGCCGAGCTACCTAGATCAATCATCACATGTTTAACTCGAGATTGAGTGATAAATATGGATATTACCAGTGCATCATTGTGAGGCTGCACGGTGCCCTCTGTATCCTAGTCACTGAACGAAATGGCTCCCTCCCTGATATAATCCCTGGTGCATTTTTCCCTTGTGATAGATACTTTATTGCGCTTTATCATAGGTCCTTGGGGGACATCGACTCCTTCGATGATCATGTTGATTACATGCTGAGGCTCCTTTTGTTTGACATGTTTGTTGGCGTTCCTGTTCCTAAACTGGTTTTTGGCTCGATCACTTAGGAATTCTTGAAGGTGTCCGTTGTTGAATAACAGGTCAACTTCTTCTCTTAACTGTCGGCAATCTTCGGTCCTGTGACCATGAGTGCTGTGATATTTCCACATCAAATTGGGATCTCTCTGGGTAGGATCGGACTGCAAAGGTCGGGGCCACCTGGTCACTTTAATGCGTCCTATGGCTGATACGATGCTGGCGGCGTCCACGTTGAAGTTGTATTCCGACAATCTCGATGCTTCCCTGCTCCCGAGCGGTCTATTGAACCTATTTTTTGCCCATCAGTCCTTGGCCACCAGGCCTTCGTTCGTTTCAATTCTCGTTCCTTACTGGATGATGCCCAGATCCGTTTCCTCTTCGGTCCGCATTGTATGGTTGATACCAATCTTGGACTGGCCTTGGATCTTGATCAATGTCCCTCTTAGATCTATCATCACCTCTGATATGGTAAACTGATCCAAAAGGGGCCCCGAGTTGGTCATCATCGACCTTGATCTTTGATTGGTACCTGTTGTGGACGTCGACCCAGGTTACCGCCGGGTACTCCACCAAAATTTGTTTTAGCTGTTGAGAGGCCAAGGAACTTCGGGGGTTAATCCCCTGAGTAAATGCCTAAATGGCCCAATCATCTGCAGTCGGAGGTAGGTCCATCTGTTCTATCTAGAACCTTGATACGAACTCCCTGAGCATCTCGTTGTCTCTCTATATGAGCTTGAAAAGGTCTGACTTTCTGGTCTCGACTTTGATGGCCCTGACATGGGCTTTTACAAAAGCATCTGCAAGCATAGCAAATGAGTCAATGGAATTTGGGGGCAAGTAGTGATACCATATCATTGCTCCCTTGGACAAAGTCTCCTAAAACTTCTTCAGTAACACCGACTCGATCTCATCGTCTTCCAAGTCATTCCCTTTGTCGTGCACGTATAGGAGGTCACATGCTCGTTTGGATCCGTGGTCCCATTATATTTGGGGATGTCGGGCATGCGAAACCTCTTTGGGATCGGCTTCGGTGCCGCGCTTGAAGGAAAAGGCTTCTAGATAAACTTCTTGGAGTCCAGCTCCTTATATATCTGGGGTGCTCCCAGGATCTGATCGACCCTTGAATTGTATGTTTCCACCTTCTTGTCATTAGCCTCAATTTTCTTCTATTCTGACTCCACTTGTTTCGTCAATGCTTCAAGCATTTTTAGTACCTCAGAATTGACCCTAGCTAAGCTTCACCCGGTCTCTTGGTGATTTGTTTGTTTCTGCGGGTGCTTCCCGGGATTGTTCGGGCTCGACCTTGTTGGGGGCATGGCTTTGATTCTGCAGCTGCACTATTGCCGCTTGTTGAGCCTACAACTTTCATAAATTAGTCGTAGGCTTAGCCCGTCACCTTTGCCTTCGGGAACTTCTCGAGCTGTTGGTCGAGGTCCCCTATGAACACTGTTTTTGGGATGAGTTAGAAAATTAATGTTGATGGCTACCTGTGGGTTAGCATCTACCGGGTCGGCAACTGGGACACCATCGGGATCGGGAGGAGGCACCTCGTTACTGGGCACCAAATTATTATTTTTTGCCGTGATGTCCATACTCAACGTCCACGTTCAAGTGAGCAGACTAAGAATTTGACATTTTTGGGCTGACTTGAAATTAAGACTTCAAAGAACAAGCGTAAAATAGGGTGTGTTATGGAGATTTGTATCAAATCACTGCTATTATCCTTATCCCCACGTTAGGGGCCAAACTGTATACCCCAAAATTGGAATAACAACTAAATTTTTTCACTGTTTTAAGGATGCGTGGTTTGATTCAACACAAATAATTAAGAGTATTAGATATATGAATTAAAGACGAAACAAGAGGCCAAACCAATTGTGATGTTATGGCCAAGCCTGAACTTAGATTGAACAGTGACCTCATCCTCGATTGGACCCTCGGATTGAGCACAAGCATGAATGAAGACACGAGTGAACAAGAACTTTAACAGTGGCTAAAAAGCAGAAAATAAACTAGTATTGCTTTGATTCGCGTGTTACAGTGTGTGTTATAAAATAAAAACTTTCTCTTTATATAGTAGGGGAGTTTTATCCTTAGTATAAGTCTAAAAAAGGTTAATATCTTCCTTTCCCTGTAATTACTGATCCATAATCAACATCAAGCGAGATCCACGTCGTGATCTCCGGTTGGGTGCGAATATCACGGCCCTCTATCCGTCGTGTGTAACAGATTACCATGTTGCCCGAGGTCATAGAACTCATTCTTGGCTCGGAACGCGTCGCTTTACCATACCCGATGACGAGAGCATCGTCCACTCTTCCTGAATCTCGATACGAAGGGTCTCTAACCTCGATTACAATCTTGTGCATCTGTGCCCTTCCTCCATTTTCTCATTGGGAAATCGGGATAGACATTACCCCTGATTTTACTCGTACACAACAACCAATACTTGAAAGGAGGTACATGCCTGAACATCAAAGGAACCTGTTTCTTTGACTAATTTCCTTAATACGGCTGAATGTCCTTTAAAGAATAGGAATAGTATCATCATATCACATCTAAGCTCCACGACCACGTCATGCGTGCATACCTATTATGGTATAAGACCGAGTTGGATATTTTCAACACTTAGACATACTAGACACTTAATTAAACATAGCCAATTATTGAGGGAATTAACGTGCTCAGTCCATCTTGATCAAACCAAACTCCAAGAGGTTTCTTTCGAAATGATCCCTGCTCAAAGCTTTGGTAAAGATATCTGTAATGTGCTCCTATGTGTAACAAAACTCTATAGAGTTGTGGTCCTTTTCTATATTATCTCTTCAAAAATGATGTTCCACATCAATATGCTTTGCCTCTTGGGATGAACCGAGTTCTTTATCATATTTTCAGCACTTGTACACGAACCTAGGAAGTGAGTTTTTACATTGAGTTTTTACATATGCTCTTTATATTTATCAAGTACCCAGCATAATCCGTATTTGCATATTCCACAAAAATCAACAGAAGTCTACTAAAGAAATAGGTCTTGATTACTGTCACGACCCAAATCTCCCTCCATAGGAGATCGTGATGGCACCTAGTCTTAGGGACTAGGTAAGCCTAACATTTACTGAAATAATAACAATATTTAACAACTAACTTCAATAGATAACTATATAGCTGAAAAATTCTGCTCGGCATGTACAAGTAAAACCAGAAAATCTGAGTATAAACAACTCCCAAAGACCCGGATGTACAAGTCATAAGCTCTATTGAGTTTTTGCTAGAAAACCTCTAAATACAACTGTTTCGAAATAAAGATAAACGGTGTAAATACAACATCAGAAGGTGGCTCTGAAGCGTGTTAACGCAGCAGCAGGTTTACCTTGAGTCTCCTCAGCAAGTTCCGTACAGCTAGCTAAAGAACGACTGACTTCGAAATACCTGGATCTGCACAAAAATTGTGTTGAAGCGTAGTATGAGTACACCATAGCGGTACCTAGCAAATATCAAGACTAACCTTAGTGGACTAGTAACGAGGGACAGTCAAGACACCTACTGGTCTGGATAACCTGGACAAGTATAGGTATAGAACTAACAGAGTACGATATCTCTACAAAACTATGCATATTCATAACAATAATACAGTACTTGCAAAGGAAATAGAAGCAATAATTAGCAACGGAACACAACAAGTAATAACCTAGTGGAGCAAGCTGAACATAGTTAGAATCCAGTGAAAACAGATAAAAGAAAGACAAGTAGCAACTCGATAAGAATAACCGCCATCATGCCAGGTTTATCCAATAATCTCCACGAGGTATCAAACCTCAATATATTCACAAGTCATGGGTCCCAATTCGTGAACCCTAAACACATGGCATCTTGTGCCCTCATTTTAACTAGTAACCGCACGGACGATGCATGTACCAGTAGAAACATTCTCACATGGGAAGGCAAATGGATGAGGGTGTATATACATACTCAATAATATCAGGATCCATCTTCTTAAACCGACAGGGATGATTAACCACGTGTATGCTTGTGCAAATGTTCTAACATAGTTCAGGCCAACTAGTAAGTGTAGAGAAAATGAACAACACGTAAGAATGTTCCCATAATTTTCACAAGATAAAACTCACACAGGTAGGCACACCACTACACAAATATCAACAAAAAGATTGCCCCCAAGCCATCACAAGTCATTATAAATCAATTCCTGACATAGCCCACCTTATCTAGCCACGTGCGTAATAATAAAGTAAATGCGCACCTTGTCTCGCCGCACGCGCATAATAGTATTCCCACCTTGTCTCGCCACACACGCAAACCCACATATATAGCCCACCTTGTCACGCCGCATTGTGCAAAATCAATAGTAACAATAGCACGTCAGAAAATCTCGTGTACACACCCAAACAAATTCTCCCAACAATATCACGTGCCAACAACACAACAACACAATAGAATGGCTTTCACAACATGTGCCCATATTTCGCAGCATTTCCTCTAGACGGTTTCAACACCACAACTGCGCATAGCCCTCGGCTCAACAAACTGAGTACAACAACAACAACAACATCAATACACGAGAATACGACAAGTACATCAACTCAAGAGCTTTAGAACGCAAAGAAACAATAGGACTAGCTCACAAAGAATAAACATAATAGAGAATACTAGTCACAATAAGAATAGCTCAACAAGGGAGAATTAATATGTAACAATAACTTCACAAAGTACAATTCAACAACAAGGGAGACAACATGAGTCATTAATTCAAAATAAGGATGAGGAAACTATGATAAAGGATAACTAACTTCTTTTAGGTTTGAGAAAAATTATGAAAACAATACAACAACTTAATTAAGGATAAGGAACGAAAACGATAACATGGTAATTGAAGAGGCAACAACTTCAGTTAAGGAACACGAGAGTCAAATAGGAAATAAGGGTGGAACATGAAGCAATTAATTTCAATTAAAATCACGTAGAGGTGAAACTAGTAAATGGGGAACTTAACATGACAAAACAACTTCTTATCTAGTGAATATAAGAACCTAAGAGCCCTAGAATGTCAACTTTCCATAAATAAGCCCAAGCACGTACTTGTCACCTCGCGTACACAGACTTCACATAAACATTAGCATAAAAGACTCAAATCCTAAGGGGTAGTTCCCCCACATGAAGTTAGACAAGATACTTACCTCAAAGAAGATAGACCGTCACTCTAAAATGAACCTCTCAAGTGAAATAACCTCCGGACTGCTCAAATCTAGCCAAAGTAACTTCAAAGCATAAAATAAAACTTATAAGAAACCATTTCGGATAATAAAGCTTCAATATTTTTCAAAAACTAAAAGTCAACCCAAAAGTCGACCCTCGGGCCGGCACCTCGAAACCCAAAAATTTTAAGAAAATCCGAACAACCATTCCGATATGAGTTCAACAACAAAATTATCAAATTCCGATACTAATTCGTCCCTCAAATCATCTTTTTACATTTTGAAAGTTTTTTTCAAAAGTTCCCATTTTTCCTCAACTCAAAACACTAATTTAATGATAAAACAAAGATAGAATCATGGAATATAATACATTCTAGGTGAAGAACAGTTACTCCAATGATTTTCTTGAAAAACCCATGAAGAATCTCTCAAAACCGAGCTCTACAACTCCAAAAATGTTAAAAATGGCTAACCCTCTGAATGGAGTACTTTTATATTCTGCCCAGTGATTAATGCATCGCAATCGCGGAACGATTGCGAAGATGAAAAAGAAGGCTGCCCAGAACGTGCTTCGCGAACGCGGATAACAATGAACTAAACTTACACGATTGCGTACCCAAAGACGCAAACATGGAGAGCAAATCCTTGATGCTCCTTCCAGCTCCAACTCTACGCGAACGCGAGACAAACATCGTGAACGCATACCTACACCAACTGGATCTTACGCGTTCGCGTGCACTGTGTCAAGAACGCGTTGAAAAAAATACATTGAGTTCCTTGAATCACTATGCGATTGCAACTCCATCTTCGCGATCACTAAGAGCAATAGTCACACCAGAAACCAGCGACACTAAAACATGAAGACGTGGTCCGTGACCCATCCGAAACACACCCAAGACCCTCGGGACCCCGTCCAAACACACCAACAAGTCCTATAACCTAACAAGGACTCGCTCGAGGTCCCAAATCATATCAAACAACATCGAAACTACGAATCGCACCACGAATCGAACTTATGAACCTTCAAATCTTTCAACTTCCAAAACTCGAGCCGAAACATACCAAATTAATCCAGAATGACGTCAAATTCTGCAGGCAAGTCCCAAATGATATAATGGAGCTGTTTCAACTCTCGAAATCATATTCTGACCCCGATATCACTGAAGTCAACTATTGGTCAAACCTCTCAATCCTCCAAACTTCAATTTTTTCAACTTTCGCCGAAATGATTCAAATTACCCTACGGACCTCCAAATCCAAATCCAGACGCGTGACTAAGTCCAAAATGACCTTGTGAAGCTGTTGGAATCATCAAAACTCCATTCTGGAGTCGTTTACACAAAAGTCAAATTCCAGTCAACTCTTACCGCTTAAGCTTCTAAAACTAGAATCCTTTTTCCAAATTGAGTCTGAATCATCCGGTAACTTAACTCGGCCAAGTAGGCAAGTCATAACACATAATACGAAGCTGCTCAAGACTTATGCTGCCGAATGGGACTTTAATTCTCAAAACAACCAGCCGGGTCGTTATAATTACCTTTGAGATAACTCAAGATCCTCCCCATAACGTCTGTATGTGACTCCTCAAGATTTGATTGGAACCTAGCATAAGGTCCATCACTAAACACGCTATTAGGTTTGCTCGCTACCAAATACAATCGAGAACTAATTATACCCATATACTTCTTTTTTCAACATATGAAACATGTCCATCCATATCTCGCGAGTGGCAGCGTTAATAAGAGTATTGATTGTCTTCACAATATCCTTCTCAAACTATTGAGTAATTCATAGATGAGCTTTCATTATACTCAACTCAAATTCACTTCAGATTTTGCAAACTCACTTTCTTCATTTGAAACAGTGCATTATCAATTTAACCCTTGTGGATCCATTCTCAAGAAGGAAATTTGACAATCTTTCATGAGCACCAGAGGAACCAAGTTCATTGTTACTGGTCATTCCAGAAATAACCTGTTTGGTTCCCCCTGTCTGTTGTATATCATGCTCAACTTCTTGAGAACCTAGTTTATTCACTAGCTCTCCTTGTTTAGCAATGGTTTTCAGGCTGTTTAATCTGGTCCATCAACATATTTTTGTTACCGTCAACGTCATCATCCTGCAAAATTTTCTCATCCAAGTGGTTCTTTTTATCAAAAATCACATAAACACCTTGTTTTCAACACATAGGATTCTTTTATTACACACATTATAAGTATTACTATATGTTAAACACCCGAGGAAGATACCCTGATCACTTTTGGCATCAAACTTACCTAAGACCTCTTTTTTATTATTATGCACAAACACTTACAACCAGAGGTTTTCATGCCTTTTAGTAATTCATAGAGGGTCTTCACATGTTTAAATTTTGCACAAGCATTACCAACTTTATCTTTCTTGAACCTGGATATTGGCAGATCAAGAACCATGTTCTTTGTCGTCAATTTGTTTAGCAGTGAGAAGCTTGTATATTCTAGACACTTATGCCATAATAAAGACTCATGGCCCAAATCACTAAGACACATTAGATTATTATCTAGAAGGGAAAAACATCAACTTTACAAATATTTTTGTGCCTTTTTCCTCTAAGATCTAGGTTTCCAGAATCTAGATTAGTCACAGTACACATACCAAAAGTGAACAGAACTTGATTATCTTTATCATAAACCTTAGTAGATTATGCTTCAAGCCATTAACAAAATACATATTCTCAATTATAAAGGAGTAGAATTTACCAACTTTACTTGTACCTACAAATTTATCTTTCTTACCAAATGCCACACCCCCTCCTCTGAAGGCTGTCGGTGACTGAAAATTTATTTTTCACCAGTTATGTGCCTCGAGCAACCACTTTACAAAATGAAAATAATAATTGATTGTTCCCTCTCACCTTTGCCTGCAAAACTAGATTAAGAGTTAGATTTAGTAACCCAAAAAGCTTGGGTCCTTTCCTTTGAGTAAAAGGACGAATCAAATTTTTTCAGCCCAACTTGGCCGTCTAGCATTTTTCAAAGAAGGACCAAGTGTCATCATTTTCCTTTTCTCAACAAACCTAACATTCTTTTGAGTTGCTTGAGACTTAGCCTTACATGAATCTTTAAAGTGACCATTGTTATCACAGTGTGTGCAAAGACGATTTTAGAGAATAAGGACATACTTACTTTTGGGATTATATGGGTCTTAACCATTTTATGTCCTAGTCCTTGCCTATTACTATTGTGATTTTCATGCAAGGTTGTTAACATTTCTAAGTACCTGGTCCATCAAAGTGATCCATCTATCTAATACTTAGTCTTATTCAGATTCTCCTAAAGAAACTTACTTTTTTCATGTTCAACAAAAAGATCATTTTTTACCTTTTTCAATTCATTCTCTAGGTTTTCTTGAATCTCACTAGCATGGATCTTTCCTTTAGTAGGTGCATCAAGAAGAATTGTATGCTCAATATCTAAAATTGATTTTTCATTACTTAGAGAAAGAACATGGTCCCTTAGATCTTTAATAGTTCTTTTCAGATTTTCTTTACTTACCTCTAGGTCTTTGTTATCAAACTTAAGAGAAGATATTCGTTTAGGAGGTTTTTCTTTTCAGCACATAGACTATGATATGCATCAATCAATATCTTAGATAGAGAAACCAGTATCTTTTTAGAGTACTTATGAACCTTTTCTTTATGATCAAGAAAACTTACCTCGGCTTGAACAACTTCCACTTCTGAATCTGAATTTGCCATCAACTCAAGGATATTTTCATTATCTGAGTTGGAATCATCTATGGCCATCATAGATTGATCTTCCACCTCGCTTTCATCCTCAGATTCAACAGTTGAGGTATTTCCCATTGTAGCTAGTGTCTTTCTCACAATCTCATACGATTTTCTCTTCTGCATCTTTTGATCAAGGACTTGGTTTTTCTTCTACTCTTTCACTTTATTAGGATTGTTTCTTTTCACTCGATCTTCCACATTGGGCAATCTCTAACAAAGTGATCAAGGCTGCCACACTTGTAACACACATCTGAATTGCTCCTCTCTAGAGCCTTTGATTTAGAGGTGCTATCATTTTTTCGAAAATCACCTTTTCTGATCATCTTTTGGAACCTACATGTCACTAGTACCATATCATCATCAGTTTCTAGATTTTTAGTGGCCTCGAGAATAAGGTTCTTATCCGTAACGACCCAAATTGCATAATAGGTCGTGATGGCACCCAAGATGCTGTTAGGTAAGCCAACGGTAAACCTCCAACTTAATAATTCATTTTAGCTTTTAAAATAAAAAATGTCTTTAACTACACCAAATTAAATGAAGAACTCATGAAAACATACGTACATCTTTACCAAAATACCGAGTATGAATAATACATAAAATAAAGTGATAATAATAATAAGTATAACGATGAATATCCACTTGTAGCCCCCAAAATCCGGTGTCACAATTGCATGAGAAATCTAGGGAATATACAAAACCACTATAGCTACAGTTTGAAATGAAATATATAGAAATATTAAATAAGATAAGAGGGAGACTCCGAGTGCTGCAGATCGAAGCATGAAAGGTAGCTCACCACTAAGTCTTCGTGTGATGCGTCTATGCACTCGTATGATCACTGGAAATACCTGTCTTAGTACATGCACAATCAGTGCAGAAGTGTAGTATGAGTACGTAAATCAATGCGTACCCAGTAAATATTTAGTCTAACCTCGAAGAAGTAGTTATGAGGGGTCGACTTGATACTTACTAATGGTCAAAATAATAAAATACATAAAGTAGGTATGAAACTTAACAAGTAACAATGAAACATATAAGCTTAATAATAAATTTCCAAACATGGATTGTTACAAGATAATTAAAACACCATAATCAGCCTTGAAGGCACAAAACCAACTGATACCAATACCAAATCAACTCTCAAGTGATACACACGAGTCTGCCGAGGCGATTTTACATAATCCTGCCAAGGTGAATGGCCCGATGCTACAAGAGTAATTTTCAACAATGCCGAGGCGAATGACTCGATCCAATAAGAATAACTCACTATACTGCCGACACGAACGACCCGATCCCATAAGAGTAATTTACAACACTGCCGAGGCGAATGACCTGATCCTATAAGAGTAATTTGTCCTACCGAGGTGAACCACCTTATCTAATAAGAATAGAGAAATTCTCTCACTCGCGAAAATACATACAAATCGAGAAGAAACAAAACTACCATTCATTCATATTTCATAATTTCCAAAGTAAGAGACACAATCAGTACATTATCCTAGTCTCAGTTTCAGTCATGAATGTTAAATAACTAAACAAATAGGATTAATTCAAATAGTTCATCTAAAGCATGATGTGAGTCTAAGTATACCGGGCCATAAACGTAAATCTATCCACGTATGGACTCTCATCACCTCGTGCGTATGTACCACCCTCAACAAGTAGCATATAGAAATTAAAGCACATATATGGACAATTATCTCTTACAAGATTAGGCAAGAGACTTACCTCGCTTCCAATTTCACTACTCGGCTCTCCAACCTCACTAGTTGCCTCAAATCGATGCCAAGCAATACGAAACTAGTAAAAGGCCATACAAACTAAACAATATATGCCCAAAAGTTAAAATTTAACTATTAGAGTAATTTCCCAACCCAATTCGGATAGTCCATAAAGGTCACCCAGGGCCCACGTGCTCGGATTCCAAAAATTTTCGTAGATAATTATTACCCATGACCTCACGAACTCAAATATATAATTTATTCCCAATTTCATAATCAATTTTGTTGTCAAAATCCCATTTTACTAAACCTAGGTTTTCCAACTAAATCCCAAAATTTTCACAATTCTATGTTAAAATCTACCTATAATCCATGTATTTAACTCAAAATTTGGTAGAATTCACTTACCTCGTGATGCTTGATGAAAATCGCCTAAAATGTGCTCCCACATTCAGCCAACCCAAGTGAAAATGTAAGAGAAATGGGCTAAGTCCCAAAATAAAAAGTAATCTGCTCAGTGATTCCTTCTTTGCGATCGCAGAAGGTCCCTCGCGATCGCAAAGAACAAATTGTTCCACCTGACCAAACTAATCTTCGCGTTCGTTAGCCCTGTCGCGTACACAATGTACCATCTCCCAGCCTTCTACATTCGTGGTCACCCAGATGCATTCGCGAAGGCCAATAGCCTTCCAGCCAACTCAGTCTCACCCTTATTCGTGTTCGCGAAAATGGATCCACGTTCGCAAAAAGCCATATCTTCCATCGCGTTCACGGGGCCATCCTCACGTTCGTAGGGCCTTCCTCACATTCGAGAAGAGAAAAATCTCAAACTCTTCCCCAGCCTTCTTCTCGATCACGGGACTACCTTCCCGATCACGAAGCACACCGGCAATTTCAACCAACTTCAACTATGCTCCAAGTGGTCCGAAACTCACCCGAGCCACCCGGGACCCCCTCATATTGTACCAATAAGTCCATACACATACTACAGACCTACTCGAAGTTTCGAAACATGTAAAATAACATCAGAATCAAGAATTGCACCTCAAAACCAAATTAATCAACTTCTAAACTTCAAACTCATTTCAACCAACTCCGAACCATATTTAAAAAAATCAGAATGATGCCAAATTTTATGCACAAGTCACAAATCACAATTCGAACCTGTCCCAAGGCTCAAAATCCTAAATGGACATCGATAACACCAAAGTCTACTTCAAAGTAAACTTAGAAAATCCAAAACCTTCAAGACGCCAACTTTGAACAATGAGCGCCGAAATGCTCCCGGTCCCCCCAAACTCTATCCGGACATACGCCCAAGTACAAATATTCATAGGAACCTATTGGAACCTTCAAATCCTGATTCTAAGGTCGTTACTCGAAGTGTTGACTCAAGTCAAACTTATCCACCTTAGGCCACTATTATGGAACTAAGTGTTTCGAATTCAACACGAACCCTTCCAAAACCAAACCAACCATCCCCGCAAGTCATAAAACAATAAAAATACATACAGGATGTCTTAAATAGAGGAACATGGATCTAAACAGCAAAACAACTAATCAGGTCGTTATCTTAAACAAATGTTCATCCTCGAACGGGTTTAGAATCATACCTGGAGTGCCGAATAAGTGTGGATGTTTTATCTGCATGTCCTCCTCTTTCTCCCATGTTGCCTCCTTGACTGGTTGACCCCTCCACCGGGCTTGCGCTACTAAAATCTTCATAGATCTCAACTTGCGGACATGCTTGTCAACAATGGCAACTGGATCCTCCTCATAACCCAAACTCTCATCTAGCTGAACTGTATTGTAATCCAACACATGTGACAACATGGTACCTCTAGAGCATAGACACTTGGAATATCGGATGAACTCCCAATGGGATAGGAGGCAAAGCGAGCCTATATGCAACCTCTCCAACTTGCATCAACAATTCGAATGGACTGATGAATCTCAGAATCAGCTTGTCCTTCTTCCGAATCTCATGATACCCTTCATCGATGAGACTTTCAAGAGAACCTTCTCGCCCACTTAGTATCACATAACCTAGCACTGTCGGGCTCAAATCAACCGATGGGGTAACGGCATCGCCGACCATACAAGGCCTCAAATGGAGCCATATAGATGCTAGACTGATAGCTGTTGTTATAAGAAAACTCAGCCAGTAGTAAGAATCGATCCCACTGCCCTCCAAAGTCAATCACACATGCTCTGAGCATATTCTCCAGAATCTGAACTGTCCGCTCTGACTGCCTGCCGGTCTATAGATGAAAGGCCATGTTGAGCTCAACCCGGGTACCCAACTCACTTTGTACAGCTCTCTAGAAGTATGAAGTGAACTGAATGTCTCTATCTAAAATGATGGAAATAGGCATGCCATGCAACCAGACGATCTTCTAAATATAAATCTGGGCCAACCTCTCTGAAGTGTATGTAGTCATCATCGGAATAATATGTGCAGACTTTGTATGCCTGTCTACAATAACGACATCAAATTTCCTCAATATACTCGGCAAACCAATCACGAAATCCATAGTGATGTGCTCCCACTCCCACTTCGGTATAACCATCTACTGAAGGAAGCCACCTGATATCTGGTGCTCATACTTAACCTGCTGGCCATTCAGACACCTCGCCACATACTCCACTATGTCCTTCTTCATCCGTCGCCACCAGTAATGCTGCCTCAGGTCTCGATACATCTTCGTGGTACCTGGATGAATAGAATATCGCGAACTATGTGGCTTCTCTAGGATCACCTCCCTCAAGCCATCAGTATTAGGATCACATAAGCGACCCTGGAGTTGTAGAATACCATCATTGCTAATAGTAACTTCCTTGGCATCACCCCGTAGCACCGTTTCTCTAAGGACTAGCAAGTGCGAATCATCATTTGATGAGGCTTGATTCGCCCGAATAATGAAGACTGAGCCACAACACATGCAAGAACTCGACTGGGCTCTGAAATATCCAACTCACAAGTTGGTTAGCTAAGGATTGGATGTCCAAAGCCAATGGCGTCTCCTCTTCTTAAATGGATGCCAAACTATCCATACTCGGCCTTTCTACTCAAGGCATCCGTGACCACATTCGCTTTGCCCGGATGATAGAGGATGGAAATATCATAATCCATCAGTAACTCAAGCCACTTGCACTACCTTAAATTAAGATCCCTCTACTTAAACAAATGCTGTAAATTGCGGTAATAGTGTAAACCTCGCACGACACCCTATAAAGATAATGCCTTCAGATCTTGAGTGCATGAACTATTGCAGGCAACTCTAAATTGTGCATAGGATAATTCTTCTCGTGGGGCTTCAGCTGATGTGAAGCATATGCAATAACTTCCCCTTCCTGCATAAATACATAACCCAAACCAATGCATGATAATAACCTGCTAGACCTAAGAAACTCCTGATCTCGGCGTTGTGGTAGGACGAAGGAAACTCTGAACTACCTCGATCTTCCTGGGATCCACCTTAATAGCCTCACCTAATTTATCATGCCCTAAGAGAGCCACATAATCCAGGTAGAACTCGCACTTGGAGAACTTAGCATATAGCTTTTGGTCCCGCAAGGTCTGAAGCACTAACCTTAAATACTGCTCGTGCTCCTCCATACTACGCGAGTAGATCAATATGTCATCAATGAAGACAATGACAAACGAGTCAAGATATGGCCTGAAAACACAATCCATAAAATTCATAAATGCCGTTAGGGCGTTAGTCAATCCAAAGGACATCACTAGAAACTCATAGTGCCCATATCTAGTTCAGAAAGCCGTCCACGGAATATTAGAAGCACAGATCCTCAGCTGATGATACCCAGATCTCAAGTTAATCTTCGAGAACACTATAACACCCTGTAGCTGATAAAAAAATTCATTAATGCGCGGCAACATGTACCTATTCTTTATGGTGACTTTGTTCAACTGTTGGTAATCAATATAGATCTGCATACTCCCATCCTTCTTCTTCACAAGTAATACCGATGCACCCCAAGAAGACACACTCGGCTGATGAATCCCTTCTCGAGCAACTCCTGAAGCTGTTCCTTCAACACCCTCAACTCCTTTGGAGCCATGCGATAAGGTGGAATATAGATAGGTTGGGTGCCTGGTACCAAATTAATGCTCAAATTGATATCCCTATCTGGTGGCATGCTCAGTAAATTTGCAGGAAATACATCAGAAACCTCCCGCACTAGAGGCACTAAATCTATCGTGGGAGTCTCCAAAGTGGTATCCTGAACAACGAACAAATAGGCCAAAAAACCATACTCGACCATATGTCGAGCCTTCAAGAAAGAAATAACCCGACTAGAAGTACCAATAGATGAACCTCTCCACTCCAATCTAAGCAACTCAGGCATCACCAAGGTAACAGTCTTGGCATGACAATCGATAATGGCATGGCACAGAGACAACCAATCCATGCCCAATATAACCTCGAAGTTAATTATATCGAGCAATAGAAGATCCTCTCTAGTCTCATAACCACATAAAGTCACTGTACAAGACTGATAAACCCCATCCACAATAATTGAATTACCCACTAGAGTGGACAACATATACAGGAACAACCAAGGATTCATGAGATACATCTAGATAAGGATCAAATGAAGAAGAGACATAGGAATAAGTAGACCATGCATCAAATAGTACTGAAGCATCTCTACGACAGACAAAATAGTACATGTGATCACTACATCGTAGGAAACTGCCTCTGATCTTGCTGGGAAGGTGTAGAAACTAGCTGGACCACCACTTGACTGGCCTCCACCTCTAAAGAGACCCATACCCACTTGCCCTCCGCCTCTGGCCAGTCGGACTGGCGGTGCTGCATGTTGTGCAGTAATCATGTGCTGATGATCCCGCAGCATTGCCTTGCCCCATAGTGTGGGACAAAACCTCTTCACGTGGCCCAACTCCCCGCACTCAAAACAACCTCTTTGAGTTGAGAACTGCTGATTCTGAGTATGACCCTGATATCTGGAATGCTCGCTAGATGAACCCTGAATAGTTGGCAGGTGGTAAGTACTCTCTAGAATAGCACTGAAGTAAGGTCGCGTTGGAGCATCCCAAGTAGGCTGTGGTGTTGAATGCACATGCCTGCTAGAATGGCCCCTCATAAACTGACCCCTGCCCCCAGACGAGGTGCCACCTTATCCACCAAAATGCCGAGGCCGCTTATTCCTTAACAAAAACACTCTGTTCTGGTTGTGGATACTCGATCCACCAAGCTATCTTAACAACCTGAAGGAATTGAATCCCCATCTCTGCCTCACGAGCCATAGAAACGTGAATCTCATGGTGCAGACCTCAAACAAACCTCTGTACTCTCTCTGCATCCATTGGGAGTATGATAGCTGCATGACGCGACAAGTCAGTGAATCTCGCCTTGTAGTCGGTCACAGACATATGAACCTATCGGAGCCACTCAAAGCTTCTCTCTCTTTGAAGGTGGAATATACTTCTCCAAGAAAATATGTGTAGAATGATCCCAAATCAAGGGGGGTGAACCTTCTAGCCTGCTCTGGTGATAAGACTACCACTATCTACAGGCGTTACCGTTTAGCTGAAATGTGGTGAAGTCCACCCTGTTGGAATCCACTACTCCCATTTATGCAGCCTCTTCTTGCAATGGTTAATGAAATCTTACAGTTCATCTGATCGCTCACTGCTAAAGACAGGAGGATAAAGCCTAGTCCATCGGTCCAGCCGCTTCTGCTTCTCAACGGTAGCTGCCAGTTTGGTCTCTAGTCTATCTATTGTAACCGGCTGAGCCCCGCCTATAGGTAGTGGACCTAGGGTCTGATAAATAGCAACATCGTGCCCTGGATCATGAGCAGTTGGGGTTTGTGATCCACCTCCCACCTGAGATATGGCTTGATCTGCTGGAAATGTCCCACCCTAGATCATAGAATCCATGAACTGCAGCATATAACCCATGACCTCTTAAAAGCCCGATGTGGTTATAAAATCTGTTGGGGCCGGCTCAGCTGTAGATGCCTCGTCCTACTCCACAATAATAGGATCCTCCTACGGATCCACAACTGGTAATACAAGAGCAATTCTAGGATGCCATCATCCTCTAACGGGAGTTGTGACCTCCCTCGGCCTCTTCCTCTACCTCTAACAACTGGGGGAGCAGCCCATTTGCCATTGGCTACAACCGTAGCACGCGTTCTCACCATCTATGAGAGAATAAGATTAAGATAAACATAAACTGCACAATATAAGATGAACAAAAAGAAGTTTGCTAACATCCTACAGCCTCTCAAAGATAAGTATGGACATCTCCACACCGATCCGCGAAACTCTACTAGGTCGCTCATGACTCGTGAGATCTATGTGAACCTAGTGCTCTGATACTAAATTGTCACGACCCAAATCCCATAATATGTCGTGATAGCGCCCAATGATGCTGTTAGGCAAGCCAACGATAAACCTCCAACTTAATAAATCATTTTAGCTTGTAAAATCAGAAATTTCTTTAAGTACACAGAATTAAACGTAAAACTCATGGAAACATATATACTTCTTTATGAAAATATCGAGTACGAATAATACATAAAATAAAGTGATAATAATAATAAGTACAATGGTGAATATCCACTAGTGGCCTCCAAAATCCGGTGTCACAAGTGCATGAGTAATATAGGGATATATAAAACCACTACAGCTACTGTCTAAAATAAAATAGATAGAAATAATAAATAAGATAAGAGGGAGACTCCGGGTGCTGCGGATCGAAGCATGGAAGGCATATCACCACCATGTCTCCGTGTGATGTGTCTATGCGTCCGTATGACCATTGGAAGTACCTCTCTCAGTACCTGCACAATCAGTATAGAGGTGTAGTATGAGTACGTAAATCAACGCGTACCTAGTAAGTTAGCAGTCTAACCTCGAAGAAGTAGAGACGAGGTCGACTTGACACTTACTAGTGGTCAAAATAATAAAATACATAAACTAGATAGGTATGAAACACAAGTAACAACGAAACATATAAGCTTAATAATAAATTTCCAAACATGGATTGATACGAAATCACTAAAACACCATAACCAGCCTCGAAAGCACAAAACCAACTAATACCAATACCAAATCAACTCTCAAGTGTTACACATGAGTTTGTCGAGGGGAACAGCCTGATCCCATAAGAATAGAGAAACTCTCTCACCTGTGAAAATACGTACAAGTCGAGAAGACACGGAATTATCGTTCATTAATATTTCACAATTTCCATAGTAAGTGACACGATCACTAAATTTATCCTAGCCTCAATCTCAGTCATGAATTTTAAATAATTAAACAAATGAGATTAGTTCAAATAGTTCATCTAAAGCATGATGTCAATCTAAGTCTACCCGGACATAAACATAAATCTAGCCATGTATGGACTCTCGTCACCTCGTGTGTATGTATAACCCAAAAATAGTATCACATAGCAATTAAAGCCCCTACAGGACAATTCCCTCTTACACGATTAGGCAAGAGACTTACTCGCTTCTAAGTTCACTACTAGGCTCTCCAAACCTCACTAGTTGCCTCAAATCAATGCTGAGCAATCCGAAACTAGTCAAAGGTCGTACAAACTAATCAATATATGCCCAAAATTTTATAATTTAACTATTAGAGTAATCTCCCAACCCGTTTTAGATAGTCCATAAAAGTCACCCTGGGCCCACGTGCCCGGATTCCAAAAATTTTCAGAGATAATAGTTTCCCATGACCTTATGAACTCAAATATATAATTTATTCCCAATTCTATAATGAATTTCGTGGTTAAATCCCATTTTACTGAAACCTAAGTTTTCCAACAAAATCACAATGTTTTTACATTTTTTAGGTTAAAATCTACCATAATCCATGTATTTAACTCAAAAATTGGTAGAATTCACTTACCTTGTGATGCATGAGTGAAAATCTCCTCAAAATAGCTCCCAAATTTGGCCAAACCAAGTGAAAATGTCAGATAAATGGGCTAAGTCCCGAAATAAAAGGTAATCTGCCCAGCGATTCCTTCTTCGCGATCGCTGAAGTTCCCTCGTGATCGCGAAGACCAAACTGTTCCAGCTGACCAAAATCATCTTCACGTTCGCGACAGCCCTTTCGCATTCACGATGTACCATCTCCCTGTCTTCCGCATTCGCGGTCACCCATACGCGTTCGTGAAGGCCAATAGCCTTTAAGCCCAACTCAACCTCACCCTTCTTCGCGTTCGTGAAGATGGCTTAGCGTTCGCGAAGAGGGACCAGATCCTCCATCGCGTTCGTGGTGCCCTCCTCGAATTCCTGAATAGCTAAATCTTAGACTCCTCTCTAGCCTTCTTCGCGATTGCAGGACTACCTTCGCATTCACGAAGCACACCAGTTCACCAGCAATTACAGCTAACTTCAACTATGCTCGGGGTTGTCCGAAACTCACCCGAGCAACCTTGGATCGCGTCAAAATATACCAAAAGGTCCATAAACATACTATGGACCTCTTCTAATTCTCGGAACACATAAAATAACATCAAAACCAAGAATCTCACCTCAAAAAGAAATTAATCAACTTCTAAACATCAAATTAATTTCAACCAACTTCGAACGTGAAGAACCATACTTAGACAAATTGCAATGACCCCAAATTTTACGCACAAGTCACAAATCATAATAAAAACCTATTACAAGGCTTGGAATCCCAAAAGGACACTGATAACACCAAATTTTACTTCAAATAAAACTTAAAGACGCCAACTTTCAACAATGAGCCCCGAAAACGCTCTCGGTCAACACGATCCGAACCTACACCCAAGTCCAAAATCTTTATATGAGCCTATTGGAACCTTCAAATCCTAATTCCGAGGTTGTTTACTCAAAGTGTTGACTCAAGTCAAACCTAGCCACCTTGGGTTACTGTTATAGAACTAAGTGTTCGGAATTCAACCTGAACCCTTCTAAAACCAAACCAACCATTCTTGCAAGTCATAAAATTGTATAATCACATACAGAAAGTATTAAATAGGGGAACGAGAATCCAGAATGCAAAATAAACGATCGGGTCGTTACATTATCCTTTCGTGTTTCAGTCATCTGTCGATCTTGATACAACTTTAGCTAGTAAGACAGCAGATTTTCCATATGGTCATCCATAATCATTGTATTCAGATTCCTTGCTTCAGTGATCGCATTGACCTTGCTATCCCAAGAATATGGCAGTATACTCAAGATCTTTCTTACCACTTTGTGTGTGGGGATAACTTCTCCAAGAGAGATTAGTTCATTAATTATTGAAGTAAGTCGAGTATTCATCTCCTCGATAGATTACCCCTCTTTTATCTTGAAAAGTTTATATTTCCTGGTAACCATATTGATATTTGATTATTGACCTGACTCGTACCTTCACGAGTGGTCTGTAGGTGTAACGACCCGACTGGTTGTTTTGAGCATTTGCATTCAATTCAATGGTTCGAGGGCATGAGTAGCTCCCTATAATGTATTATGACTTGTGTGTATCATCAATTTTTGTTTATGGGTGATTCGAGATTGATTTGGAAGAATGATTCTCATGTTAGAAGCTTTAAGTTGGAAGAGTTGACCAAGTTTGACTTTTGTATATTTGAGCTTGAATTGGAGTTTTGATGGTTTCGCTAGGTCCGGATTGTGATTTTGGACTTGGGGGTGTGCACGAAATTTCATTTGGATGTCTCTAGAAGGTTTTGGCATTATTTGGCAAATGATGGTTATTTGAAAGTTTGGAATGTTCATAAGTATGACCGAGAGTTGACTTTGATGTTATCGATTTCAGATTGTTTTCCCGGGAGTTGGAATAGCTTCGTTATGTCATTGAGAACTTGTGTCCAAAACTTGAGGTCATTCCGAGTTGATTTGATGTGGTTCGGCGTAAGTATGGAATTTGAAAAATTGAAATAGTTTATTAAGCTTGATTTTGGGCGTGATTCATGATTTTGATGTTATTGTGTGATTTGAGGTCTCGAGTAGGTTCTTGTTAGGTTTTGGGACTTATTAGTATGTTTGGACGAGGTCCTGAGAGGTTCGGTTGAGTGTTTAACAACTTTTGGCATTTCGGCATTTTGGTGATGTCCTGGAGATGTAGAAGTGCGGAAGTCACTTTTTGGAGTGTTGAGGGAAATTTTGAAGGGCTGAGGCAAAGCCCCATGTGCAGCCACAAACCCCTAAGTGCGGAGGCAATGGCCAAAGTGCAGATCCCACTGAGGGCCGCAACAGGAAATCTGCAGGTTTGTTAGTATGACTTTGTAAGCTTATATCTCTCAATATATGAGGTTCGGGGATGATCCAAAAATGAAAGTTATATCTCTTTGAGTTTATCTTCTAGAAAATCATATCGTTTTTCATTTGGATTTTTGTATGGAGATTTATGTTAAATTTATTAAAGAGTGGTAATGTAGTTACTGAAGGAGTGCGACCGCACAATATGGATTGTGGTTGAAAAACTTGGAAGTGCGGACTTGATGTAATAGCCCAGCCCACTAGTGATATTGTCCACTTTGGGCCTAGGCCGTACGACTTTAAAATGCATCACTAGGGTCTAAGGCATGTCTACTTATACACCCAGCATCTCTGCCGTGTTTCGTAGATGTGGGATTCGCCTAGGGTGTCACATACACCCCCTTTAGGGACTCAGTGTCATCGCTGAGGTTTGCCCCACCACCGTATAAGGTTGCACGCGTAGTGGCTTCGATACCATATTTAACAACCCAGCCCACTAGTGATATTTTCCACTTTGGGCCTAGGCCGCACGACTTTAAAATGCGTCACTAGGGTCTAAGGCATGTTTACTTATATACCTAGCATCTCTCCCATGTTTCGTCGATGTGGGATTCTCCTAGGGTGTCAAATTATGACCCTAATTTCCCACCTTAGGATTTTGTTATGGCACCTAGTCTCTAAGACTAGGTAACCCTAACATTTAATAATAACTTAACAGAAATACCAAAGTAAAACGGATAAACTCATATAACCTTCCAAAATAGGATTTCAACAACACTTCTCCCAAAACCGGTGTAACGGAGTCATAACCTCTACCAAATAATCTAGAATGTCTACTACAACACTGTTTGAATAATAAACAACAAAATAAAAAGACAGCGGAAGGTGACTCCGAGGCCTATGGACGCTGATCAGGTATACCTTGAAGGCTTCGAAAGGCAGCTAACAAGTCAATCACAAACGTCCAGCAAAGGGAGACGTATCTGGATCTGCACAAAAAGATGTCCAGAAGTATAGTATGAGTACACCATAATTGTATCCAGTAAGTATCAAGCCTAACCGCGGTAGAGTAGTGATGATGCCAGGTCAAGACACCTACTAACGAAAATATAATAATGAGAAGCAATGGAAAGTGGAGAAATAAATGATAATGAAGCAGGTTAATAACGTAGACTAATGACAGAATTGTAAGCATAGAGATAGCAAGAAGGAAGCAAATAAAGAGAACCACAATAGTCAAATACAGACAGCCCTGGTAAGACAAGCAAGATAAAAGCAACAAGAACTATTCCACCAATAACTCTTTTCAACATGAGATGCACAAAGGTACCTCCTTGTAATCACATTTCTCAATTCCAATCACAATCTTTCCCTATCACGTGAGCCTTACATTTGGATAGTTTTGAAATTTTTTTTCCGACGCACGTTAGCCCACCTTATGCCGCCGCATGCACATTAACCGCTATCCTTATACCGCCGCATGCGCATCAATATCACAACATAATAACAACTAGCATCACAAGTGCCCATATGCCACAATTTACCAAAAATCAACAATATAAATATTTCCACAACAATAGCCCATGGTTCAACCATAATGTGTACAAGAATATCAACAATCACAATGATTGTGAATTGCTCAACAAGGAAGATATCTCAACAATTAAAAACTTCACCTCAATATGATAACGGCTTTCACAACGTCATCACCAATAACTCAACAATCAAGAGTTTTCATGAAATAACAACTTCAATTACAAGTAATTCAACAATTAAAGATATAACAAGGAAATAAGGAAGGAAATAGCTTCAACTAGGTATGTAAAAGAAAAACAACAAGCAAGAGGTAGAACAAGTGTTAACAAAGTCGAATAAGGCATGTAAGGATAGACTAACACATGTAAGAGTAGATCAACAATGAGAATTAAAACATGATACAAAATTTTGCACACAAGTTCTAAATAACAAAATGAACCTATTCCAAGTCTCAAAATCACATTCCGAACCCGATAGCCAAAATCAACCTACGATCAAATTTCTGACTTCAAATTGCAAATTTTTGGCAAAACAACACAAATCAACATACGGACTTCCAATTCGATTCCGAGTAGATGCCCAAGTCCAACATCACAATACGAAGCTATCAAAGCCATCAAAATACCGTTCTGGGGCCGTTTTCACAAAATCAACCATTGGTCAATATAAATAGCTTAGGCTTCTAAGCCAAGAATCAAAGGGTCCAATTCAACCTGAAATCTTTCCGGAATGAAACCAATCAACAGCGTAAGTCATAAAACCATAAACACACATGTGTGAAGCATTAATAGGGGAAAAGGGGTGCAATTACACAAAACAAACAGTCGAATTATTATAGGACCACTGTAGGAAAACTGCAGTCAGCACTGTGGGAGGTGAACTGTTCGTATATAAACGGGACTTTTGGACTTTTTTTTCACTCTTCACCATTTTAGAGACTTGGGAGCTCGGTTTTGAAGGGTTTCAACCTAGACCTTTATCTACAAGCTTGGGGTAAGTGATTCTAACATATATCTATGAGATTTACATGAATCCACCACTAGATTTAACATCAAAACATAGGATTTAACAAGAAAAGTAGAGGGTTTTTGTCTTAACTTTTCTAAAGTGAATTATGAGTTTTGAACATTGATTCAGAGTCGGATTTGAGTGAATTACTATCGTTGGACTCGTATTCATATGGATTATTGGAATTTGTGAGTTTTCTCGGGTTCCGAGGTGCGGTCCTAGGTTTGGCTTTTTGGTTGACTTTGACTATTATATTTAAAGATTCAACATTTATCATTTGGGTTTGTTTTCTATGGAATTAATTGATGTTTTTGAATTTATTTTGGCTAGTTTCGAGTTGTTTGGATGTTGATTTGTGTGGGATGGTGCTTCTAGAGTATCGGTTGGCTTGCTCGGTATTTGATTTGGCTAGCTTGAGGTAAGTAACTTATCTAAACTTGGATTTGAGGGTAAATATTCATGAGAACTATGATAATTGAGATGGGTTGGAGGTGATGCACGTGCTAGAGGGAGATAGGTTGGTTGAGTTAGAGGGATTCAGTTTTGATGGCTTGGTTATGTGTATATGGGTTTCGAAGAGTTCTCGACGGTGTCGACCTCAGCTTGAGATGGATATTTTCTACAAGTATGTTGCATGTTATGATTTTCTTGTAGATAGGGTCTAGTGGTAGGTTATTGACTGATGGAGAATGTATGATTTAGGTGCTTCAGATTGTTGATGAGATTCTCGTACTTTTCATATGACGGCATGATAGATGCGGTGCGTCGTGTGGGATCGAGGTTTGCATGTACAAGTTTACCATTCAGTTTTGAAGGGAAGGTCATGAATTTTAGACGGCACGGGCAGTCTCAGATGTTTAGATGAATGCTAGTACTATTTTGGTATCACCTGAGAAGAGTGTATTTAAGAAGGGCGTACTATATTTTGACTGTTAGATGCTTGATGGGTATTACAGTAATCACCTGGTTGATTGACTACTGATGTTCAGATTTTGTTATATGGCACGGAAGAATTATAGAAGTATTTCTCATGAGATGATTGTGTATGAAGGATATGTCAGTCTCTTGAGCGATCGAGTTGGGATTAAGATATAGTGATTCTGGTATTCTTGGGATTTGGAGACAGGGAGTTCTCAGAAGCAGAATATTTCGCGGTTGCAAACTGCGAAGATGTGGCCAAAGTTAGTCAGCTAGTAGTTTGTATTATGGTTAGGTTATTGTGGACTCTTGGAGGGTTATTTATCTATTTGTGGATGATCGGAGTTGATTTGGGGGCCTATTGGTAGGCCTAATGAGGACGTGTAATCTACATCAGGTTGGATTTGTTGACTCAGCACTCCTATTGTAGAGGGGTGTGTTATTTGGTTAGAGTTGAAATTTTTCATGTGCTGATATGTCTATGTTTACTCTTCTATATTATGATGGGTTGTGATCGATTGGGTATTTGCACACATGGTGCGTTCTTTATGGGTCTTGTGGCGAAATCTGAGCGATATAGTACTTTGGGTGTTGAATGGTTGATTGTGCGTTGGTTATGGTCTTTCCTGGTTGTAGTATATTGTGCTGTTCGTTTCTCCATGGCTATGGTCATGCATCAGCGTATGGTTGTTGATTTTGAGTATTATGACTCGAGGTATTTCATATGGACCGGTGTTTGGATTGGATCATGCATTGCATGGGGAGTTATGTTGCGATATGATCCTTTGTGTTGATTTCGTGTGTCTTGGTTCTACTATGTGTGATGGGTTCGTGGCATTGCACTTCTAGCGGTACCCGTTGATATTATAGAACGGTTCTCTCATTTGAGTCATTTTCCATTTTTGGGTACATTTGAGTTGTTACTTATGGGTGCACGGATTGTACGGTTTGTGGCTTAGGTAGTATTGGTATGGCATGTCAGTAGAGCAGCTTGTATTTGGTGAGATGAGGTCATTGGACATAGAATTGGTGCTATTATATTTGATAATGGTAGGTTTGGAAGAGTAATGTCTCTAATCAGCTTAGAATTTGGCTATGATTCTTGCCGGACGAGAGAGCTCCATAACTTGTGGATATGATGGGTGGTTATGAGTCTTTGCGTATTTCTTTCATCATTGGAAGTGTACGAAGAGTTAGAATAAGGTTTTTATTAGATATGAGGTTTGATACCGGCAACAGATTAGTTATTAAGTGGCTAATGTAGCCGGAAGTTATTGCTATGAGTATTTGAGTTATGTGGTATATCATCTTGGGTTATGATTATGACTTTGATGCAAGCTTGTTCAGACTTATACAGTGTATGTATGTGATAATCGGGTCTTGTAATGGATTAAGGATATTAGAAATTGGGTTCCAAGGTTTATGGACTAAGGTTGAAGGAAGAATCTTTGGTTACGTTGAGTTGACATAGTTATATGGATTGGGTGGCGTGGGATCACCCACCGGTATGTGCATGGTGAGTTTACACAGTGATTTAATGGATTTGGAATGACTCTTGCCACATTCAAGGACGAACGTATGTTTAAGTTGGGGAGAATGTAACGACCTAACTGGTCATTTTGAGCATTTGCATTCCATTCGATGGTTCGAGGGTATGATTAGCTCTATATGATGTATTATGACTTGTGTGTATTCTTGTTTTTTGTTTATGGGTGATTCGGGATTGATTTGGAAGAATGATTCTCATCTTAGAAGCTTTAAGTTGGAAAAGTTGACCAAGTTTGAATTTGTGTATTTGACCCCGGATCGGAGTTTTGATGGTTCTGTTAGTTCCGGATTGTAATTTTGGACATAGGCGTGTGCCCCGATTTTCATTTGGATGTCTCTAGAAGGTTTCAATATTATTTGGCGAAAATTGGCAATTTGAAGCTTTGGAATGTTCATAAGTTTGACCCGAAGTTGACTTCGATGTTATCCAGTTAAGATTGTAGTTTCGGGAATTGGAATATGTTCGTCATGTCATCTGGAACTTGTATGCAAAATTTGAGGTCATTCCAAGTTGATTCTATATGGTTCGGCATTTGAAAGTTTGAAATAGTTCATTAAGCTTGATTTGAGGTACGATTCATGATTTTGATGTTATTATGTGTGATTTGAGGCCTCAAGTAGGTTCTTGTTAGGTTTTTGGACTTGTTGGTATGTTTGGAGGGGTCCTTAGAGGTTCGGGGTGAGATTTTAACAAGTTTTGGCATTTCGGCACTTTGATGATGTTCTAGAGATGCAGAAGTGCGGAGGGCACTTTTTGGAGTGTTGAGGTAAAGGCCCATGTGTGGCCACAAACCCCCAAGTGCGGAGGCAATAGCCAAAGTGCGGACCGCTATAGGAAATCTGCAGGTTTGTTGGTTTGATTTTGGAAGCTTATATCTCTCAATATATGAGGAATTCGGGGATGGTCCAAAAATGAAAGTTGTAGCTCTTTGAGTCTAGTTCCATAAAATTAAACCGTTTGTCATTTGGATATTTGTACAGATTGGTAGTGCAATTACCGATGGAGTGCAAACTGAACAATATGGATTATGGCCGCAAAACTTGGAAGTGCTGACCACACTAGGAAAAGTGCGGTCAGCACTATAGGAGGTCAAGTGTTTGTATATAAACGAGACTTTTAGACTTTTATTTCATTCATCACCATTTTAGAGACTTGGGAGCTCGGTTTGGAATGGTTTCAACCTAGACCTTCATCTACAAGCTTGGGGTAAGTGATTCTAACATATATCTATGAGATTTACATGAATCCATCACTAGATTTAACATCAAAACATGGGATTTAACAAGAAAAATTGAGGGTTTTTGTCTAAACTTTCCTAAAGTGATTTATTGAGTTTTCGACATCGATTCGGAGTTGGATCTGAGTGAAATTAGTATTATTGGACTCGTATTCGTATGAGTTGTTGGAATTTGTGAGTTTTGTCGAGTTCCGAGGTGTGGGCACGGATTTAACTTTTTGGTTGACTTTGAGTAATATATTAAAGATTCGACCTTTATTGTTTGTGTTTGTTTCCAATGGCATTATTGATGTTTTTGAGTTGCTTTTTGCTAGCTTCGAGCCGTACGGAGGTTGATTGGTGCGGGATGGCACTTCTAGAGTATTGGTTGGCTTGATCGGTATTTGATTTGGCTTGCTTGAAGTAAGTAGCATATCTACACTTGGATTTGAGGCTAAATATCCATGAGAACTATGATAATTGAGATAGGTTGGGAGTGATGCACGTGCTAGGTGACAGGCCGGGGTGTGTACACCGAGGTATTCATGATGCGGGTAGTTCTTAGGCTATTACATGCCTTGTTTTCCTATCATGCTTCTTTGATATAATGTTTTCTTCATTTATGTGACTACATGGGATATTATTCATGTTAAAAATCATACATAGGCTACCTATTTAATTGTTTGAGGCATGATAGGGCTATTTTTGCCATGTTGAACTATTTGACTTATAAGTAGTCATATTGTATAGTGATGATAGTTACATCTGCATGTTATATCTCGGTCTCTTTGCACGTCTCACATGTTATTGGTTCCCATGTATGTGACACGGGTTTGAGTTGTATTTGAGACATATTGTGTTATCCTGTGTTATATAATTAGATTATGTTTCTGTGAGATGTCTTTGTATTGATATTTGGATCGGGTTTCATGCCGCAATGGTTATATTGATATTGAGGTGACAGATATGCCAGGCCTCACATTGGGCTAAGCTGTACTGATTTGAGGCTATGTGAACACCAGGCTCCACTATTTGGGCTAAGTGATTATGATTAGCTCTTGGGTAGGATCCCCCCTCTGGAGTCTGACATGCCAGTAGTGGGCACAGGCACAATATTTCATATACGTGCTTTGATGATGGGCAGTTATGCCAGGCACCCGTTTAATGCTAAGTGTGCTTATTTTGATGGATCCATGGTAAGGTTGTTGCGGCATTTGAGCCAGCACCTGGAGTGTGCTAAGATTATGTGTACTTAATGAGTTCACTATGAAAATGAGTTCTTCACATGTATATCTGACATGTAGGCATAGAGATGTACGTTCCTCATGCTAGACAATGACATGACATCTGATTACTTGACACGCATATTGACATGTAGGCATAGAGATGCATTTTTTTCATGCTAATTGGAAAATAATAAGTCTTATCTGATGTTGTAAATTAGGAAACACACAGTTCTTTTGATAAACTCATGTTTAATTGATTTCAGTGGTAAGATTTAGATTGGGACTGTCATACTTGAAAAATATGTCCACTCTTTCGTATCTGTGAACGACCTGGGCATTACATCTCTTGAGTTATATACCTTTGTTGTCTTCGCTATAATGTTATGAATTGTTATTGGCTATTGATGTTGGACTCCGCGTATCTTCCGAGCTCGTCACTACTTTCAACCTAAGGTTATGTTTGTTACTTATTGAGTACATGGTGTCGGTTGTACTCATGCTACACTTCTGCACCTTGCATACAGATCTTGGAGCTGATGTTGCTGTGTATGGTGGGAGTTGGCATTGAAGGTGTACCTGATTATCCGAATATAGCTGTCACTTGTCCTAGGTAGCTTTAGATTTGTAAATCTGTTTATGTAGAATTCGAACAGATGATGTATTTATTTCTCACCAGCTTTATAAATTCTAAGTCTTTGAAGCTCATGATTTGTACTACCAATCCTTGAGATTTTGTATAAAAAATTAGTTATTTTACTCATTGATTCCTATTATTCTCAGTTGAGTTGTGTTAAGTGTTATTTGACTTACCTAGCAGGTTAGGTTAGGTGTCATCACGACTAGTTGGATTTTGGATCGTGACAGCAAGGCATCCCAAATCTGCTTAGCATTAGTGCATGCACAAATTCGATTATACTCGTTAGGTCCAATGCCACAAATTAAGATCTTTTTGCCCTTGGTATTCTTCTGAACAACTTTGACATCTTTACTATTATATTGCTCCCTGATATTTGGCCAATAACTTCACCTTTATAGTCTTTTGCCTTGGGAACCTTTGAACCTCTCTTAATGATGCCCCAGAGTTCTAAGTCTTCGATTTCCAGAAAACCTCTCATTCTTTCTTCCCACCATCCGTAGTATTTTCCGTTGAACAATAGTGGCCTTATGGTTGACTGTCCTTCTTGAATGCCTGGAGGTGCAGCTATCTCGGATCATTTCAAGGTGTTAGCCTTTGTTGAAAGAACCTGCTCTAATACCAACAATAATTTTAGGATGCACCTAAACATAGGAGGGATGAATTATGTCGTACCCAATTTTCGCAAATCAAAAAATCTGGTTCTTTGACCAAACTATTTTGACATAAAGCTGAAAGTGATGTGCGAAAATATAAACAACACATCAGTTTTTTTGTGAAAAACCTCTTTGCTCAAGGCAGTAAAATACCACGACCTATCCTCGTTGGATTTGCCATCAAAACTTCACTAACATTAAAGATCAATTTTAGGTTACAGCTCAAAACCAAGGGGAGTAACTCTAGTACTCTACCCCCTACAATTAGCTCGATTGCAGCTAAGTTTTAAGTTACAACTCTATAACCAAGGAGACTAGCTCCAGTACCCTTCTCTTACAACCAACCCAATTGTAATCTTCTCTTATAATCAACCTAATTGTAGCTACCCCTTTCTAAACTAGTTCTAGCTTAGAGAGCGAAAGAAAACTCTTTAGATTTGATCTCCTATATTTACACTTCTTCAAAAGAAAAATAGATTATAATTTAAGAACAGTTAACTCAACCTAAAAAACTAAAGAATTTCAGCAGTTTCGTCTTCAGGATCTGGTTCTTCAGTTGAGCAGCTTGAATCCTTGAAAGTACCTTCTTTCTATGAATGCTATCTTCTTTGAATGATTTTCTATATTTATGCGGAATAGCCTTAGCTTCAATAGCAATAACGTGATGCTTTATATAAGCATGAGGCCATGGGCGGCTTTCCAGCCTCGCCCCATGACCCCTTGGACGCGCCCCGTGGCGTCCTAGCAAGCTTCTCAAAGCCCAACGCCACGGTCGGCCCCGTGGTCTTGGCCGCGCCAAGTGACAAGCGCGCAAGTGCCTCTGTCGCCCCACCAACACTCCTTGCCGGCGCCCAGTGGCTTGCGAGTGTCAACAATGCTGCGCGCGCAGACAATGCCGCACAGACAAGCGATGCCGCGCGCACAGCCAAGGCCGCGCGCATCCATCATGATCCAAGCACAAGTGCCAGCGCCCCGCCGCGGGCCATCATCAATAGTGCCGCGCGCGCAGACAGCAACGCGCGCGCAGACCCTGATCCTCAAGACAAAGTTGCTGCCATTGGACTTAGTAATTCTACATCATAGAAGACTAAGTCCTTCTCATTGTAAATATAGAATAGGTTTACTTGTTTTATATTCATTGTGCTCCTCGAGCTCATTTAGGTCTACTCATGTAATTTTGGTTTATTTATTTTAAGCATTATTAGGGGGGTATCAGCATTCAAACATTTTCAGCAAGCATTCAATTCTCTGCACTGGTGTCTCACCCCCTCGACACCGCATTAGCTTTGTAATAGCTTTCAGCATTTTCAATACAATCATCAAAATTCATCAAAAGCTTCCGCTGCTCTCAATTCTCTTGTTGCCTACGATATTGGTTTTCCCGCACGGCACTGACAATCTAGTCTAGCGTGCGGAGGGGACCTCAGTTGGCGGACGGCAATCATACTGACATCGATTGCCTAGCCTTACGTCGCCCTTCCAAAGAACATCAGGAAGGCGTCGCGTAACAGGTTGGACGAAATCCTTCTCCAATTTATGCTCCAAAATCTAAAAGAGATATGTTAAGGAAAATAATCCTTCTAGGATTTGGTTTCCTTATTTATTTTGAACTCCTCAAACTTTTTACTGTAATGCAAGTATTTTCGTAGTTGTTGAATATTTTTTGAAAACGAATTCCTCCAGCTAATAATTTCTTGTAGCCTACGAATTTAATTCTTCAAGGAATCCGATTTGTATTAGGATTTAAATTTTCTTAAAAGACTCTTTCACACGTTTTTCTGTTCCATGAAAGTATCCCCATAACTAATGAATCCTTGTTGACCACGAATTTCTCTAATTATTTTCATACTTTTAGCCCACAAAATAACTCCTCTCAAGGAATCCAAATTGCACCAGAATTCCAACTCAACCGACTTGCACTGGGAATAAGCTCCCAGCTTTTGCTCAGCTTCTTCAAGGGACCTGGTATTGTCGATATTTGCATTAAACATCTGCAACTCTGTATATTAGCACAACAAATATCTTCACAAGATCTGGTTCGTTGTCAGTTGTTAGTTGATCATCAAAACCATGATTAAGGACATATTCTTCAAACATCTGCTTTAAGGGACCTGATTCTTTCATTGTCAACATTACATATATGTACACCAGCCTAGTAGCATAATAACATGTTCATGAGACTTGGTTCTTTCAACACAATCAATCCTGGTTTGTTAATTATCAAAACATAACACGTGCTCAGCTCAACACTATCATACATTAAACTTTATGAAGTTTAATTTACTTTGACCGCTCAAAAAGCAAGCAAAAGAGTCAAATAAACAAGAGTAAAAGAAACACTTTTTCTTTTCTTTCAATTTTTTTATATGACTAGTTTCTCGGCACGTGCGTGCACGTGTATGCCGAGTCTTTTGGTACTTGATTTTATATAATAATATCATCATTACTATTGAAATAAAGCTTTTGAGTATATAAGTACATGAAAGAATTAAGTATATATGTGAATGATCAATGTGGAATCATGATTTGTTTATCGAGGACAAAACAATTGAATCGTCTAAACTTACGAAGATGAACAATCAATAATCATGCTTATATTTTACAAGTTGCATATATTATATTATATTTCATCTACATAGGACATAAGATGAACACCTGTCATGAACTTGTGTAATAATAACTTAAGCTTTTACTTGTAATTATTATCTCTCTTATTCTACTTCGTCTTTTTACAATATATGATTTTATTGTTATAAAAGTACAAACTACGTCTGAAAAGCATGACATTAAAATAAGGGAGTAAACATGTACAAACATAATTAATAAATTCATATATAAAAAATTATCAAAGATAGAGCTATCAGATAAATTTATGCAAATAATAAATGTGGATCAACGTATAGTAGCTTGTTTGTTGATGTCAAGATGATTGGATATCCTCTAAACATAAGAAGATCAGACAATCAAAGTTTAATTATATAAATATGACTTTTTATTTTTATTTTATTTTATAAGGTACAAAATACAATGAAGTGTATCTTACCTAATACTTATTTATAGATAATATTCATTTTATCTATTTTGATTGCTCTGTCATGACTCGGACTCATCATTGACATTGATATCCCTCTTGAAAGTGCAACAAACAACTGACCATGTGAGAAAACATGTCGTAGTAAATACGATCTAATTAGAAATTGTTTGACCAAGTGTTTATTTATCAACATCGCAAAACATAAACATATGCTAAATTATTCTTGAACGGGTTTGAAGGAATATCCTTCACTTTC
>MCJB01010931.1:25902-114326 GCA_002018475.1 Nicotiana obtusifolia | reverse complement strand
AGGGGGAGATATTTGAATTCTTAGGATAAAAGTATACGTGGTAGCAGATTGACCTTTTATAATTTTTATATGTCATTGACTGGTTTAGCATCTTTCATTTTTTAAAAATTTCACAATCTTTTCGGCAAAGATTTTCTCATGATAAAGTAACATTTATATTGATCACATTAATATTTTAAGATTAAAAATTGCATAAATTTCATTAACTTGTCCTAGTACGTCAATGATAATTTGTTATTAAAATATTTTGATTTTAACTTACCTTTCATTTGTAACTATTATCTCTATTATCTTGCTTCGTTCTTGCAATGACCAGGTCGGTCGTTTTGAGTGTTGTAGTCCCGTTCTACCATTTACTGCTTATTTTATGATCAATTGTTGTTGTGTGACTTGCCGGGGTAGTCAGTTCGGTTCCGGGGATGTTTCGAAAGGAATTGAGACACTTAGTCTCAAGATTGGAAGCTTAAGTTGAAAAGGTTGACCGAATGTTGACTTATGTGTAACGACTTCAAAGTGGAGTTTCGACGGTTTTGGTAGCTCCATGGGGTAATTTTGGACTTATGAGTGTGTCCAGATAGTGATTTGGAGGTCCGTAGTTGATTTAGGCTTGAAATGGCGAAAGTTGGAAAATTAGAAGTTTTGGAAATTGAGAAGTTTGACCGAGAATTGACTTTGTGATTACCGGGCTCGAATTTTAGTTCCGAAAGTTAGAGTAGGTCCGTTGAGTCATTTATGACTTGTGCGCATAATTTGTGGTCGATCAGACTTGATTTGATAGGTTTTGGCATCAAATGTAGAAGTTAGAAATTCATAAGTTCATTAGGCTTGAATGGATGCGCGATTCGTGATTTTAGCATTGTTTGATGTGATTTGACGCTTCGAGCGAGTTCGTATGATATTTTAGGACTTGTTGGTATAGTTGGTTGAGGTCCCGGGGGCCTCGGGTGGATTTCGGAGGGTTAGGGGATCGAATGTTGGACTTGAGAAATAGGTGGTGGGTACTGGACTGGTGTGATCGTACTTGCGGGGGTCATGGTCGCAGGTGTGAGGTTACAGGTGCGAGGTCGCAGGTGCGGGGATGGCGTCGCAGAAGCAAGGTTGACTGGGCTGCTAATGGGTCGTAGGCGCTAGGGAAATGCCGCATCTGCGAGCCCGCATATGCGTGTGTGGCTCTGCAGAAGCGGAGGGTGAACTGGAAAGGGTAGTTCATAGAAGCGAACGTTGTTTGCGCAGCAGTGAGCCCGCAGATGCGGGATTGGGGGCGGCAAAAGTGATGGAGTGAAGATTAAGTGAGTTTTACAGGTGCAAAAATCACAGGGTAGAATATAGGTCGAAGGGTTTTTGTGATTTTTATCATTTTGGACTTTGCAAACTCGGATTAAGGCGATTTTTGAGAGGGATTTCTTGAGCTAAGTCACTTGCGATTATTTTTATTTATTAATATTCTTTCCCCATTGAATTTTCCACCTAGTTTGTGTGTTTTTGAGGTGGAAACTTGGGAGTTTGAGGCTAGGTATTTGGAGAGTTAAATTTGGGGACTTGAGTGATGATTTGGTGTTGGAATTTGATAAATTTGGTATGATTGGACTCGTGGTTTAATGGGCTTCCGGATTTTGTAACTTTTATCGAATTCCGAGACGTGGGCCAGAGGGTCGACTTCTGAGTCAACTTTTGACTTTTGAATTAAGAACTTAGTATTTTCATATGGAATTGATTTCTATAGCTTGAGTTGATCGTAACAAATTGTTTGTGGCTATATTCGAGGTATTCGGAGGCCGATTCGCGAGGCAATGGCTTATTGGAGTAGAGATTTGCACGGTTTAAGGTAAGTACTACTTCTAATCTTGGTTCCGAGGGTATGAAACCCCGAATTACGTATTATGTGATTGATGTTGAGGTGACGTACATGTTAGGTGACGGACGTGTGGGCGTGCACTGTAGGAATTGTGACTTGGCCGATTCCGTGGAACTGTATAGTTGAATAATCTTGTCGTTGTCCGTATATTCTCCATGTGTTAGGGAAATTAAGCTGCAAGTTATGTTAGAAATCATTCTTAGGCTACATGTTGGTACTGTTGGGACCCATAGAGGTCGTGTTACATATTGAATTATTTGCTCAATTTGCAATTATGTACTCAGTCACAACTATTATTTGCATATCATATCTCAGTCTCTATTGCCTTTTATTGATACATCATATCATCATTGTTTGGGCTGATTTTCATGATTCTTGTGAGCCAGAGAGACTGGAGAGATTGATGACTGAGTGAGCTGAGGGCCTAATTGTGAGGATATTTATGGGATCAGGCTGCACGCGCTGTATGCTTTATTGATTTATGCCATGATTGGCTTATTACGGTACTTGGGCTGGATCTACCCCTCCGGAGTCTGCACATCCACGGTTTGTGCAGGTACCTACTGAGTGCGAGTGCGAGCCCCGAGCGACTGGGAGGATTGAGTGGCTGTGAAGAATGAGTGACTTGTGATGATGGAGTGAATTGGAGAACTGAGTGATTGATACTTTGAGAGTATGCAAATAATTTCATCATTGTTTTGTACTTTAGTTGGCATAAATAATTGAGATGTAGATATCGAGACGTATCATTTCTTATCTCAGTTGTACTTGACATATCTTACCTGTTAGGGCTTTATCTGTTAAACTTGAAAGCATGTCTACATTTCTGTACAGTATTTTTGTAATTGGACTTTACCTGTGAGGTCCGTCACTGCTTTCAGCCTAAAGGCTAGACTTGTTACTCATTGAGTTGGTTGTACTCACACTACACCCTGCACTTTGTGTGTAGGGATCAAGGTGTTTTCGGATACGGTGGTTGCTGATTTTTAGAGTTTTCAGTCATTCGAAGATTATCGAGGTATCTGCCTTGGCGTCCGCAGACCTTGACTCTCCTCCCCATCCCTCAGTTGTATTTATTCAGTTCTACTTTTTTAAACAGTGTATCAGACTATGTATGTGTGTAGATGCTCATGTACTCAGTGACACTCGGGTTTTAGAAATTTCTGTATTGAGTTGTGACGTTATCATCCAGTTTTTATTAGATTTTCACTTATTTAAACCTGTTTTAGTACAATATATATTTGAAAGTGTCGGTATAAATGAGTTGTCAACTTGACTAGTATCATGATAGGCGCCATCATGACGGGTTGAGATTTGGGTCGACAGTTCTTCTCCAATAAGTGTTTTACCGTTACTAACAAGCAAATTGCATCTAAAAAGTATGAGATTAGAATTAATGATAATTATCAAGTAATTATGATGTGTGAAGAAAATTAAAAAATTCATATAAAGAATTATCAAATATAGTCTTGTCATTAAATTAACATCTTGCTCTGGAAGTAGCTATTATTATTTTAGTTAGTATTTTAAAGTAATTATAATTAGTAAAGATAAGTATTACCAACTGCGTGATGAGTAATGCAAATAACCTGTTAGAAGAGAACAAACAAACTTACATTGGATACAATATTAAATTTGTAATAAAATATAAAGTATTAAAATAAAATTGATACAATTCCACGTACTTATACAAATATAATGTCACATAGTTAAATAATTACACATTGATATAATTTCGTAACACGTACATTAAAAATTGAACTCACCACAAATACATGTTTATATATTTACATATGTACACATACATTTATAAAATTGGGACAATAATAAAGTTAATTAAATAACTTTATATGATAGTTTAATTTTTAGTAAAATTTTAAAACAAAGTAAATTAGCCAACGTGGAGAATTATTGGATTTGGTTTATTTTCGTGAATTATGAATCAATAGTGCACTACAGACACGTTATATTATTTTACTTTACTTGCAAAAACTAAGAATTGAAAAATAGTATTGCTGTCATTAAACAAATTATCACAGATTATTAAGACATCATTCGGGGATTGTAGTTTCAAAATTTTATAAAGTTTCTCCATTATCTCCAAGGAGTATAAAAAGGAGAAATAAGTCCATGAAAACCAACCTTGCAAGAAGTTGCCGTCTCAAAAGAGGTATGAACCAAAATCATAAACTTTTTTATTCTAAATTTCAGTACCTCTCGATTTAGTCTTTCTGTTATTTTCTTACTTTGTATTTAAATTGATATGCCTGCCCAAAATGAAACGTTTGCCTTTAGACTTCAAGGTTGTGAAGAGTCGCTAGCTTCACTAATATGAAGGATCATGTCTTTTCAAATAAATTTGGTGTCTTATTTAAAATTTGATATTTTTTGTTTAAATTCAAGGTATAAGCTGGGTATTTAGGTTATTTAAAAGGGTATTTAAGTAATTCAATTTTTTAGGTAAGAGCTTCCCACTTTTTTAATAATATAGATAAATATAAATTACTTTTACACATTTCTAGTTGCATTTTAGTTATATGACCCTTTTAACTTGAGATCCGTAAAGAATAACAAAAATAAAACATAGAAAATATTTATAGGGTCAATTTTTTCAATTCTAATTGTAAAAAGGTATAAAAGATTATTTGCTTCAAAGTTTTTTTTTTCGTGTATGGTTGTCCGTTGTCAATAGGTCAGGGCTAACTACTTTGTCAATAGGTCAGAGCTAACAACTTAAATCTCCAATATCGCTCTGGTTTGATCATATCAACCGGGAAAAAAAATTGTGCTCTATACCAATTCCTCGAAAAAGAAGCAACATACGAAATAAAGTAAGACATCAATTTATTTTCTTTTTAACAATTTGCATAAGACTTTCTACACGAAGTTTTTCCATTCCCATGATTTCATCTCGAGACTATATGAAGGTTGCACTATAAAAAAAAGGGTGATGTATAACGATTCGGCCAGTCGTTTTGAGTATTGCACTTTGCTCGGTAGTTAGAGGGCATGAGTAGTTCAGTATGATGTATTATAACTTGTGTGAATCGTCGGTTTTGATTTTCGGGTTATTTAGAATCGATTTGAAAGAATGAATTTCATTGTTGAAGCTTCATTGACTTTTGTGATATTGACCCCTGAACGAAGTTTCGAGGGATCCGTTAGGTCTGGATGGTGATTTTAGACTTGAGCTTATGCCCGGATTTGCATTTGGATATTTCTAGAAGGATTCGGCCCTAATTGGCGAAAGTTGAAAATTTGAAGGTTTGGAAAGTTAATAAGCTTGACCGAAAGTTGACTTTGAAGATATTAGATTCGGATCGTGGTTCCTGAAATTTGAATAGCTTCGTTATGCCATTCGGGGTGTGTGCAAAATTTGAGTTCATTCCGAGTTGATTTGATGTGTTTCGGCGCTAGTTTTGGAAGTTTAAAGTTCAAGTTCATTTAAGTTCGATTTGAGGTGCATTCGTCTTTTCGATATTGTCATGTGCGATTTGAGGCCTTGACTAGGTCCGTATTTTTTTGTGAGACTTGTTAGTATATTCGGACGGGGTCCCGAGGGGCTCGGGTGAGTTACGAATGTATTTCAGATCATCTTTCATTTTCTGTGGGATGGCTGGCCCTTGCTGAACCTGATGTGACCGCACCTGCAAAATATTGGGTGCAGGTGCGGAGCCACAAATGCGGCCAAGTGAACGCTGAAGCGAAGTAAAGCTGGAGCAGGACATCCGCAGAAGCGGGGAAGTGGATCGCATCTGAGGTAGCGCAGAAGCGGTGGGCGTGATCGCAGAAGCGAAGATGTGCAAAGGAGCGCAGCTTGTGCCGCACCAGCTCTTGGGCAGAAGCGGGTCCTGTTGAGAAGGTGCGGAAGGGTGGAGTTCTAGTATTTTTCATAGGAGCAGAGTTTTGTTGCAAAAGCGACGCCACAGAAGCGGCCCTTTTGTTCGCAAATGCGAAATTGCTAGGCAGACTCTATATATTTCGAGGCTTTGGCCCTTTTATAATATTTTGAGATTTGGGGCTCGGATTGAGGCGATTTTTGAAGAAATTCTCACTAAGTGGATTGAGGTGAGTGATCTCTACTTGGTTTTGACTATATTTCGTGATTTTATCTTTATTTTTGGTAATTGAATTATCTATTTTAAAGAGAAATTGGGGGTTTTAGCCAAAAGTTTTATAGAGAGAGTTTTTGAGTTTTGAACATCGATTCGGAGTCGGATTTGGGTGAAACATGGATGATTGGACTCATAATTAAATGGATTGTTGGATTTTATAAGTTTCGTCGAGTTCCGAAGTGCGGGCCCAGGTTGGGCTTTTGGGTCGATTTTCGATTTTTGATTAAATATTCGATTTTTATTAATTGGGTTTGTCTCCTTTAACGTTAATTGATATATTTGAGTTTCTTATGGATAGTTTTAAGCCGTTCGAGGGTCGGTACACGGGGGATAGCATTTTTGGAGCATCGCTTGGCTTGCTCGGTATTGGAATTGGTTTGTTCGAGATAAGTAACACTTCTAAACTTGGTGCTGAGGGTATGAAAACCCAAATTACGTGTTATGTGTTGGGTGTTGTGGTGACGCACATGCTAGGTGACGTGCACCGTGTGAATTGTGACTCCATTATTTCTATGGTACTGTGTAGTTACCTCATCTTATATGTAACCATGAAATCTCTACGTACTAGAGCTGTTGAGCTGCGATCCACGTAAGGAACCATGTCTAGGCTACATGCTTATTCTGTTGGGACCCACTGAGGTCATTCCTGTTGTATACTCAGTCATGATCATTCATTTCATATCATATCTCAGTCTCTCTTGTCATATATTGACACATAATATCATCATTTTTGGCTAGTTTCATGGCATTGTGAGCTTGAGAGACTGGAGAGGTTGATGACTGAGTGAGGCCGAGGGCATGATATTATGGGATCGGGCTGCACGCCGCAACATGTTATATTGATTTATGCCTGAATCTGGCTTATTATGGCGCTTGGGCTGAAGGAGCCTTTCCGGAGTCTGTACAGACCCCCAATGAGCGCAGTTGATTATATTGAGGGATTGATCCTCCATGGACATGGATATTGCCCGAAGCATTTATATTTGGGGATGGATCTTCCCCGGGTTAGATTGGCCCTATACAGTACTGAGTGACTGAATATCAGTGTGTGTGTGTGTGTGTGTATTTGGAATAGATCTTTCATGGGCTAAATTGGTCATATACAATACTGAATGACTGAGCGTGTCGAGTGATTGAGCATGATGAGTGAAAAGTGTGAGATAGTGAGATTGAGTACTCTGAGAGTGTGAGTACATGAGCTCCTCACTAAGATATATTGCATTTGGCATGCATACTTTAGATACGTGCATAGAGATGCATTTCTTTCTGCCACTCCGGATTTGCATTTTGAAATTTGAAGGTTTGGAAAGTTCATAAGCTTTGACCGGGAGTCGACTTTGATGATATCGGATTCGGATTGTGGTTCCGAGAATATGAATAGCTTCGTTATCTCATTTGGAACTTGTGTGCAAAATTGGATTCGTTTCGCGTTGATTTGATATGTTTCGGCGCGAGTTTTGGAAGTTGAAAGCTTAAAGTTCATTCTAGTTCGAATTGAGGTGCGATTCGTCGTTTCGATATTGTCATGTGTTATTTCCGAGTAGGTCCGTATTATGTTATGGGACTTGTTGGTATATTCGGACGAGGTCCCGAGGGGCTCGGGTGAGTTTCGTACGAGGTTTCGAACTATTTTGTCGCATGTTGCATTTGGCTAAGGCCGCTGGTTCTGGTGTGGCCGCATATGCAGAAAATTGGTCGCACAAGCAAAGTTACAGAAGCGACGTCATAGAAGCGACATCGCAGATGCGGGACCTTCTTCGTAGAAGCGAGGTGAGACCTGTGCAAGGATGATCGCGGAAGCGGAAACCGGGGCGCATCTGCAGCACTGCAAAAGCGATGGTCTTGGGCGCATGAGTGATCTTGAGCACAGAAGAGGATGGAGATCCGCAGGTGCGAGGGGTTAGCTTGCTAATTGATTCTGCAAAAGCGGATCTTGTGTCGCAGAAGCGACGCCAAAGAAGCGGCTCATGTGTTCGCAAAAGTGGAAATGGCTGGGCAGAAGCCTTTAAATCGAGGGTTTGTCGTTTTGTTTATATTTTGAGATGTGGGACTCGGATTGAGGCGATTTTGGAGGCAAATTTTATCACAAAGATTGGGGTAAATGTTCTACACTCGGTTTTGATTATATTTCTTCACTTTATCTTCATTTTTGGTAATTGGATTATGAGTTTTAAAGAGAAAATTGGGGATTTTAGCCTAATGTTTTATAGAGTGAGTTTTTTAGTTTTGAATGTCGATTGGGAGTCGGATTTGACTGAAACTAGTATGGTTGGACTCGTAATTGAATGTGTTCTCGGATTTTGTAAGTTTCGTCAAGTTCCGAGGTGCGGGCCTAGGTTGGGATTTTAGGTCGATTTTGGGTTTTCGATTAAGATTCGATCTTTATTGATTGGGTTTGTTTCCTTTGGCATTAATTGATATATTTGAGTTGTTTGTTGCTAGTTTCGAGATGTTCGGATGTCGATACGCGCGAGATGGAATTTTTGGAGCATCGCCTGGCTTGCTCGGTATTGGAAGCTTGTTCGAGGTAAGAAACACTTTTAACCTTTTTGCTGAGGGTATGAAACCCCGGATTACGTGATATGTGTAGAGTGTTGAGGTGATGCACATTCTAGGTGATGGGCGTGTGGGCGTGCATTGTGTGAATTGTGACTCCGCTATTTCTGTGGTACTGTGTAGTTACCTAAGCTTATATGTAACCATGAAATTTCTACGTACTAGAGCTATTGAACTGTGATATATGTTAGAAACCATCTCTAGGCTACATGATTATTCGGTCGGGACCCACTGAGGTCATTTCTGCTATTGAGTTAGTTGCTTACATTGCAATTTCATACTCAGTCATTTTCATTCATTTCATATCATATCTCAGTCTCTGTTGGTATATATTGACACATCATATCATCATTTTTGGGCCAGTTTCATGGCATTGTGAGCATGAGAGACTGGAGTGATTGATGACTAAGTGAGGTCGAGGGCCTGATTGTGAGTGATATATGGGATCGGGCTGCATGCCGTAGTATGTTATATTGCTTTATGCCTGGATCTAGCTTATTATGGCGCTTGGGTTGAAGGAGCCCTCCGAAGCCTGTACACACGCCCAGTGAGCGCAGTTGGTTATATTGAGGGATAGATCATCCCTGGGCATGGATCATGCCTGAAGCATTAATATTTTGGGATGGATCTTCCCCGACCTGGATTGGCCTTATACAGTACTGAGTGACTGACTGTCAGTTGAGATATATATATATATATATATATATATATATATATATATATTTGGAATGGATCTTCCTTGGGCTGAATTAGCCATATACAGTACTGAGTAACTGAGCGTGTGGAGTGATTGAGCATGATGAGTGGAAAGTGTGAGACAATGAGATTTAGTACTCTAAAAGTGTTAGTACACGAGTTCATCATTGAGACACATTGCATTTGATAGGCATACTTGAGATACATGCATAGAGATGCATTTCTTTTTGTCACTCCGGTTTTGGTGTCATTCACGATTTCACCTGCATATTAACATGTAGGCATAGAGACGTATTTTTCTCAAGCCATTAGATAATGAAACGTCTTATCTGTTGAAACGTTTTTGGGAAAAATCACAGTTTTCAACTTTAATCATATATTTGGTGATTTTGATAAAAGATTTGGGTTTTCAATTATCTACTTGAAAAGCAAGCCTATTTTTCTAGAACATGAATGAGTTGAGCATTTTTTCTCTGAGCTACTTCTTTTATCACTTCTATTATATTGTTATGAACTATTGTTGGCTATTGGTGTTGGAGCCCGACCTGTGTTCCAGCTCGTCATTACTTTCAACTTAAGTCTAGGTTTGTTACTTATTGAGTATTGGTGTCAGTTGTACTTATACTACACTTCTGCACCTTGCGTGCAGATGTTGGATGTTGATGTTGCTGTGATTGATGGGAGCTGGATTTGAAGACGTACATGCATTCCAATTGTAGCTGCCTCTTGTTCATGGTAGCCTTAGGTTTATAAAAATCTATTTATGTACATTTGGAACTGATGATGTATTTATTACATACCAACTTTGTAAATTCTAATCTTAGAAGCTCATGATTTGTACTAACAGTCCTTGGGAATTTTTGTATAATGACAGTTTTATTATCATTTCTTTCTTGAAAAATCTCATGAATTTGGATAGTTGTTAATTGGCTTACTTGATGGATTGGGTTTGGTGCCATCACGACAAGGTGAATTTTGGGTCGTGACTAGGTGGTATTAGAGCTCTAGGTTCATAGTTTCTACAAGTCATGGGCATGTGTCTAGTAGAGTCTTGCGGATCGGTATGATGACGTCCATACCTATCTTCGAGAGGCTACAGGGCATTTAGGATAAACATCCAATCTTTCTATCTTTATCGTGCAACATTGATTCAACTTGAAGCATAACTCTTTGAATTCTCTCCACGCATTCGTGTGCGCATGTGAGCGCTCGCTATCAGCTGTGCATCACCAGCTTTTGATTCCATGGATGAGGTGCGAGATGTGATTTTGTTGTATTGATGATGGGACAGTTTGGAGGAATTGGGGTCGGGTTTTGACTGTAGCTTGAGCATAGTGATTTCGGTTGCATGAGCACGTGCTTTCGGACTTAATTGTCTGGCAGCGCCCCTATGAGTAGACTTTGTGACTCGATGAGTGGTTGGATGGCTATTTGATGTGTATCATGTGACTGTGGGATGTGTTCAAATGGGTTGAATGAGACAAGAATAGTTTGCTAGAGATGTAAAAAGGACTATTGGGTGCTAGATTGCTGTCTTGATGTGATGTATAGTCTCGAGTTACGAGTGTGTCGAAAGATTTTTCATGCTGTTTAACTACAGAACGAAGTAGGTTTTCATGTCTTGCCATGAGTTCAAACTCAGGAAGATTAAGTGATGGCGCAGTAATCGTGGATGCGAAAGAGTATAGCAAGATGCCAATTTGAGGCTAAGCAGGTGGGTTATCTCCTGCGGAGTAATTTACGGAGGTGTGATCCTTATAATATTTTATGGAGAGTTTCTTTTCTACCAGCGTGGTATATGTGTTTAGATTTGAATATGAATTTGGTTGAGAAAGTTGACCTGATCGTCAGGTGGACGAATGCGAGATATGTAGATGATTGGAGGTATTAGATGGTTTGTGTTAAATGAGCTTATGAAGGATTGAGTTAAACATTGGTGGGGGATTATGGCAGTAATAGAGTATGAGTACTATGAGTTATTGAGTGTTTTTTTTTATGGCTTTGAGCCAAGTGGGAGAGTCTGCTATCGACGATTTGATTGCGTGGTTATGTGTTGTGCTGATTTCGGCTTGAGGCATACTTGTGAATCAGATATGACTTGCAGAGGTTGAGATCGAGGATGACTCGAGTAAAGGAATTTTTGGATACAAGTTATATAACACTTTATGGGTATATGGAAATCATGGGATGAGTTGAGTTGTTATTGCGAAAGATGTGGTGCGCATGGTGTATGAAATTGCTCGGTTTGCGTTAAGGCAGGATTTCTTCTTTCGGGTGTTGTTGTGCTAATTGAGCACAGATCGCTTGGCCCGTTTGGGTGGTGCAATTGGGATTCGAGCAGAGTGGATGACTCTCGAGAAGGGTTTAATGGGTTCAAGATTTATACATGCAACAATTGAGAATTTTCCAGACCGGCATATAGCTAGCATATGAGATTTTACATTGGATGGTGTCGAGACTCATTTTATTTTTATTTCATTATGGATTACACATTTCAGCATTTGGAAGGTGAAGTTAACGGCTTTAGGTTCAGAGAAGGTCTTTCAGAATGGGTGTCTCAGTAGTGGTTTCACGTTAGGGTCTTTTATGATGAGTTTTGGGTAAGGATCGTGGTGTTCTAGCAAGGAGAAGTGTCAACTGGAAGGCACTTCTGAAGGAACTTAGAGAAATATGGCAGCTTGGTAGTAGGTTGGATTAATATGGCAATGTTATGCTCGGTTCTTTTAGTTCTTACAACGTGGTGAGTATCTACAGGTATTTTGTGGAAATGCACTTGGTTTTTGACGACCTGTGTGGCTTACTTGAGTTAGAGGGATTCTATTATGATATCTTGGTTATGTGCAAATGGGTTCTAAGGAGTTCTCAATGGTTTCTACCACAGTTCGAGGTGTATATTTTCTGTTGGCATGGGAGCAAGTTGCGTGTTGTGATTTTCTCCTGGATGAGATCAAATGGAAGGTTCCTGGCTAATTGAGTATGTATTTTTTTCTAGATTCAGAGTTGATGATAAGATTCTCCTACTTTTCATACGATGGCATGATAAAGGTGGTGTGTTGTGTGGGACTGAGGTTTGCAAGTGCAAGGTCATGGTCATTTTTGAAGGGAAGATCATAAATTCTTAGATGACATGGACGGTTTTTGATGTTTAGATGGATGCTATAAATGCTAGGTAATTCCTGAGAAGGGTGCGCATTTTAGAAGACGCAATTGTATTGTCTTACAGATGCTTCATTGGTATTGTGGTACTTGCCTGGTTGATCGACTCATGATTTTCAGATTTTGCTATGTGGCACGAAAGAATTATAGAAGTATTCCTCGTGGGATGGTCGTGTATGAGAGATGTGTTAGTCATTAGGGCGGTGGAGTTGGGATCAGATATGGTGATTTGTGTATTCTATGGATTTGGAGACCAGAAGTTCTCAAAAGCAGATTGTTTCGTGGTTGTGGACTACAAAAATGTGGCCAAAGCTAGCCAGATGATAGTATATGTTATGGTTAGGTCATTGTGGGCTTTCAGATGATTATTTATCTATTTGTGGATGACAAGAGTTGATTTGGGGCCCATTGGTAGGCCCAACGAGGATGTGTATTCTACCCCCGCTCGGATTGGTCGACTCCGTACTGCTATTGTTGGGGGATGTACCATTCGGTTCGAGTGGAGCTTAGTCGTGCTCTGATATGATCTATGTGTTACTCCTCTATGCTATGAGGGGTTGTGATTTGTTGGTTATGAGCACACATGGTGAGGTTCTGTTTGGGGCTTTATAGCGGAATTGGAGCAGAATGGTTATTGGGGTTCGAAATGTTTGATTGCGCCTTGGTTATGGCCTTTCTCTGGTTATGATGTATGGTGTTGTTTGCTTCTCGACACTTATAGTCATGCACTTTTGGTACCAGGCGTCAAATTGCGCGCTGTTGTTGATTTCGAGCATGGTGGCTTGAGTTATTTCATATGGATCAGTGTTTGGATGTGGTCAAGAATTGCAGCGGAGTTATGTTGAAATATGATCATTTGTGTTAGATTCATGCGTTTTGGTACTACTATGTAAGATGGCTTTGTAGCATTGCGGTTGTGGTGGTACTTGTCGAACTTACGAGATGGTTCTCTCGTTTGAGCCATTTTCAATTTTGGGTATATTTGAGTTATTGCTTATCGGTGCACGGATTGCACAGGTCTTGATTCTAGGTAGTATTGGTATGGCATGTCGATAGGATAGTTGGGCTTGATAAAGTAAGGTCATTGGACCTAGAATGGGTGCCATCATATTTGTTTGCGGTACATTTGGAAGGATAATGTCGCTGATTGGCTTTGAAATTTGATATAGTTCTTGTCGAAGGAGAGGGAGCTCCATGGCTCTTTGATCTGATAAGAGGTTATGAGTTTCAGCATGTTTCTTTCTTCATCGGCAGTGTACTAAGGTTTTGAACGAGGTTTTTTTTTTATGTTAGGTTTTTACCGGTGTTGGGTTTGTTTTGAGCAGTTATTGTGGTCAGAAATTATTGCTACAAGTATGCGAGTTATGCGGTATATCATGTGATTATATCTTGGATTATGGTTATGGCTTGATACAGATTGTTCAGACTTATACAGTGTGTAGATGCGAGATTCAAATATTATAGGAAATTTCGGATATTGGGAATTGGACTCTGTGGTCTACGTGCTAGGGTTGAAGTAATGATCACCAATTATGTTGCGTTGTTAGGCTTCTATGGAATAGGGTGACGTGGGATCACCCTTGGGCATGTGCATGGTAAGGTTACGCAGAGATTTAATGGCTTTGGAATGACTCTTGGCACGTTCGAGGACGAACGTATGTTTAAGTGGGGGAGGATGTAATGACCGGACCAGTCGTTTTGAGCCTTTGAACTTCGCTCGGTAGTTTGAGGGCATGAGGAGCTCCTTATGATGTATTATTACTTATGTGAATCATCGATTTTGGTTATCAGGTTATTCGGAATCGATTTGGAAGAATGAATTTCATGATTTAAGCTTAAAGTTGGAAGAGTTGACCAAGTTTGACTTTTATGAATTTGACCCCTGAACGGAGTTTTTATGGTTCTGTTAGGTCCGATGGTGATTTTTGACTTGGGCGTATGCTCGAATTTGGATTTGGATATTTCTAGAAGGATTCGACGTTAACAGGCGAAAGTTGGAAATTTAAAGGTTTGAAAAGTTCATAAGCTTGACTGGGAGTTGACTTTGACGATATCGGGTACAAATTTTTGGTTCCGGGAATTTGAATAGTTTCGTTATGTCATTTGGGACTTCTGTGCAAAATTTGGATTCATTCCGGGTTGATTTGATATGTTTCGGCGCGAGTTTTGGAATTTGAAAGCTCAAAGTTCATTGTAGTTCGAATTGAGGTGCAATTCGTCCTTTTGACGTTGTTATGTGTGATTTGAGGCCTCGAGTCGGTCCGTATTAAGTTATGGGACTTGTTGGTATATTCGGACGGGGTCCCAAGTGGCTCTGATGAGTTTCATACGAGGTTCTGGACCATTTCATCGCATGTTGCATTTGGCTAAGGCTGTTAGTTCTGGTGTGGCCGCATCTGCGGAACATTGGTCGCAGAAGCACATCGCAGAAGCGACATCGCAGATGCGGGGCCTTTTTCGCAGAAGCGAGGTGACACATGTGGAAGGAAGATCGCAGTAGCGGAAACTGGGGTGCATCTGCGGCCCCGCAGAACTGATGGTCTTGGGCGCAGGAGCAAGTTTGAGCATATGAGATTTTACATTGGATGGTGTCGAGACTCAAGATATTTTTATATCATTATGGATTACACATTTCAGCATTTGGAAGGTGAAGTTAACGGCTTTAGGTTCACAGAAGGTCTCTTTAGAATGGGTGTCTCGGTTGAGGTTTCATGTTAGGGTCTCTTGTGGTGAGTTTTGGGTAAGGATTGTTGCGTTCTGCGAAGAGAAGTGTCAACTGGAAGGCAATTTGGATGGAACTCGGAGAAATATGGCAATTTGGTAGTAGGTTGGATCAATATGGCAATGGTATGCTCGGTTCTTTTGGTTCTTACGACGTGGTGAGTCTCTACAGGTGTTTCATGGCAATGCTCTTGGGTTTTGATGACCTGCGTGGCTTAGTTGAGTTAGAGGGTTTCGGTTATGATATCTTGGTTATGTGCAAATGGGTTCCAAGGAGTTCTTAATGGTTTTTACCACATTTTGAGGTGTATATTTTCTGCTGGCGTGGGGAGCGTGTTGCGTGTTTTGATTTTCTCCTAGATGAGATCAAATGGAAGGTTCCTAGCTAATTGAGTATGTATTTCTACTGGACTCAGAGTTGGTTATGAGATTCTCATACTTTTCATATGATGACATGATAAAGGTGGTGTGTTGTATAGGACTGAGGTTTGCATGTGCAAAGTCACGGTCAGTTTTGAAGGGAAGATCATAAATTCTTAGACGGCATAGACAGTTTTCGATGCTTAGATGGATGCTATAACTGCTTGGTAATTCCTGAGAAGGATGCGCATTTCATAAGGCGCATTGTGTGTTGACTTATAGATGCTTCATTGGTATTGCGGTACTCGCATGGTTGATCGACTGATGATATTCAGATTTTGTTATGTGGCACGAAAGAGTTATAGAAGTATTCCTCGTGGGATGGTCGTGTATGAGAGATGTGTTAGACGTTCGGGCTGTGGAGTTTGGATCTGATATGGTGATTCGTGTGTTCTACGGATTTGGAGACCCGGAGTTCTCAGAAGCAGATTGTTTCGTGGTTGTGGACTATGAAAATTTTGCCAAAGCTAGCCAGATGTTAGTATATGTTATGGTTAGGTCATTGTGGACTTTCACAGGATTATTTATCTATTTGTGGATGGCCAGAGTTGATTTGGGGCCCATTGGTAGGCCCAACGAGGATATGTATTCTACACCGGGTCGCATTGGTCCACTCCATACTGCAATTGTTGGGGGATGTGCCATTCGGTTGGAGTGGAGCTTATTCGTGCTCTGATATGATCTATATGTTACTCCTCTACGCTACAAGGGGTTGTGATTTGTTACTTATGAGCACACATGGTGCGGCTTTGTTTGGGGCCTTATAGTGGAATTTGAGCAAAATGTTTATTGGGGTTCGGAATGGTTGATTGCGCCTTGGTTATGCCTTTGTCTGGTTATGATGTATGGTGTTGTTTGCTTCTCGGTGGTTACGGTCATGCACTTTTGGTACCAGGCGCCAAATTGCGCGTGGTTGTTTATTTTTAGCATGGTGGCTTGATGTATTTCATATAGACTAATGTTTGAATGGGGTCACGCGTTGCAGCTGAGTTATGTTGAGATATGATCCTGTGTGTTAGATTCGTGCTCTTGGTACTACTATGTAAGATGGCTTTGCAGCATTGTGGTTGTGGTAGTACTTGTTGAACTTGCGGGATGGTTCTCTCGTTGAGTCATTTATCATTTTGGGTATATTTGAGTTATTGCTTATTAGTGCACGGATTGCACAGGTCGTGATTCTAGGTAGTATTGGTGTGGCATGTCGATAGGATAGTTGGGCTTGATAAAGTAAGGTCATTGGACCTAGAATGGATGCCATCAGATTTGTTTGCGGAACATTTGGAAGGATAATATCACTGATCGTCTTAGAAATTGGCTATAGTTCTTGTCGAAGAAGAGGGAGCTCCATGGCTCGTTAATCTGATAAGAGGTTATGAGTTTCTGCGTGTTTCTTTCATCATCGGCAGTGTACTAATGTTTTGAACAAGGTTTTATTTGATATGAGGTTTATTAACGGTGTCGGGTTTGTTTTGAACAGTTATTGTGGTCAGAAGTTACTGCTACAAGTACGCGAGTTATGCGGTATATCATGTGATTACATCTTGGGTTATGGTTATGGCTTGATACAGCTTGTTTAGACTTATACAGTGTGTAGATGCGAGATTCGGATATTATAGGAAATTTCAGATGTTGGGAATTGGACTCTGTGGTTTACGGGCTAGGGTTGACGATCATTAGTTATGTTGCGTTGTCAGGCCTACATGGAATAGGGTGATGTGGGATCACCCTTGAGTATGTGCATGGTAAGGTTACAAAGCGATTTGATGGCTTTGGAACGATTCTTGGCACGTTCGAGGATAAATGTATCTTTAAGTGGGGGAGGATGTAATGACCGGATCAGTCGTTTTGAGCCTTTGCACTTCGCTCGGTAGTTTGAGGGCATGTGTATCCCTATAATCTATTATGACTTATGTGAATCGTCTGTTATGGTTTTCAGGTTATTCGAAATCGATTTGGAAGAATGAATTCATGATTTAAGCTTTAAGTTGGAAGAATTGACTAAGTTTGACTTTTGTGAATTTGACCCTGGAACAGATTTTTGATGGTTCCGTTAGGTCCAGATTATTATTTTTGGACTTGGGCGTATGCTCGGTTTTGTATTTGGATATTTCTAGAATGATTCAGCGCTAATCGGCGAAAGTGGGAAATTTAAAGGTTTGGAAAGTTCATAAGCTTGACTGAGAGTTTGACTTTGATGATATCGGGTTCAGATTGTGGTTCCGGGAATCTGAATAGCTTCGTTATGTCATTTGGGACTTGTATGCAAAATTTGGATTTATTCTGGGTTGATTTGATATGTTTTGGAAGTTGAAAGATCAAAGTTCATTTTAGTTCGAATTGAGTTGGGATTCATTGTTTCGATGTTGTTATGTGTGATTTGAGGCCTCGAGTCTGTCCGCATTATGTTATGGAACTTGTTGGTATATTCGGACAGGGTCCCGAGTTTCGGACGAGTTTTCAGACTATTTCGTCGCATGTTGCATTTGGCTAAGGCTGCTGGTTCTGGTGTGGCCGCATCTGCGGATAATTTGTCGCAAAAGCGATGTTGCAGATGTGGGGCCTTCTTCGTAGAAGCGAGGTGAGACCTGGGCAAGGAAGATCCGAGAAGCGAAAACTGGGGCGCATCTGCGGCCCCGCAGAAGTGATTGTCTTGGGCGCAGGAGCAAGCTTGAGCGCAAAAGCGCGTTTAGCTTCGCACTTGTGGTTGTGCAGAAGCGGATGGAGATCTGCAGATGTGAGGGGTTAGCTGACCAGTGGAATCCGTAGAAGCGAATCTTGTGTCGCAGAAGCGATGCCACAGAAGCGGCTCATTTGTCCGTAAAAGCGAAAATGGCTTGGCAAAAGCCTTTAAATCGAGGGTTTGGTCGTTAATTGATATATTTGAGTTGCTTGTGGTTAATTTCGAGCCGTTCGGAGGTCGATACATGCAAGATGGCATTTTTAGAGCATCGCTTGGCTTGCTCGGCATTGAAATTGGCTTGTTTGAGGTAAGTAACACTTCTAAACTTGGTGCTGAGGGTATGAAACCCCGAATTTCATGTTATATGTTGGGTGTTGAGGTAACACACATGCTATGTGATGGGCGTCTGGGCGTGCACCGTGTGAATTGTGACTCCGCTATTTCTGTGGTACTGTGTAGTTACCTGTGCTTATTTGTAACCATGAAATCTCTACGTACTAGAGATATTGAATAGTGATCCATGTTAGAAACCATGTCTAGGCTACATGCTTATTATGTTGGGACCCATTAAGGTCATTTCCGCTGTTTAGTTATTTGCTTACATTGCAATTTCATACTCAGTCATGTTCATTCATTTCATATCATATATCAGTCTTTGTTGCTATATACTGACACATAATATCATCATTTTTGGGCTAGTGTCATGGCAATGGGAGCCCGAGAGACTGGAAACATTGATGGCTGAGTGAGGCCGAAGACCTGATTGTGAGTGATATTATGGGATCGGGCTGCACGCTGCACCATGTTATATTGATTTATGCCTGGATCTGGCTTATTTTGGCGCTTGGGCTGAAGGAGCCCCGCCGGAGTCTATACACATCCCTAGTGAGCGCAGTTGATTATATTGAGGGATGGATCCTCCCTGGGCATTGATCTTGCCTGAAGCATTTATATTTGGGGATGGATCTTTCTCGGGCTAGATTAGCCTAATATAGCACTAAGTGACTGATTGTCAGTTGATATATATATATATATATATATATATATATATATATATATATATATATATATATATATATATTTGGGATGGATCTTCCCTGTGCTGAATTGGTCATATACAATACTGACTGACTGAGCGTATCGAGTGATTGAGCATGATGAGTGGAAAGTGTGAGACAGTGATATTGAGTACTTGAGAGTGCGAGTACATGAGTTCATCACTGAGACACATTGCATTTGACATGCATACTTGAGATACATGCATAGAGATGCATTTCTTTCTGCCACTCCGATTTTAGTGTCATTCATGATTTCACTTGCATATTGACATGTAGGCATAGAGACGTATTTTCCTCATGCCATTTCATAATGAAACATCTTATCTGTTGTTGAAAAGTTTTTGGGAAAAATCACAGTTTTCAAACTTACTCATATATTTGGTGATTTTGGTAAAAGATTTGGGTTTTCATTGATATACTTGAAAAGCAAGCCTAATTTTCTAGAACTGTTAACGAGCTGACCATTTTATCTCTGAGCTACTTCTTTTATTACTTTCATTATGTTGTTATGAACTATTGTTGGCTATTCGTGTTGGACCACGACCTGTGTTCCAGCTCGTCACTACTTTCAACCTAAGGTTAGGTTTGTTACTTATTGAGTACATGTGGTCGGTTGTACTCCTACTACACTTCTGCCCCTTGCATGCAGATGTTGGATGCTGATGTTGCTATGGTCAACGCGAGCTGGAGTTCAAGACGTACCTGCGTTCCGGTTGTAGCTGTCTCTTGTTCATGGCAGCCTTAGATTTATAAAAATCTATTTATGTACATTACGAACAGATGATTTATTTATCTCATACCAGCTTTGTAAATTCTAATTTTCGAAGCTTATGATTTGTACTACTAGTCCTTGGGAATTTTTGTATAAAGGCAGTTTTATTATCATTTCTTTCTTGAAAAATCTCATTAATTTGGATAGTTGTTAATTGGCTTACCTGACGGGTTGGGTTAGGTGCCATCACGACCATGTGGATTTTGGGTTGTGACAAACCCGATCAACAAGCAATTTAAATAACAACAATCCAATAACTTAATTTACAAGAATTTCTAAAATCAAAGGGTATGAGTACATGGTAATAAGGGAACCACGTAATAATAAAAGGAAAGCAACAATTAACACCAAGTAACAAGGCAAGTCAAATATACGACAATTAAAGTGTACAAGTAAGACAAGCAAGGCAAGTAGCAATTAGGCACAAAGTCGTGGAAGGGACTCAAAGTTGAGAGGTAATAAGACAATAAGGAAGACAATAACTTCAACTCAAGCATAAAATAATAGGAAAGAGGTACAAGAAGTGATAACAACGTCAAATAGAGCATGTAATAGTAGATTAACAATGAAAGATATAACATGTCATGAAAATTCAATTAAAGGCATGGAAAGATTCTAGATAACCTAAACCGGCCAAATGCCACATATAGCCCGTGTACCCACTCATCACCTTGCGTACACAACTTTCACATAACTCAAATAGCACAATCCTAAGGGGTAATTTTTCCCATACAAAGTTAGACAAGATACTTACCTCAAAGAAGCTAAACCGATACTCTAAAATGACATTCTCGTGTGAAACAACCTCTGGACGGCTCAAATCTTGCTTAAAATAACTTCACATCATAAATAAAAACTATACAAAACAATTCCGAATAATAAAGTTTCGAAAAAAAAAGTAAAAAAGACTACCAAAAAAGTCAACCACCTGCCCACACCTCGGAACCCGACAAAAATCACAAAATTCAAACACCCATTTCGATACGAGTCCTACCATACCAAAATTATCAAATTCCGACGTCAAATCAGCCTTCAACTCCTCATTTTACATTTTTGAAAGATTTTACAAAAAATTTCATTTTCTCCCATTTAGGTCACTAATTTAATGATTAAAATAATTACGGAATCATGAAATATAATCAAATCCGGATAAAGAACACTTATCCCAGACCAACACGTGAAAATCCACTCCAAAATCGCCCAAATCCGAGCTCTCCAACCCAGAAAGTGATAAAATAACAAAAGCCCTCGAAATAGACTACTTATACACTGCCCGGTGATTCCTCTTATGCAATCTCGGAGCAATCCTCGCGATCGTGAAGGGCAAATTGTTGCCCAGTGAAAATAAAGTTTCGCGTTCGTGGCACAAACCTCGCAAACGCGATGAACAATGACCAGAGGCTTCGCGAACGCGTGTAGACAATCGCGAACTCAGTGAGCAAAGTTCACGAGCTCCCAACTCCACTATGCGAACGCAAACAGACTGGTGCAATGCGGACAATGGACAGGTAAAGCATCACGATGAACAAAATCCCTGAGCTCCCCAGAAACCTTTTGCGATCGCATCATCATCTTTGCGATTGCGAAGAACAACAGACACACCAGCAAACCAACTGTCCAAAAACATGGAGAAATAGCCCATAACTCATCCGAAACACACCTGTGGCCCCCAGGACTCCGTCGAAACATACCGACAAATTTCATGACATAATGCGGACCTGCTTGAGTCCTCAAATCGCATCAAACAACTTCAAAACTACGAATCGCACCTCAAATCAAACTTAATGAACTTTCAACTTCTATAACTCGTGCCGAAACATATCAAATCGTCTCGGAACAACGTCAAATTTTGCTTGCAAGTTCCAAATGACACAACTGAGCTATACCAACTTCCGGAATCGAATTCCGAACCTGATATCAATAAAGTCAACTCTCGGTCAAAACTCTCAACCTTTCAAGCCTTCAACTTTCTAATTTTTGCCAAAATGAGCCGAAACCTTCTAGAAATATCCAAATGCGAATCCGGGCATAAGCCCAAGTCCAAAATCACCATTGGGACATAACAGAACCATAAAAACTCCGATCCGTGGTCAAACACATAAAAGTAAAACTTGGTCAACTCTTCTAACTTAACGCTTCAACAATGAAATTCATTCTTCCAAACTGATTCCGAATCACCTAAAGACCAAAACCGATGATACATGCAAGTTGTAATACATCATACGAAGCTACTCATGCCCTCGAACAACCGAGCGAAGTGCAAATGTTCAAAAAGATCGGTCGGGTCTTTAGATCCTCCCTCACTTAAATATATGGTCGTCCTCGAACGTGCCAAGAGTCGTTCTAAAGCCATCAAATCACTGTGTAATCTTACCATGCACATACCCCCGGTTGATCCCACGTCACCCCAATCCATGTAAGCCTAACCACACAACATAATTGAAGATCATTATTTTGACCTTAGCCCATAAACCTTGTAACTCAATTCCCAACATTTGAAATCCCCTATAAGACTCGAATCTTGCATCCACACACTTTATAAGTCTGAACCAGCTATATCAAGCCATAACCATAATACAAGAAGTAATCAAATGATATACCACACAACTTGCATACTCGTAGCAAGATTCTCAATCACAGTAGCTGCTCAAATCAAACCCAATACCAGTAATGAACCTCATATCAAATAAAACCTTGTTTAAAACCTTCGTACACTCATAACCACTCATCAGATCAAAATACCACCACAACGTAATGCTATGAACCCATCACACATAGTAGAACCAAGGCACACGAATCTAACACAAAAGATCATACCCCAACATAGCCCCGCTATAATGGGTGACCCATCCAAACACCAGCCTATACGAAACATCTCAAGCCACAAGGCTCAAAATCAACAACTACACGTAATTCGACATCAAGTACACGAAGTGCATGACCATAACCATGGAGAATTAAATAGCACAATATACCACAACTTGGAAAAAATAGCCAAGGCGTAATCAACCATTCAACACCCCAATGACCAACTCGATCAAATTCCACTACAAAGTCCCAACAAAACCGCATCGGGTGTGCATATAACGAACAAATCAAAACCACTCGTAGCGTAGAAGAGTAGCACATAGAACATACCAGGACAGGAACAAGCTCAACTCTAATTGAATAACACACCTTTCAGCAATAACGATGCTGAGTCATAAAATTCGACCCGGTGTGGAATACACATCCTCCTCGGGCTTACCAACGGGCCCCCGAATCAATTCCGGTCATCCCCAAATGGATAAATAGCCATCCAAAAGCCCACAAAGGTCTAGCCATAACATGTACTACCATTTAGCTAACTTTGGCCACATCTTCACAGTCCGCAACCCAGAAACAATCTGCCTCTCCGAACTCCCAGTCTCCAAATCCATAAAACACCTGAATCACCATATGCCGATCCCAACTCCACCACTCGAATGACTAACACATCTCTCATACATAGTCATCCCCATGAGTAATACTTATATAAGCTTTCCATGCCACATAGCAAAATCTGAACATCAACAGCCGATCAACCAGGCGAGTACCGCAATACCAGTGAAGCATTCGTAAGTCAAAACACAGTGCGCCTTCTAAAAGGCACACCCTTCTCAAGCAATACCAAGTAGTAATAGCATTCATATAGTCATCTGAAGTCGTGCATGTTGTCTAAGAATTCATGACCTTCCCTTCAAAACTGAACCGCCACCTTGTATAGCAAATCTCAATCCCACAGGACGCACCACATCTATCATGCCATCATATGAAGAGCACGAGAATCTCATAATCAACTTCGAGTCCAGCAAAATACATACTCGATCAGTCATAAATCTTCCATTTGATCCCATCCAATAGAAAATCAAATACGCAACATGCTCCTCATGGCGGTAGGAAATATCCATCTCAAACCGCGATAGAAACCATCAAGGACTCTTCCAAACCCATTTGCACATAGCCAAGCCATTAGAACTTAATCTCTCTAACTCAACCAAGCCACACAGATCACCAATCCCCAAGAGTAGTGCCATAAAACACCTGTAGAGACTCACCAAATATAATTACCCAAAGAACTGATCATATCATTACAGTGTTAATTGAACCTACCACCAAGCTATCCTATTTCTCCGAGTTCCTTCCGAATTACCCTGACGGTGGCACTTCTCCTTGCCAGAACACCATGACTCTTATCCAAAGCTCACCATAAGAGATACTAGCATGAACCACGCAGCCCAAAAGCTCATAAACTATTGTATTTCCTCTAAAGCACCCCATAATGTCGCAACCGAGATGCCCATTCTGAAGAGACCTTCTGTGAGTCTGAAGCTGTTTCTCTAACCTCTCTGCTACTGAAGTGTAAAATTATTAATGACGCACAAATACCGCAAGTCCCTGCATTAACCAATGCTAATCTCAGATCTTAATCATATACAAATTTCAGGAATACCCTTCAAAACCCATATACATATCAGGCCAAACTGATATAACACATGATCCTGCAATCTGATCGTTGATAAAGGACTCCCCCACTTGGCGCGAAGCCGTAGGACACAACATCCGATGATCCCCAATACTAACCTTCACAGCTCGTACAACACCAATCATAAGATACTCCAAGTCATCTACTAAGTGCATGCCCATCCTCGTGACAATCAAACTCGCTTCCTCTAGTGCCTTGAATGATAATATGTACCTTCCACTAAGTAGAAATCCCATACGAACCACATAATCTCTAATACCACCAACTATCCTCAAATCAACAGCCACCTCGTGACCCTACCAGGATCGCAACGGTTAGGTAACCAATTAAATCTTCCCAAGCTCGTACTTATTGACCAGATGCCGGAATCCGCTGCAACCCCACGTGAACAACTGACTGGTCTCTCAATACATCCACATCCTTAGTCTTGGATGACACGTTGAGACAAGGTTTGAGCATCCATGGTTCCCTCGTACCCATCCACAGCATCACGAACCGTCGGCGCATAGCTGATACCGAGTGCTCAATATCATACACGAGTGGATGCAAAGGAATATAAGATATATGCTTCAAGCTGAATCAATATCGTACGATAAGGAACGAAAGAAGTGGAATTTCCTAATAGTTCCGTAGCCTTTCGAAGATAAGTACAGACGTCTCCGTACGATCCGTAAGACTCTACTAAACCTGCTTATGACTCGTATCACCTATGAACCTAGAGCTCTAACACCAACTTGTTACGACCCCAATTTCCATACGAAGAATGTCATGATGGAGCCTAGTCTCTAAGACTAGGTAAGAGTAACACTTGCTGATTAACTAATAGATTTTTAACCAAATAACTAATAAGCATAAAACAAAAATTTCTATAAAGAGCCAACAATCTCAACATGGTATCAATATTCCAACACTGGCAGTATAAGTCATTATCTTTTCTACGAGTCACTAGAAAAACAATACATCACTGTCCTGGAATAATAGGATACAATGGAAATAAAGTACAACGGAAGGTGACTTCGGAGCCTGCAAACGTCAAGCAGGTATACCTTGAAATCTCCAGCCGCGCAGACATAAATCTCAAACCAACTCGATCATAAGTGCCTGGATCTACACAAAAATGTGCAGAAGTATGGCATGAGTACACCACAGCGGTACACAGTAAGTATTCAGCCTAACCTCGGTAGAGTAGTGACGAAGCTAGGTCAAGACACCTACCAGACATGTAAACCTGTGCATATATAACTTAAAGCTAACAATGGAAAGAACGTCAATTTAAGGCCAATAGCAGAAGGATCACAAATTACAATCAATAGTGAAAATAATGGGAGCACGAATGGCAACGAGAAACAACAAAGTAATTAAGCAACAACATAGTTGCGGTACATATGAAATATGAGTGAATTCAAGTAAGGGAAACCGATGACAACTCAACCAATCAAATCATTCCTAATGCATGAATTACAATAAGAATTACCCAGGTATCACTCTTCGTAATCTGAAATCATAAGTCACAACTTCCAAACCTTACACACATGGCAGCTAAATCATAAGTCACAACTTCCAAACCTTACACACATGGCACCTAGTGCCCACATTTTCCAAATCACTTTCGCACGGCAAAATCCACATATTACCAGGTACATAGTATCCGTGTCTATTACTAATATGGAATATTCGAGGGATCTATTTATATAAAATAAAGTAAAATTACAGTTTTTGAACCAAGTAGGAAATCAATGAGAAAATGAGTTTATTTTAGAAATCATTTGGGTGAAGAAAATAACATTTTCAAATAAAATAAAGCATCGGATAAGTTACTGAATTTAATGTAGAATTTATTAAATTAAAACATAATAAAGATTTTTAAGTAAAGTACAAGCATCAAACGGATTAAGAAGTTTAAGTTGAGAACTCAATTAAAGTGAAATATGACAACTATTAAGAATAGTAAAGTATCGAATGAAACGACGAGTTTAACTTAAGAGTCACATAAGGAAAGCATGCCGAAATTCTTTCTTTTAAAATCGTTATGCTACTACCAAGTCAACAGAGTATGAAATAATGACTCAGCTTAGTAAATTCATATTGAAAATCAACTCATCAAAATAATAATAATAGGAAAGGAAAACAGGAAATGACAGCAAAGCAGTAAACTAATGAAAACAACTCAATCCTCGAAATTAGTAAATCCAAAGATATAAGTCCTCAGAACCTCATATGATAAATGTTGAAAGCTAACACAATACAACAATAAATACAACACATACAATCTGTTGCGTGGCGCAATCCGATCCTATCGTACAAATGCAATCCTTCCTTATTTCACCATACCAATATCAAGAATAACACATTATATCTGTTGCGGCGCGCAACCCATTTCCATCGTATCAATATAGAATCCTCCCTTGTTTCACCATATCAAATAATCATCCCTTATTCCATGTTTTGCGGCGTGTAACCCATTCCCACCGTATCATCATATATCAATATCATAATTCTCCCTTATTTCACCTGCTGCGGCGTGCAACCGATCCACAAGCAATTTAAAATAACAACAACAATCCAATAACTCAAATTACAAGAATTTCTAAAATCAAAGGGTAAGAGTACACGGCAATAAAGGAACCACGTAATAATCAAAGGAAAACAACACCAAGTAACAAGGCAAGCCAAATATACGACAATTAAAGTGTACAAGTAAGACAAGCAAGGCAAGTAGCAATTAGGTACGGAGTAATGGAAGAGACTCAAAACTAAGAGGTAACAAGATAATAAGGAAGACAATAACTTCAACTCAAGCATATAAAGGCAAAATAACAGGGAAGATGTACCATAAGTGCTAACAACGTCAAATAGAGCATGTAAGAGTAGATTAACAATGAGAGATATAACATGTCATGACAATTCAATTAAAGGCATGGAAAGAGTCTAGATAACCTAAACCGGTCAAATACCACATATAGCCCGTGTACTGACTCGTCACCTTACGTACACGGCTTTCACATAACTCAAATAGCACAATCAACTCGAATAGTAAGGAGTAATTTCCCCCACACAATGTTAGACAAGATACCTCAAAGAAGCTAAACCGATACTCTAAAATGACCTTCTCATGTGAAACAACATTCGGACGGTTCAAATCTAGCAAAAATAACTTCACAACATAAATAAAACCATAGGAAACAATTCCGAATAAGAAAGATTCGATCTTTACAGTAAAATAAAAAAATCAACCCTAGGCCCGCACCCGGAACCCGACAAAATTCAAAAAATTTCAACACCCATTCCGATACGAGTCCCACCATATCAAAATTATCAAATTCAGAAATCAGATCAGCCTTTTAATCCTCATTTTATATTTTTTGAAAGATTTTACGAAAATTCCCATTTTCTCTCATTCAATTCACTAATTTAATGATAAAAATAATTATGGAATCATGAAATATAAATAAATCGGGATAAAGAACACTTACCCCAAACCAACACGTGAAAATCCCCTCCAAAATCACCCAAATCCGAGCTATGTAACTCAAAAAGTGATAAAATAACAATACCCTCGAAATAGAGTACTTATATACTGCCCAGTGATTCAACTTACGCGATCGCGGAACAAACCTAGTGGTCGGGAAGAACAAATTGTTGCCCAATGAAAATAAAGCTTCACGTTCGTGGCACATCCCTTGCGAACGCAATGACCAATGACTAGAGGCTTCACGAACACCTGTAGACCATCGCGAACGTGGTGAGTAAAAGTCCACTAGCTCCCAGCTCCACTATGCGAACACGAACAGACTAGTGTGAACACAGACAATGGACAGCTAAAGCATCAGAAACGCGTGCCCACGATTGAGTCCACAGTGAAAAAAATTCCAGAGCTCCGAAGAAACCTTTCATGGTCGCATCATCATCTTTGCAATCGCGAAGAACAACAGTCACACCAAAAAATTTATGGCCCACGAAACCCCGTCGAAACATACAAAAAATTTTCATAACATAACGTGGACCTGCTTGAGGCCTCAAATCACATCAAACAACATCAAAACTACGAATCGCACCTCAAATCGAACTTTATGAACTTATGCAATTTCAACTGCTAAAACTCATGTCGAAACATATCATATCAAATCAACCCGGAATGACATCAATTTGCATGCAAGTTCCAAATTGACACAACGGAGCTATACCAACTCCCTGAATCGAATTCCGAACCCGATATCAATAAAGTCAACTCCCGGTCAAACCTCTCAACCTTTCAAACCTTCAACTTTCTAATTTTCGCCAATCTAAGCCGAAACCTTCTAGAAATGTCCAAATGCGAATCCGAGCATACGCCAAAGTCCAAAATCACCATCGGGACATAACGGAACCATAAAATCTCCGATCCGGGGTCAAACACACAAAAGTAAAACTTGGTCAACTCTTCTAACTTAACGCTTTAACAATGAAATTCATTCTTCCTAACTAATTTCGAATCACCCGAAAACCAAAATCGATTATACATGCAAGTCGTAATATATCATACGGAGCTATGAACCCTAGCAAAGAGAAAAGAGAAGAAAGAGTCTTGGGAAATTATCGAGACTGAAATTTCAAAATTATAGGAAACTAATTTAGCTTTTGGTTCCAACGATGATTCTAACTTTTGGTTCAATCGAAGCTAGGGTTGCTGGCTAAGAAAGAGCCTGTGGAAAATTTAGCGACTAAATCTTGCTACAATGAAGATTGGGTCAATATCTTTCATCAATTTATCCAAAATTAAAGGAAATTACTTTAAAAGTCGATATTTAACCATTTAGAAGAAAAGAAATTAGAAGGATTTAGAGGCTGAAAGAGGGATTGAGATTACTTGAAGAGATAATGCTACCAGCGATTTGCGGGAAAGAGAGGATTGTGGAGGGAGCGAGAGAGAACGCTACTTTTATATTTTGTGGAGGGAACCCCAAAATAATGGGTGAGAAGTTCCAATATGCTGATGGAAAATAATTGCACTATTTTTTAGCTTAAAGCCAGTTTTGAACCGCCGTAAAGTCTAAAAACCGCCAATATTAAACATAATGTGGCATCAATAAAACCGCCGAATATTTCTTTGTTTTGTGGAAGTTTTAAAGAACCGCCACAATATAACTTCCATAAATACTCCTTTTTTTTAGTGATGGGGAAACAAGATATATCAATAAAATCAAGCAGAAATCACTTACCCTCCAAAGTGTGGTGAAATCGCTTAAGAATTGTCCAAATCCGAGCTTACAATCTCAAAATATGATAAAATAGGTCAAACCTTCAACTAATGAAACACTGGCCAGCGATTCCACTTTTGTGGACACACGTGTCGCTTCTGTGGAAATATGCTCGCATCTGCGAGCTTACTAACATCCCCAATCCTCCGGTTCTGCGAAGCAAATCCCCGTTTTTGCGGAGCCGCCCCTGCGAAAAAGCCTCGCAGTTGCGCGGACGCTTTTGCACTCAAAACTCTGTGCCTGTGGACTACCTGTCCCAAGCCCATATTCCGCTTCTGCGGTCATCTACCCACACTTGTGCTCCCAACCTTGCATGTGCGTAGACACCAGACGTGACTGTTAACCAAACTAAAAATGATCTGGAATCTCGTACGAAACACACCTGGGCCTCTCGTGACCCCATCCATTCATACCAACAAGTTCAAATACTTCCCCCAAACCTATCCAAAGGACTAAAACACCGTGATTAACATCAAAACCAAGAACGTCAATTAAGATAAACCTCATAAGGTCATAGCCTTCCAACTTCAAACCAAACGTCTGAGTCAAGCCTATCTAATCTGGATTCCGACCAAAATTTACACACAAGTCCCATATGACAAAATAAACCTATTCCAACTTCTAGAACCAAAATCCGAATCCGATATCATCAAAGTCAGCCCCAAGTCAAACTTATGAACTTTCCAATCCTTCAAGTTGCCAACTTTCGCCAAATGAGCCAAATGACCACAGAACCTCCAAATTCATATCTAGACATACGCCTAAGTCCAAAATCGCCATATGAACCTATTGGAATCATCAAAACACGAATTCAAGGTCGTCTACAAAAAAGTCAGGCCTTGGTGAACTCTTACAACTTAAGCTTCTAAAATGAGACTAGGTGTCTTAATTCACTCTAAAACCTTCCCGAAACCAATCTCAACATTCTTGCAAATCACCAAACATCAAATATACATACGGGGAACATCAAATAGGGTAACAAGGCTAAAATAAACATAACAACCAGTTGTGTCATTACATTCTCCCCCTTTTAAAAGAATGTTCATCCTCGAACAAGTTTATAGTCATACCTGAAGTGCCAAAAACGTAAGGATATCTGCTTCACATATCATACTCGGTCTCCCAAGTCTCCACCTTGATCGGTTGAACCCTCCACTGAACCTTCACCGATGCAATATCTTTCTATCTTAGTTTCAGGACATGCCTATCAAAAATGGCCACCGGATCCTCATCATAGGTCAAATCCTTGTCCAACGGTACCGAGCTGAAATCCAACACACATAATGGATCCTCATAGTACTTCTGAAGTACGGAAACATGGAATACCGGATGAAATCTCGACAAGTTGGGTGGCAAAGCAAGCATGTAAGACACCTCGCAAATATTCTCCGGGACCTCAAATGGACCAATATACCGAGGACTCAACCTGCCTTCCTCCCAAACCTCATCACGCCCTTCATAGGAGAAACTCTTAGTAGAACCTTCTCACATACCATTAATGCCACATCATGAGCCTTCCTATCATATTAACTCTTCTACCTGGATTGTGCGGTGCGGAGCCTCTCCTAAATCAACTTTACTTTCTTCAGAGCATCTCGAACAAATCTATGCCCAATAATATATCCTCCCTATGCTCAAACCAACCAATCGGAGAATGACATCGCCTCCCATATAAGGCCTTGTACGGAGCCATCTTGATACTAGACTAGTAATTGTTGTTATGTGCAAACTCCACTAACGATAGAAACTAACCCCACTAACCTACGAAATCAATAATGCAAGACCTCAACATATCCTCCAAGATCTGAATGGTCCGCTCGGGCTGCCCCTTATGACCGAGGATGAAATGCTGTACTCAACTCAACCTGCATGCCCAACTTACGCTGCACAACTCTCCTTAAATATGAGGTAAACTAAGTGTCGCGATCCGAGATGATAGAAATAGGTACACCATACAAGCGAACAGTCTCCCAGATGTTGATTCTAGCCAACTGCTCTGAAGTGTAGGAAGTCGTAACCGGAATGAAATGCAGTGATTTTGTCAACTAATCCAAATAACCCAAATGGCATCAAACATTCTCAAGGTTTGTGGTAATCTTACCACGAAGTCCATGGTGATACAGTCCCACTTCTATTTTAGTATATCAATCTTCTGAAGCAAACTGCCCGGTCTTTGATACTCATACTTGACTTGCTGAGAATTCAAATAATGTGTAACATGCCCAATAATGTCCTTCTTTATCCATATCCACCAATAATGCTTCTTTAAATCACGATAAATCACCATAGTGCTTGAGTAATTGGAATATCATAAACAATGAGCCTCCTCAAGAATCAACTCTCTCAAGCCATCCACATTAGGAATCAGATCCGACCCTGAAGCCTCAATAACCCATCATCCCCAATAGTCACCTCCTTAGCATCACTGTGCTACACCGTGTCCTTAAGGACAAGCAAGTGAGGATAATCATACTAATGTGCTTAATGCATTAAAAAATGACGACCGAGATACAACATTAGCAAGGACTCGGCTCGGCATTAAAATATTCAATCTCACTAACCTATTGGCCAATGCCTGAAAATTCATAGCTAAATTCCTCTCCCCAGTTGAAATGCAAGCTAGATTGCCCACGCTCTCTTCCTTCCTACTCAAGGCGTCAATAACTACATTAGCCTTTCCAAGATGATTGAGAATGGTGATATCATAATCCTTCAATAGCTCCAACCACCTCCTCTGTCTCAAATTCAAATCTTTCTTTTTAAACGGATACTAAAGACTCCGATAATCTGTATACACCTCATAAGACACACCATAAAAATAATGCCTCCAAATCTTGAGCGCGTGCACAATAGCTGCAAACTCGAAATTGTGGACCAGATAGTTCTTCTCATAGGGCATCAACTAGCGTGACGCATAGACAATCACCCTACTATCTTGCATTAACGCACATCCTAGACCAACTCGTAAAGCATCATAATAAATCGGGTACAACTCGGATCCTGAAGGTAACACCAACTCTGGGGCCGCGGAAAAGCTCTCCTCACGTTTGTCCGACCATCTGAATAAAGCACCCTTATTAGTCAATGTAGTCAATGGAGCGGCTATAGATGAAAACACCCCACAAACCAACGGTAGAACCCAGCCAAACCAAGAAAACTATTAATATCAATAGCGGTAGAAGGTCGGGCCAACTCTAAATTGCTTCAATCTTCGTTAGATCCACCTTTATCCCATCAAAAACACCACGTGGCCCCGTATAACTTCTTCTCCCTCAAAATCTGGAGCACAACCCTCAAATGCTGTTGTGCTCCTCCCTACTATTAGAATACATCAGTATATCATCAATGAACACAATAATGAAGGAATCCAAATAAGGGTAAAACACTTTATTCATCAAATACATAATAGTTGTTGGGGCATTAGAAAAAAAAAGACATCACCAATTACTCATAATGCCTGTAACAGATGCTGAAAGCCGTCTTAGGAATGTCCGAAGCCCTGATCTTCAACTGATGATACCCCTTTCTCAGATCAATCTTTGAGAACACTCTAGAACCCTGAAGTTGATCAACTAAATCATGAATGCGTTGTAGTGGATACTTATTCTTGATGGTAACCTTGTTCAACCGCATGTATTCAATGCGCATCCTCATGGAACCAACTTTCTTCTACACAAATAGCAACGGTGCACCCTAAGGTGACACACTAGGTCTGATGAAACCCTTATCCAACAACTCCTGCAACTTCCTTCAACTCTGCTAGGGCCATACGATACGGTGAAATAGAGATGGGCTAACTGCCATGCACCAAGTCAATAGCAAAATCAATATCCCTGTTGAGTGGCATGCCTAACAAGTCTATAAGAAACACATATTGAAACTCCCTTACTATTAGACTGGCTCAACTGTATGAGTATCAGCACTAACAGCCTCACAAAGTAACAATGCACCAAAAATCCTTCTAAACCATCCGTTAAGCCTTCAAAAAAGAAATCACTCGACTAAGAGTGTGACCAACAGAACCCTTTCATTCTAACCTTGTCAACATAGCCAACATCACAGTCTTAGTGTGATAATCAATAACAGTGTGGTATAGAGACACCCAATCCATAGCTAAGATCACCTCAAAATCAACCATATTGAGAAGCAAAATATCAACCCTGGTTTCATAACCCCCAATGGTAACCACACAAGAAAAATACACATAATCTCCACAATAGAATCACCAACATGTGTAGACACATATACATGAATATCAAGGGAACCACGAGGCATATCCAAGTAATGAGCAAAATATGATGGCACAAAAGAATAAGTGGAACCAGGGTCAAATAACTTTGAAGCATCCCTTTGAAACACTAAAAAAATACTTGTGATTACGACATCTAAAGAAACTGCCTCTGGTCTTGTTAGAAGTGCATAGCAACGGGCTGATCCTCCACCCGACTGACATCTCCCTCCAGAATAGCCTCGAACAAACTGAGCTCCACCCCTAGATGACGGTGCGGGTAGTGTAACTACTAGCGCTAGAACCTGAACTGGGTGCACTGCTCAGATGTCCGGGGCAATCCCTCTTGAGATGCCCGAAGTCCCCACACTCAAAACATCCTCTCCTCTATCAAGGTTGTTGGTGTCTAACCCTAAGAACCCGAATATCCGCCTATGGAACCCTGAGCAGATATAGCTCAGTACGAACTCTAAGCTGGCAGCGCATTAAAAGATGACTGACCTAGTAGAGCACTATATGAACCGTGGCTAAATGAAGAACCACGGTGAACCTATTGGACTGGCTGAGTGGGCCACAAATGACAACCTCTAGTGTGATATCCCTGGCTTCCAGATGAAGCACCAATGAAACCACCTGAACCACGGGCCCTCTTGGAATCCCACTCCTCTCTCTCCTACCTATGAATCTGCTCCAATCGATTGGCATTATTAACAGCCTGAAGAAAAGTAGTATTGGTCTCGACCTCTCGCGTTATCCCATACTAGATACCAAAGTTGAGGCCCTCAATGTAGCTCCTAACCTTCTCCCTCTTAGTAGGGATCAAGAACACTGCATGACGTGCCAACTCCACGAACCTCATCTCATACTTAGTCACAATCATACTCTCCTAGCGTAGATGCTCAAACTCCCTATGCGACTCTTGCGAGTCTATTGAATAAATGTCTCTAAGAAGAAAAGTGAGAACTGATACCATGTAAGTAGTGCTGAGCCAGCTGGCCTAGCCGACTCATAGGTCTGCCACCACTTGTAGGCTGGCCTTAACAGTTAAAAGTAGTGAAGTCAACCACATATGAGTCCAAAAGACCTAAATTGCGTAGAATCCACTAGTACTAATCAAGGAAACCCTATGTAAACTCAGAATTTCCTCCACTTAATTGGGGAGAACGAAGTATCTAGTATCACTCAAGCCTCTTTTACTCCTCGGCAATCAAGGATGGTCTATTCTTACTTGAGCTGCAATGACTGCTTGTATCGGCAGAACCCCCGGTGTCTGATAACCATGAGCTAGCTGCTTTGGTGTGCAGGCGGCGGGAGTCTGGGCTCCTCCCCCAGCCTGTGAGGTAGCTGGTGCAACTGGTATCATACCCGCCTTGGCAAAGGTCGAATACACACTCAGAATTTGAGCCAAAGTCTCCTCAAGACCAAGCATAGCAACATGTACTGCCAGAGCCTGAGCTGGTTCCACCGGCTCAACAATATATGAGACATGCTCCTCCACTGGAGCAACTAATGGATCCACAAGGAAACCCTAATAACCCACTAGTACTATATCAAGGAAACCCTATGCAACCTCAGAATTTCCTCCACTACCTTACTTGGGCCTAGGCCCCTTACGCCCCTGACTGGAGTGACTGGTGCCTACTCAGCTAATCTAGTAGATCCCGTCCTTACCATCTGTGAGAGAATAGAAGAGTAAAGATCCATACTATAGAATAAAAAAATATGCATGATATGGAATGAACTAAAGAGAAGTTTCTCTATTAGTCCCGTAGCCTCTTGAAGATAACTTCAGACATCTCTATACCGATATGCAAGACTCTACTAAAGGTGCTTATGACCCGTAGAACTTTTGAACGTAGGGTTCTAATACCAACTTGTCACGGCCTGAAATAACCATCCAATCGTGATGGCATCTAACTCACTTGCGAAACCAGTCCCGAACATAAAAGCATATACAAGATACCAAACCTTCCCGAAACCAATCTCAACCATCCCCGAAAATTACCAAATATCAAATACACATATGAGGAATATCAAATAGGGGAATAGGGCTAAAACATACAAAACAATCCGTCGAGTCGTTACTGTAGGGAAAGTGTAATTACCTTTCCTGTTATTTTGAGTATTTTAGTCCCGTTCCCCTATTTATTGCCTCCTCTATGTTAAATGGTAATTATGTGACTTTCTGGGGTGGTTGGATTGGTTCGGAAAAGTTTTGGAGTGAATTGGGATACTTAGTCCCAAAGTTCGAAGCTTAAGTTGAAAGAATTAACCCGAGTTTGACTTTTGTGTAGACGACTCTAAAATGGAGTTTTGATGGTTCTGATAGCTCTATATGGTGATTTTGGACTTAGGAGTATGTCCGGATATTGATTTAGAGGTTCGTAGGTTGTTTTGGAGAAATTTGAAAGTTAAAGGTTTGGAAAGTTGAGAAGTTTGACTGAGAGTTGACTTTAATGATATCGGGTCTGGATTTTGATTTCGGGAGTGGAATAGGTCCATTGTCTAATTTATGACTTGTGTGCAAAATTTGAGATCAATCAGAGTTGGTTTGGTATGATTCGACATTAGTTTTAGAAGTTGGAAGTTCATTGGTTCATTAGGCTTGAATTGACGTGCGATTCGTGATTTTGGTGTAGTTTAATTTGATTTGAGGCTTCGAGCAAGTTCGTATTGTGCTATAGGACTTGATCCTATGTTCGGCCAGGGTCCCGAGGACCTCGGGAGTGATTCGGGTTGAGTTCGGACTCATTGAAGACTTGATGGATTTTGGAGGCCTCTGAGTTCTAGTGCAATCGCACCTGCGCACTTTGGGCCGCAGGTGCGGCACCAAAAAAGCAGCCTCAGAGTAGCAGAAGCGAGACTTGGTATGGTGGATAGGTTCTGCATGTGCGGATGAAGATGCACATATGTGGTAAGTGTATTTGACTCGGACTTACTTATTATTTATGAATCCATCTTTGTTTTAATCATTTAAATAGTGTTTTGAGTTATAAAATTAGGGATTTTTGTGAAAACATCCTAAACTATAAATTTAGGATTTGAAGGTTGATTTGCGATCAGAATTAGATAATTTTAGTATGGTTTGGACTCATTATTAAATGAGTGTTTGGATTTTTTAATTTTTGTCAGGTTCCGAGGTGCGATCCCAGGGTTGACTTTTTGAGTTGACTTGTAAAGATTGAAACTTTATTAACCGGAATAGTTTCTTATGGTATGTATTCATGGTATTAAGTTATTTTGGCTAGATTCGAGCGGTCCGGAGTTGGATATTCGCGGAAAAGGCTTACTAGTGGATTGAGTTTGCATTGTAGGTAAGTATCTTGCCTAACTTTATGTGGGGGAACTACCCCTTAGGATTTGAGTTGTTGTTCTATTTGTGTTATGTGAAAGTCGTGTATGCAGGTGATGAGCGGATACATGGGCTATATGTGGTATTTGACCGATTTAGGCTATTTAGACTCTTTCCGTGCCTTTAATTGAATTGTCATAACATGTTATATTTTTCATTATTAATCTACCCTTACATGTATTAATCTACCCTCATATGCTTTATTTGACATTGTTAACACTTATTCTACCTCTTGTTATTTTGCTCTTATATGCTTTTAGTTGAAGTAATTGCCTTCCTTATTGTCTTGTTACTTCTTTAATTGTTGAATTACTTACTTGAAGTTGTTATCTCATGAAATATCTTCTTGTTTAGTTATTGGTGTTAAAGTTGTAAAAGTCGTTATCACATTAAGGCAGAGTTGTTAGTTTTATAGATATCGTTTTGTTGAGCTATTCACTATTAGTTTGTTATTGTTGAGATTCTTGTACACATTGTGGTTGAGCCGTGGGCTATATGTTGTGGAAACTTTGGGATTGTTGATCTTTGGCAATTTGTGGCATATGGGAACTTGTGGTGTGAGTTGTTATTGTGTTGTGATATTGATGCATATGCAGCGGTGTAAGGAAAGGGGTTAATGTGGATGTGGCGGCATAAGGTGGGATTTATGTGTGTATTGCTACTAAGGGAATTACTTGAAGCCACACGGCGACATAAGGTAGGCTAAAGTGCGTGTAGCTATTTTGGGAAAATTATTTTCAAAATTATCTAAACGTAATGCTCACGCGACGGTATAAGGAAAGATTGTGATTATTATTGTGAAATAAGACTACTAGGTGGTACCTCGGTTGTGATTCTTGTTTTTATCTCTCATTTAGCCCACTTGTATTTGTCAGCATCATTTTCTTGATGTTATTATTATGTGATCCTTTCTTGTTGCCTTTATTGCTTTAGATTTAGTTGTAACTTACCTTGTTGTATTGCTTTATTGCCATTATTTACCTCAGTTTCATTATTAGACTATGCTATAATTGTTCAATTTCTTTTCTTATTCTAGTAGATGTTTTGACCTAGCCTCGTCACTACAGATGTTAGGCTTGATACTTACTGTGTATCATTGTGGTGTACTCATACTACGCTTTTGCACATTTTTGTACAGATCCAGGTACCTCGACTCAGGCTAGGCATCAGTGAGTGGATCATACAGTTCGGAGACTTCAAGGTATACCTGCCAGGAGTCAGTAGGCCATTAAGTCATCTTTTGACCTTATTTTACTATTGTTTACTCTTTATCTAGACAGTGTTATACTAGGGATTTTACATTGGACTTGTGTAGAGCTTATGACTCAGTTCCAATTTTGGGAGTTTGTTATAGATGTTCTGTCTTGAATTTATTGTGAGTTTTCTTTTGAATTATCTTGTTATCTTAGTTGTTAAATTCCAATAAGTATTCATGAATATTAGACTTACCTAGTCTTAGAGACTATGTGCCATCACGACATCCTAAGGTGAGAAAATGGGTTCGTGACAAGTTGGTATTAGAGCTCTAGGTTCATAGGTGTTACGAGTCATAAACAGGTTTTGTAGAGTCTTGCAGAGCGATACGAAGACATATGTACTTATCTTCGAGAGGCTATGAATCTGTTATGAAAACTTCACTTCTTTGATTCCTTATCGTGCAAATTTTGTTGACTTCAAAATCTAAACCTTTGTCTTTCTATTCTCTCACAGTTGGTGAAGACACGCAGTGCTGGATCCGACGATCAGACACCCGCCCCCTGCTAGAACCGCGATAGGCTAGGGCCGGGGAATAGGCCGAGGAGGGGCACGCGGTGCAGCTAGAGCACTCGTCCGAGCAGTGATTAAGGAGCTTCCAATAGCTCTATTTAGGCGACATACACCCAAAGCGCCTGTTGTAAAGCTTACGCTTTAGAAGACCCTAGCATAATTTTTGACCATGTTCAGTACTCTATCTCAGACGGGGTTGATTCCACTTGCACCAACCATATATCAGGCTGGGGGAGGAGCTTAGATTCCCGCGGCTTATACCTCAGCGCAGCGGATCCATGTTGATATGGTCCCAGAGGTTATGCCAGCACAAATTGTTGTTCTTGTTAAGACTGAGGTAAGGGAAGTGGCATCTGAGGAGGATTAGCTCAGACTTGAGAGGTTCAAGAAGTATCATCCTCCTACTTACAGTGGCCTAGCGGCAGAGGATGCATAAGGTTTTCTAGAGAAGTGCCACTGTATTTTCCGCACCATGGGTATTGTGGAGACGAGCGGGGTTTCTTTTACTACATTCCACCTGTCAAGAGTAGCGTATCAATAGTGGCGGGCTTACGAGGAGGGTAGCCCAACCGGCGCAACTTCACTTACATAGACTTAGATTTCATAGATATTCTCGAGGAGTTGATTCCCTAGAACCTTCGAGATGCATGGCGCGTGGAGTTTGTGCAGCTGTGCTGGGGTACTATGACAGTGTCAGAGTATGCTGTTAGATTTAGTGAGTTGTCAAGACATGCACCTGCCTTTATTTCTACAGATGGAGAGTCAGTCCGCCGATTCATCAAGGGGATCAACTATGGTATTAGATTCAGCATGGCTTGAACAATGGAGACGGATACCCCATATCAGCAGGTGGTAGAGATCGCGCAGAGGTTGGAGGGTATGCGGGGCCATGAGGGAGAGGACAGGGAGGCCAAGGGCCTCGAGGTACTGGATGATTTTACGGTGGCCACGCTGCAGCTACAACCCATCATGGTAGAGGCTATGTGAGTCGTCTAGTTCATTAAGCACTTCGAGCTTCTAGTGGTGCTCCAGCTACACCGAAGTCTCAGGTTGCCCATTTTGCGAAGCCACTATCTAGCGCACCTCCTGCATGGAGTGCTTTCGACAGTCAGTCCAACCAACCAGACCAAGGCCAATTTCCACAACCACACCCATCAAGAGCTTTTTTAAGTATGGTGATACCCGACATATTATGAGGGACTGCCCCAGAGTCAAGAGAGGTGCACCTCCTCAGGCTCCATGTATTCCACCAGTCCACAGACTTCTCAGGCCATGGTTGCTGCTCTAGTTGGCGCTCCACCTACACAGCTAGCTAGGGGTGGTGGTCAGGCGGGTAGGGGTCTCCCTAGAGGGGGATGCCAGTCCAAACACCGGCTATGCTAGGTTTTGCCACCGTAAGAATTGAGGGGTACCTTGGATTATATTCCTAGCGGGGTTGTGTCCTTCCTTACGACACAGTGGATGGTTGAGAAGTGGTGTGAGGCATATCTAGCCTTTGTGAGAGATGTCAATGCAGACTCTCTCGCTGTTGAGTCAGTTTTAGTAGTGGGAGACTTCCTAGATGTATTTCCAGTGGATCTTCCGCGCGTGCTGCCCTACAAAGATATCGATTTTGGTGTTGACTTATTGCTGGGCACTCCGCCCATTTCTATTCTCACCATACTTTATGGCACCAGCAAAGTTGAAACAGTTGAAGGAGCAATTGCAAGAGTTTCTTAATAAGGGTTTCATCCGGCCTAGTGTGTCACCTCGGTGTGCTCCAATTTGTTTGTGAAGAGGAAGGATGGTTCTATGAGCATGTGTATCGATTATCAGTAGTTGAACAAGGTTACAGTGAAGAATAGGTACCCATTACTGCACATTGATGACTTATTCGACCAACTACATGGTGCTAGAATGTTCGTGAAGATTGATTTGAGGTCAGGGTATCATCAGCTGATCATTCGGGATTCGAATATTCCGAAGACTAGCTTCAGGACTCGGTATGGTCACTACAAACTTCTGGTGATGTCCTTTAGGCTGACCAACACCCCAGCAACATTTATGCACTTAATGAACAGTGTATTCCAGCCCTATCTCTATTTATTCTTCATTGTGTTTATTAAAGACATCTTGGTGTACTCCCGCAGCCGGGAGGATCATGAGCAGTATCTGAGGACCATACTCTTGACCTTGAGCGAGAAGAAGTTGTATACAAAATTCTCAAAGTGTGAATTCTGGCTTGATTCAATGGCATGTTTTGGGCATGTGTTGTCGAGTGAGGGATCAGGGTAGACCCAAAGAAGATTGAAGCAGTTTATAGATTGCCCAGACCGTTCAGCGACTAAAATTTGGAGTTTTCTTGGTTTGGCCAGATACTATTGCCGTTTTGTATAGGGTTTTTCATACATTGCTACACCTATGACCAGATTGACCCAGAAGGGTGCTCCTTTAGATGGTCCGAGGAGTTTGAGGCGAGCTTTCAAAATCTCAGGACTGCTTTGACTACAGCCCCGGTGTTGGTGCTGCCTACTGGTTCGGGATCTTACACTATGTATTGTGATACATCACGTGTTGCCTTCGCACGGTGTCGATGCAAGACGGTTGGGAGATTTCCTACACGTCTTGCCAACTGAAGGTTCACGAGAACAATTATCTTGTCCATGACTTGGAATTGGCATCTATTGTTCATGCTTTGAAGATTTGGAGGCACTACTTGTACGGTGTTCCATGTGAGGTCTATACCGACCACCAGAGTCTCTAGCATCTGTTAATGCAAGAAGATCTTAACTTGTAGCAACGGAGATGGTTAGAGTTTCTTAAAGACTATGATATCACTATTTTGTTGTTACACCCATGTTTTCGTACGTGAGAGTATGTTGTAAGTCAATTGATGTAAGCTCAGAAATGAGATCATCTTTAAAAGTACATAAAGTAAGTTAATCATGTTACCTTGGAGGTTAAAAATATTTAAGATCAAATAACAAATACCAAGAGGGTTGGAAATCTTGGACGCTAAACAAATTGAAGAAAATAAGTTTCATCGGAAGTTGACAAATTTGGAATATTATAACATGTATTTTTGGGGGTGAGACAAGGGTGATTAACATGATAAAGAGTTTATTCTATAAGTTATTTTAGTCGTATGATAGTCGTGTGTTATGTTTTGAAGTCAAGTGAGTTGTGGAACAAAAGTTGGCAAAGGTCATCACAAGTTACATCCATAATGTTCTGAAAATTAGGTCAAATGTAGGTGCGTGTTTCTCCCAATATTTTTGGAATAAATGGATGATCCACATATCAAATTTAAGATCTACGAGTCTAGTTTCTAACGCATTAAATGGTTCATTGATACGACATTGGAGTAGAGAGATATTCACGTTTTTGCAAGACCGCACAAGCAGCTCCCAGTGAGACCCACTTAGGCGGTAGTCGACAAACTTCACTTTTATAAACGATTTAGACGCCTATTGTTTGCTCATTTTCGACTCAACTTCTTCTTCAAATTTCTCCTAACCCTCCTAAATAGATACCATAAGGATTTGAAGTGATTCCAATGTGATTACACCATATTTCAACATCAAAAGTTAGTTGTAGTGAAGAACAACACCTCTTTGAGGTTGTGTTGTCATTGAGGATAGTTGTGGGCTGTAATTTGCTGAAAATTCAAGTGTTTGTTTCTGTTTTAGGTATGATTAATACTCTACTACTTGTTCTTGAATTTGTTTGTATGTTGGTTGCATTATTTTGAGCAAGATACTACAAGAGAAGACTCGAAATAGTTTGAGATGATGTTGTTCTTAATGGACTGTTTTGGGAAGGTCGTTTCCATGAACTTTAAAGGGTTGAAAACCTTATAAAATGACTTGTTTATGCTGTTATTTTCATGAATATATTGTCTACATGTCGAACTTGCTATTGGTATTGTAAATAAGAAGATAAAGGACAATATAACAATGAAAAGTTGTACTTGTTGTTGTTGTTGGATTGTTGGGTTTTTTGAATGTGAATTAGGTGATTAATAGGAGGTTGGGAGTCTTCCGATTTTACTTGGTATCATTCTGGACATGTTTTTAAGTTAACTAATTTATGATAATGGGGTTGAAGGGCGCTAAAGGGATTCAATCCAAGCTTGCTGCTCGTCGTGATATGTTGATGACTTGTTAATGAAATATTTTATACCCTATTGTTGATTTTGTTCTTATTGTATTGCTCTGGTTGTTGTTGTTGGTATATTGTATTGGAGGAGGCCCCCGTCACAGGGGAGATGCTACCCGAATTTACGCAAATAAGCTACTTGCTTAATTACAGAGTTAGCTTTTACTCAGCACTGATTTTGAATCTCCTTATGCTATGGTAGATTGAGTGGAGTTGTTTGAAGATTTTCTTGGAAGGTATTAAGGACTCAACGGGGTTAAGGTATGTTAAGGCACTTCCTTAGTTCTTTTGGCATGATCAAAAGTGAAATGAACATAAACGATGCGCTATTTCATAACGGATCTATTCCTAGAAACTAAGGTTGTCCATGTTGTTCTTTACTTATAAAGTTATTCTAAGAATGTATGTATGATCCTTGAATCCTACTGAGGTTCATATTGATGGTATGGATGTCCATAATGTTAATCGAAGGTGCAACGACCTTGCTTTACTCCGAAAGGTTTAGACTTTATTCCATGAGTCCATCATGCATTATATATATATGTATCTATTATACTCTATCGAGCCGCGCTATAGTCGGCGGGGTACAACACCTTTTGTGCAACCACTGATCAGTTGGGGTTTACCGAGCTCCACGTAGTCGGGTATGATTCTACTGATCCTTGTGATGGCCGGCTACATTTTTACCGAGTCCTCTTTGAGGCCAGGTACGATATGATGATGATAATGCCCACAGAGGCGTATGTTTTTATAAGTTTATGTATATATATGTATCATGCATTTCATGTCAGTAGCCCTCAGAGGCACTCAGATGCTACAGGTTGTATCTCCTCTATCTCTCTTTACATTACTATTCTTATTTATGCTTTCCTGCCTTACATACTCGGTACTTTATTCGTACTGACATCCTTTTTGCCTGGGGACACTGCATTTCATGCCCGCAGGTCCCGATAGACTGGTTGACCGTCTTCCTAATAGGCTATCAGCTCAGCGGAAGGTGTTGGTGCACTCCACTTGCTCCGGGGTTGCCAATTAGGTCAGTATGCTTTCGACATGTATTCATTGGTGTGGCAGGGCCGTATCCTGACCTTTATGACATTTATTTACTCTTAGAGGCTTGTTGACAGATGTTGTGTATGTGGATACTTGTATGGCCTTGTCGAAATATGTTTTGAGTGTAGAAATGATCATGTCGGCCTTATAAGCACGTATGTCACATGGATAAGTTTGTATATCATGTTGGGTCGTCCTATGTTGAGTATTCCCTTATGTTTTATTCTGGTTATCGCATGACAGCCCTTCTGGCCCATTTACCCATGATGATATGATAAGAAAGTTACGTTTCATCGGTACTCGGTTGAGTAAGGAATCGGGTGCCCATCGCGGCCTTCTGATTTGGGTCGTGACAAATTTGGTATCAGAGCAGTTATGTCATAGGGAGTCCACAAGGCGTGTCTAGTAGAGTCTTGTTTATGGGTGTGTTGTGCACCACTCTTATAAGCATGAGGCTATAGGGCATTTAGGACTGTCACTCTTTCTTCTTACTCTAGATTGTGTGATAGAGCTCAGTGTTCATAATTCAATCTCCTAAATTCTATTTTATTTGTAATAGAATGATACCTATATCCAAAAAGACAGTTGGTAAGAGATTGAATGTGGTCGTGGAAGAGTTGAGTAAGAGGAACTGAAATTTGTATCATGCTTATGATGAGTAAATGTAAGGTCTTCAGTAGATCATGTGTGTACCAAGATGTGTTAGCTTATTGATAAAGAGCCCTAAGACATGAATATCTATCCACCCATATGGTAAAAAGCAACAAGAAAATCAGAAGGTAGATACAAGTTTCAACAAGTAAAAGAAGCAAGGTGAAGAAGGGTACGAGGTACCCAGTTAGTGAAGATTATCAGTATTTACAATTCATGAAGAAAAATATAAGCATTCTGAGTAACTTTCAACAGTAATAGAGATATATACATTTGACAACACCCATCTTAGTTATGCCATATGGGAGCTAACAGATATAGTTCAAGAGAAGGATATGATATCAGTATCCAGCTGGGGTTAGAGTAACCCAAAAATGGTTGATGGATTTTGAGCGTTAGCTGACATTTCCGAAAGATATTGCAAACGTGGTAATAGTTCTCCTTGTGAGTCACCCAGATGGTGCACTCTAGAATAGTACAGTTAGATATGAATACTAGAATGTCCAGAAAATTTAGAAGATTGGCACTGGAATCATAGAAGGGATAAATTTTTACCTTTGTATGGCTCCCATCCCTAGTAAAGAGAGAATGTTAGGCGACCTGAAAAGCCAGTGGATGGAGCAAGGGGAGCGAAAAGCGAAAGAATATTTTGTTGAAGTTTTTAGAATTAGGTGATATATAGAAATATTAACAGGAGAATAAGAAGAGAGTAAATGAAGCATTATGAGTAAGATGTGATAAATGCTTGATAACGGTAAATAAAATATGACAGGATGACACGGTCTTTATAGTCAAGTGAAGGAAAAGACAAGAGGCGAGAGGCCTTGAGACAATAAAAGAGTATAGTCCAAAAGTCATATCCTCATTTAGAGAATGAACTGGTGACTTCAACGTGATTACCAGAGGGAAAATTTAGACCACCAGAGTAATAGAAATTAGTATGAGCTAGAGAACAATATAAACTGAACATGAATTAGGGACCGAAGGATTTGATAATAGTCGGCGTCGTGAGAATTTCAAAGATTGGGTTCTGGCAATAATAGAATGGACAATAGAAGAATAACATTTAAAGGTCACTTAGGACGACGCTTCCCAAAAGCAAGTACTGTGAGCAGAGTTAAGCTTAAAGGACTAAGTGTGCCAGTTACACTAGGTGTCAACCTCGTGCGTAGACATTCAGTTATCCTTGGTACAGAAGGGTTACCACATGGCGAGTAAGATGTCAGTGAAGATGTGAAAAGACGCCAAAGATGATGAGGTAACTATGGAATAGTAAAGAAAGAATGCGGGTAAAAAGGCGAATGGAATGATATTGCATTTAATGAGATTCTATAGATATGCCACGACGCATGTAAGAGGCAGTAAGGGTTCCTGCACTAGATGTTATTGATAAATAAGTACAAATGAACACTTGACACATAAGGAGCCAGTGCAAGGGGTAAGACAAAGGACATAACCCAAGAGAGGTTACGCAGACTATAGGTATGAGAAAGGACTAACGAGTAATTAGTAGTTGACTGAGGAAGAGCCTAGTTATGGCTAGTCAAGAGGATATAGATAAATTAATAGATCTTGCAAGATAAACATAGTGAAACCCAATGTAGGGAATTCAGTCTTGCAGATATGATGACATCGTGATCCTTGGGAAGTATTCAGATAGGAGTTGGGGTAGTTAAAGGTATCGTATAAGTGTTACGGAAATAAAAGAAAGTGCCATTGGGGAGATAGTCAAAATTTCAGTTCAGAAGCAACCCTACGAGCACAAGGGCGCGGAGGTATAACTAAGGATAATTATAGGCGAGTAAGAACATCAAAAATATCTTCGGCCATGTGGTGTAATAAGCTTGTATCTTTACAGGAGTCAGAGGATCTCCCCTAAGTACTACCACGAAAGACTAGCTGAGGAAATAAGGGAGAAGGCTTCAACCTAAGCATAGTAACTTGAAGAAGAAATGATCTTGTAACAACATTCTCACTACAATATTGTATACACTCCATAAGAAAGTGGCACCTATCATGGCTAATGAATGGGAAGTAAACATCAAAAGTGATATTTAAGATCATATGAGTTATAGGAAATTCTAGCATTCCTGGGCACTAAGATAAGCCAAGCAATCATGCAGCAAGTGGAAGAACGACCAGGAAAAGTAAATGCTTATGTTTAAAGGAAACTGAGAAGGCATGAAAGGAAATCTATGGTGCTAGCAAGTTAAAAGAAGATTGCGAGTAGTATCAATAGATATGTGTAGGTCGCAAGATAAAGTATCATAGAGAGACAAGGTTTTAGGTAGATAGGAGTAAGGATAAGAAAAGGTGAGTGAGAAGATAACGAGAATAGGTAAGTCTTCGGGATTAAACCCATCAAAACAATAGAAGTGATAGTTTCAGTAAGTTATAGAAAGCTCTGTATAGCCAGAATGCATTCGCAAGAGTGTAAGACTAGGAGCAATTAGGAGAGATGAAATGGTGCCCTAGTAATAGAATAAGGGTGCAATTATGATAGATAAGAGGAAGTCATTTATGCCTTTGATTGAGTAATGATTTAAAGAAAAGAGATTTCATGAATCGCACAGGATTAAAATACCCCCATACGATGAATCACGTCGGGATGCTGTGAAATATGGTTATTGAAGTAGAGTATCGTCCCTTGGTGGATCAGGAAAATCACTTCAAATGTTCCTTGATGCAACTAGAGCCCCAGTGACAGTTTATTACGTAAGAGGTTTCAAGTTATCAGTGGTAGATTATAGATCAACATTAAGGTGAATCACCAATAGATGGATAAAAGTTCCAAAGTATAAGATGATATTAAGCTGTCATTCTTAAGATGAACAATAATAAGGAAGCATTAAAGGACTTAGATTTATACATATAGGATAAGAAACAAGAGCGTAACCTAGAGTTGGGTAGCAAACCTCGGTAATAATAAATTGAAGTGTTATGGTATAATATGACCTACCTAGATGCAGTAAAGCATAAAGATAGATAACTCAGGCTATGAAACAAGATATATCAATAATCGTAAGTTCGAAAAAGTACCAAGCGAAGGACTTCAGTACACCTACAGATGCCTAGAGGGACAACTTGTCATAAGTCTGTATATGTTCACAAGGTGAGGCCTGAAGATTGGCTAAAAGATGGAGGAAAAAGGATAGAAGAGTCGCATAGGTGCACAAACAAGGACAAAGTCGTAGAGGCTGCATGACAAAAGGTAGTAACATTTATGAGATTTGAAGAATTCCGACCACAGGTCGTGGTATGAGAAAGAGGTCAAAAGGAGGGAATACCTTAGCTTTTGGATTTATTCACAGAACAGTTGCCTAGATGGTAAGGAAAATATTAAAGTATTCGTAAGAGCTATAAGTTATAAGACTGATAAGCGCATCAGTCAACATTTGAGGACGAATGTTCCAAAAGGGGGAATAATGATACACCCTATGTTTTCGTATGTGAGAGCATGTCGTAAGTCAATTGATTAAGCTCAGATATGAGATCGTCTTTAAAAGTACATAAATTAAGTTAATCATATTACCGTGGAAGTTACAAATATATAAGATCATGAATAACAAGTACCAAGAGGGTTGGAAAGCTTAGACGCTAAATGAATTGAAAAAAATAAGTTTCGTTGAAAGTCGACAAATTTGGAATGTTATAACATGTACTTTTGGGGTGAGACAAGGGTATGTTATTAGTTATTTTAGTTGTATGATAGTCATGTATTTCATTTTGAAGTCAAGCGAGTTCTGGAATAAAAGTTTGTCAATACGACATTGGAGTAGAGAGATAATCGCGTTTTCGCGAGACCGCGCAAGCAGCTCCAAATGGGACCCACTTAGGCGGTGGTCGACCTACTTCACTTTATAAACGATTTGGACGCCTATTGTTTGCTGCTTTTCGACTATACTTCATCTTAAAATTTCTCTTAACCCTCTAAAAAGATACCATAAGGGTTTGAAGTGATTCCAAAGTGATTACACAATATTTCAACATCAAAGGTTAGTTCTAGTGAAGAACAACACCTCTTTGAGGTTGTGTTGTCATTGAAGATAGTTGTGGGTCGTGTTTGGATGAAAAGTCAAGTGGTTGCTGCTGGTTTAGGTATGTATAATACTCTACTGCTTTTTTCTTGAAGTTGTTTGTATGTTGGTTGCATTATTTAAGCAAGATACTACAAGAGAAGACTCGAAATAATTTGAGATGTTATTGTTCTTAATGGACTATTTTGGGAAGGTTGTTTCCATAAACTTTAAATGGTTGGAAACCTTGGAAAATGACTTGTTTATTCTGTTATTTTCATGAATATATTGTCTCCATGTCGAACTTGCTATTGGTATTATGAATAAGAAGATAAAGGATAATATAACAATGGCCGAGTATGTTTTTACCGAGTCCTGTTCGAGGTCGTGTACGATATGATGATGATGATGCCCACGAGGCGTATGTTTTTAAAAGTTTATGTGTGTGTGTGTGTATATATATATGTATGTATGTATGTATGTATATGTATGTATGTATCATGCATTTCATGTCAGTAGCCCTCAGAGGCACTCAAATGCTACAGGTTGTATCTCATCTATCTCTCTTTACATTACTGCTATTATTTATGCTTTTCTTCCTTACATACTCGGTACTTTATTCGTACTGACGTCCCTTTTTCCTGGGGACACTGCGTTTCATGCCTGAAGGTCCTGATAGACTGGTTGACCGTCTTCTTAGTGGGCTATCAGCTAAACAAAATGTGTTGGTGCACTCCACTTACTCCGGAGTTGCCTATTCGGTTAGTATGCTTTGGACATGTATTCATTGGTATGGCGAGGCTGTGTCCCCACCTTTATGATGTTTATTTGCTCTTAGAGGCTTGTAGACAGATTTCATGTATATTGATACTTGTATGGCCTTGTCAGCCTATGTTTTGAGTGTACAAATGATCATGTCGGCCTTATAAGCAAGTATGACACATGTATAAGTTTGTATATCATGTTGGGTCATCCTATGTCGAGTATTCCCTTATGTTTTATTCTTGTTATCACATGACGGCCCTTCTATCCCATTTACCCATGATGGTGTGATAAGAAAGATACGTTACATTGTTATTGGGTTGAGTTAGGAACCAGGTGCCCGCCGATTTGGGTCATGAGACAGCTTGATAAGAAAGATACGTTACGTTAACATCATGCCTATTTTCTGTAACTATGAACCAGCTGAGTTATTTCTTCTACCATCTTTATTATATTGTTATGAACTGTTGCTAGTTATTGAAGTTTGACTCTGATCCTTGTCCCAACTTGTCACTACTTTGAACCTAAAGTTAGGTTTGTTACTTATTGAGTACATAGGGACGGTTGTACTCATACTACACTTCTACACCTTGCATGCAGATGTTGGATGCTGATGTTGTTGTGCACTGGGGGAGCTAAATCTGAATATGTACATGCGTTCGGGTCATAGCTGCCTCTTGATCTTGGTAGCTTTAGAATTTTAATCTACTTTTCCATAGTTCAAATAGATGATGTACTTCATTTCATACTAGCTTTGTAAATGCTAAATCTTAGAAGCTCATGATTTGTACCACTCCTTGGAGAGGTTTATAAAATTCAGTTATCTCATCGTTGTTTCACATCATTATTATTATATTATGTTATTTTGTTAATTGGCTTACCAAGCGGGTTGGGTTAGGTGCCATCACTACAGTTTAGATTTTGGGTTGTGACATGTTGGTATCAGAGTTCTAGGTTCATAGGTTCTACGAGTCATGAGTAAGTTTCTAGTAGAGTCTTGCAGATTGGTATGATGACGTCCATACCTATCTTCGAGAGGCTACAGGGCATTAAGGATAAACTTCCCATCTTTCTTTCATTATCGTGTGACATTGATTCAGCTAGAAGCGTAACTATTTGAATTCCTTCCACACATTCGTGTGCGCATGCGAGCGCTCGGTATCGGCTATGCATCGCCGGCTTGTGATTCAATGGATGAGGTGCGAGATGTGATTTCACCGTGCTAATAATGGGCCAGTCTAGAAGACTTGAGGCTGGGGTTTTACTGTAGCTTGAGCACTGGGATTTTGGTTGTGTGAGTACATTCTTTGAACACATTCTTTGAATGTGTTCAAAGATTTTTCATGTTGTTTAATTGTGTAACGAAGTAGATTTTCATGTCTTATTGTGAGTTTAGACTCAGGAAGATTAAGTGATGGCATAGTAATCGTGGTTCAAAAGGGTATCGCAAGATGCCAATTTGAGGCTAAGCAGGTGGGTTATCTGCTACGGAGTAATCTAGGGAGGTGTGATCCTTATGATGTTGTATGAAGAGTTTCTTTTCTACCAATGGGGTATATGTGTTGAGATTTGAATTTGAATTTGGTTGAGAAAATTGACCTAATCGTCATGTGGATCTCTGCGAGCTTAGTAGATGATTTGAGGTACTATATGGTTTGTGTTATGTGAGCTTATGAAGGATTTAGTTAAATTTCCCTACGGTATTATGGCAGTAATAGAGTATGGGTATGGTGAGTTATCAGATGATTTATTCTATGGCATTGAGCTAAGTGGGGAAGTCTGCTATCGATGATCTGATTGCATGGTTACATGTTGTATTGGTTTTGGTCTGAGGCATACTTGTGGATCAGTTATGAATTACAGAGGTTGAGATCGAGGATGACTCGAGTAAATAAAATTTTTGGATACGGGTTATGTTACACATTATGGGTATATATGGGAATCATGGGATGATTGAGTTGTTATTCGTGAAGCATGTAGTGCGCATGGAGTAGGAAATTGCTCAGTTGCTTAAAGGTGTGGATTACTTCTTTGGGTGTTGTTGTGCTAATGGGGCACATGTCGTTTGGCTCGTTTGGGCGACACAATTGAGATTTTAGCAGAATGGATGACTCTCGAGAAAGATCTAATAGATTCAAGAATTATATATACCAATTGAGAATCTATTCGGATTTGTAAATGGCTAGACTCCGAGATTTGCGTCGGCTGGTGTCGGGACTCACGATATTTTTGTATCACTATGAACTCTACATTTTATTATCAGGAAGGTGAAGGAAACGACTTTAGATTCACAGAAGGTTTCTTCAGAGTGGATATCTCGGCTGTGGTACTTTTGGGGTGCTTAAGAGGGAATACAGCGGCTTATGGGTTATACAGCATGTGGTTTTATGTTAGTACCTCTTATCGTGAGCTTTGGTTAAAGATCACTGTGTTCTGGCAAGAAGTGTCAATTTGAGAGTAATTCAGATGGAACTCAAAGAAATAAGATAGCGTGGTAGTAGGTTGGATCAGCATGGCAATGGATACGATCGGTTCCTTAGGTACCTATGATGTGGTGAGTGTCTACAGGTCTTTTGTGGCAATACTCTTGGGTTTAGCGACCACCGTGGCTTGGTTGAGTTAAAGAGATTCAGTTTTGATGGCTTGATTATGTGCAAATGGGTTTCGAAGAGTTTTCGATGGTTCTACCACGGTTTGAGAATGATAATTACTATCGGCGTGAGGAGCATGTTGCGTATTGTGATTTTCTCTTGGATGAGATCAAATAGAAGGTTTTTGACTGATTGAGTATGCATTCTTCTTGTGACTCGGATTTTATTATGATATTCTTGTACATTTCCTATGATGGCATGATAGATGTGGTATGTTATGTGCGATTGAGACTTGCATGTGCAAGGTCACGGTCCGAATTTGGAAGGGAAGGTCATGCATTTTGGACAACATGGACAATTGTAGATATTTAGATGAATGTTATAACTACTTGCTAATTCCCAAGGAAGGTGCGCATTTCAGAAGGTGCGCTGTGTTCAGACTTACGGATGCTTCATTGGTATTGCGGTACTCGCCTGGTTGATCAGCTGCTGATACTCAAATTTTTCTATGTGGCACAGAATAATTATGGAGGTATTCCTTGTGGGATGATCGTGTATGAGAGATTTGTTAGACATTCGGGCGGTGGAGTTGGATCAGATATGGTGATCCATGTGTTCTATGGACTTGGAGACCAGGAGTTCTTAGAAACAGATTGTTTCGTGGTTGTGGAATGTGAAGACGTGGCCAAAGCTAGTCGGATGATAGTATGTGTTATGGATCAGTCATTGTGGACTTTCGGAGGGTTATATATCTATCTGTGGGTGACCCAGTGGATTTGGGGTCCATTGGCAGGCCTGATGAGGATGTGTATTCTACACCAGGTCGAATTGGTTAACTCTGTACTGCTATTGTTGAGGGATGTGCAATTCGGTTAAAGTTGAGCTTATTCCTGTTCTGAGATGTCCTATGAGTTACCCTTCTATACTACAAGGGGTTGGGATCCATTTGTTAAAGGCACATATGGTGCGGTCCTACTTGGGCCTTATAGTGGAATTCGAGTGGGATGGATATTAGGGTGTTGATATGATTGATTGTGCATTTGGTTATGTTCTTTCCGGACTGTGGTATTGTGTTAATGGTTCCTCCTTGATTATGGTCATGCACCTTGGGTATTTGATGTCAAATTGCGTGTGCCTGTCCATTTTGGGCATAGTGGCTGGAGGTATTTCATGTAGAGCGGTGTTCGGATGGGGTCACGCATTGCGACAAAGTTATGTTGAGATATGACCCTTTGTGTTGGATTCGTGTTTCTGGGTTCTACTATGTATGATGGGTTCGTAGCATTGCGGTTCTGGTGGTACTTGTTGAACTTGCGGGGTGGTTCTCTCATTTGAGTCATTTTCCATGATTGATTACATTTGGGTTGTTGCTTATTGGTGCACAGATTGCACGGGATATGGCTTTAGGTTGTGTTGATGTGGAAAGACACTATAGTGGTTGTGTGATGAGATGAGGTCACTGGTCCCAATATGGATACTATCGGATTTGATTACAGCATGTATGGAGGAATAGTATCGGGAGTCGGCTTAGAAATTGCCTATATTTCTTGTCAGACGAGAAGGAACTCCATGACTTGTTGATCTGATAAAGTGGTTATGAATTTCTGCATGTTTCTTTCATCATCAGCAGCGTGCGAAGGTTCTGAATGAGGTTTTGTTTGATATAAGGTTTATCACCGGTACCAGGTTTGTTTTGAGCAGTTATTGTAGTCGGAAGTTATTGCTACAAGTACAAGGGTTATGCGGTATATCATGTGAATATATCTTGGGTTATGGTTATGGCTTGATACAGCTTGTTCAAACTTATACAGTTTGTAGATGCAAGATTCAGGCCAATATGTAATAGGGTAACGTGGGATCACCCCCGAGTATGTGCATGGTAAGGTTACACGGCGATTTGATGGCTTTAGAACGACTCTTGGCATGTTCGAGGTCGAACGTATGTCTAAGTGGGGGAGGATGTAACGACCTGACTGGTCGTTTCGAGCATTTGCATTTCGCTCGGTAGTTTGGGGGCATGAGTAGCTCCGTATGATATATTATGACTGGTGTGTATCGTCGGTTTTGGTTTTCAGGTGATCCGGTGTTTGATTTGGAAGACTGAATTTCATCGTTGAAGTCTTAAGTTGGAAGAGTTTACCAAGTTTGACTTTTGTGAATTTAACCCAGGAATCGAATTTTTGATAGTTCCGTTAAGTCCGGATAGTGATTTTGGACTCGGGCGTATGCCCAAAATTGGATATTTCTAGAAGGATTAGGCATTAATTGGCGAAAATCAGAAATTTGAAGGTTTGGAAAGTTCATAAGCTCGATTGAGAATTGACTTTGATGATATCGGGTTCAGGTTGGGGTTCTGAGAATTGGAATAGCTTTGTTATGACATTTGGGACTTCTGTGCAAAATTTGGGTTCATTTCGAGTTGATTTGATATGTTTTGGCACGCATTTTGGAAGTTGAAAGATTTAAAGTTTATTATGTTTGATTTGAGGTGCGATTCATCGTTTCCATGTTGTTATGCGTGATTTGAGGCCTCGAGTAGGTTCGCGTTATGTTATTAGACTAGTCGGTATTTTCGGACGGGGTCCCGAGTTGCTCGGAAGAGTTTCTGACGAGGTTCGGATCGTTTGGATCAATTTTTGGCTAAGGCTGCTGGTGGCAGGATCGGGTGTGATCGCACCTGCGGCTGATTTTCGCAGGTACAATGGTCGCAGAAGCGACAAAGGAGTCGCAAAAGCGAGGTTAGAGCTGGGTGAGGAAGATAGCAGAAGCGGAGATTTTGGGTGCTGGTGCGAATGCGGAGGTGAGATGAGTAGGAGTGTAGGCACAAAGGTCTCCACAGAAGTGGAGTTTTGTTACCGCAGGTGCGAGGGGGTGCTGAGCCAAGCTGTTTTTGCAGAAGCAAGGGATTTGGTCGCAGAAGCGACCTACTGTCCGCAAATGCGAAGAGTGCTGTGCAGAATGCATTAAGTTCGAGGGTTTGATATTTTTACCCATTTTTGGATTTTTGGAGCTCGGTTTGGGTGACTTTGAAGAGGAACTTCACCACACTAATTGGGGTAAGCATCCTTAACTTGGTTTTGTTTATATTTCATGAATCTATCTTCCTTTTTGGCAATTGGTTGATGAATTTTAAAGAGGAAATTGGAGGTTGTCTAAAGTTTCATAGAGCAAATTTTTAAGTTTTGAACATCGATTTGGAGTCGAATTTGAGTGAAACTAGTATGGTTGGATTCGTAATTGAATAGGTTGTCAAATTTTATAAGTTTTGTCGAGTTCCGAGGCCCGGTTTGGACTTTTGGGTGATTTTGGGCTTTTGATCAAAGATTCGACCTTTATTGATTATGTTTGTTTCCTTTAGCATTATTTGATGTATTTGAGTTGCTTTTGGCTAATTTCAGGCCGTTCGGAGGTTGGTACGTGCGGGATGGCATTTTTTGAGCATCTTAGCTTGCTCAGTAGTGGATTTGGCTTGTTCGAGGTAAGTAACACTTCTGAACATGGTGCTGAGGGTATGAAATCCCGAATTACATGTTATGCGATTGATGTTGATGTGACGCGCATGCTAGATAACGAGCGTGTGAGCGTACACTATGTGAGTTGTGATTTAGCCGATTCCATGGAACTATGTAGCTATCTTATCTGAACATTTTTACTGCACTCTATAAGTTAGAGCACTTGAGTTGTAAGTTATACGAGAAATCATATTTAGGTTATATGCCAGTACTATTGGGACCCACAGTGGTTGTTTTAAGATGTTGAGTTATTTTCTTAATTTACAGTTATATACTCAGCCGCATTCATCATGTCATATCATATCTTAGTCTCTGTTATCGTATATTGTAACATCTTGTATCATTTATTAGGGCTGCTTAGCATGAGTGTTGTGAGCCCGAGAGGATGGATAGATTGATGGCTAAGTGAAGCCGAGCGCCTGTTGTGAGTAATATGGATCAGGCTGCACGCCGTAGCAGGCTTTATTAATTCATGACAGGATTAGGCTTATAATAGTGCTTGGGCTGGAAGGAGCCCCTCCAGAGTCTGTACACCCACAGCGGACGCATTTGCTAGCAATCATTTGCATTGGGCGAGATCTATCCTGGTTCATTTGCATTGGGCTGGATCTGCCCTAGTTTATTTGCATTTTGGTTCATTTGCATTGGGTTGGACCTGTCCTGGTTTATTTGCAGTTTGGTTCATTTGCATTTGGATGGATCTGCCTTTGTTTATTTGAGTGATTGAGTGTACTGAGTATTGAGCATGATGAGTGAGAATTACGAGACAGTGGGATCAAGTACTCTGAGAGCATGAGTACATGAGTTCATCATTGAGATGCATTGCATTTGACATGCGTACTTGAGATACATGCATAGAGATGCATTTTCTCATGCTACCCGGTTTTTGTGACATACATAATTTCACTTGTATATTGACATGTAGGCATAGAGATGTATATTCCTCTTGCTATCTGAAATGAAACATCTTATTTGTTGTTGAATGCTTTTTTGGAAAAATCACAGTTTTCAAACTTATTTATATATTTTGAGGTTTTTCGGTGAAAGATTTGGGATCTACTATTATACTTGAAAAGCATGTCTATTTTCGTAACTGTGAACCAGCTGAGTTATTTCTTTTACAATCTTTATTATATCGTTATAAACTGTTGCTGGTTATTGGAGTTGGACTCTGACCCTTGTCTCAGCTTGTTACTACTTTCAACCTAAGGTTAGGTCTGTTACTTATTGATGCACATGGGGTCGGTTGTACTCATACTACACTTTTGCACCTTGGGTGCAGATGTTGGATGCTGATGTTGTTGTGCACGATGAGAGATGGATCTGAAGATGTACCTGCGTTCTGGTCATAGTTGCCTCTTGATCTTGGTAGCTTTAAAATTTTAATATGTTCCTGTATACATCAAACAGATGATGTGCTTTATTTCATACCTGCTTTGTAAATGCTGAATCTTAGAAGCTCGTGATTTGTACTACCAATCCTTGGGGAGTTGTATAAAATTTAGTTATCTCATCTTTATTTCACATTAGTGTTATTTTATTAATTGGCTTATCTAGCGGTCTGGGTTAGGTGCCATCACGACAGTTTGGATTTTGGGTTAAGACAGGCGGGTGAAAGGAGAATTTATTTAGGGTTCGGGGATTAGGGTTGGTCTCTGAGGGTTATGATTGAGAGACGAAATATGGGCCGTTTGATCATTTGATCAATGACCCTGATAAATCGAGCATTTATGTGTTTGAAGAAATCAATTTGGGGAAAATACAGGAATCGTTGGATCTGGGTGATCCAATGGCGAATATAATATCTGATAACAGGTCAAACTAAAAGAGAAAATAAGGATAATTGTGGACCGTCGATGGTTTGGATCAACAGCTCAGATCGTTTGTGTTTGTTTTATGAGTGGGATTAGAGAGTGATGTGGTGTGCTCTAATTGGCTTAGGGAAAGGGACGTGGATCGCCAAGATGGAAAGAGAGGGGTGTCTGGACTGGGTATTTTCCGGATTGGGCTTGTACATTGGGCTGGAATTGATTTAGGGAATATCCACTTTGTATTTTAATTAGGAATTGCAATTGTAGCCCCTTTAGTTTTAAACCTTTTAAAATTGATTTAATTAAAATTAATTAATTTTCAATAAAATATAGTAGAAATTATAATCATCGAATATAATACTAATTATTATAATTAATTATTTATAAAATACTTTATCTCCTAAATTATAACACTAATTTGAACATAATAATCTGATTAATCAGAATTTGTGAAATAATTGATTAAATTAAATATGAAGCCTAGATGGTGTATTTTAGAAATTGCTTTAATGATATTAAAAGTAGTACATATATTTATAATTACATAATGTTAGTACTAAGTTATCAATTTCAAAACTAATACTTAATAAATTTTGTAAAATAGGTATTTATTGATAGAAAGTACTTTAAGAAAATTCATTGTAAATATTTCAGTATAAATAAATTAATTTTAAAAGGGAATGTCAAAGTTGGTCGTCAACAACTACCCCTCTTTGACCGGAGACAATGAAAGAGTTTTCGGGCAAAGAAATTGAACCAAAGCCAATTTTATCCCCACTTTAGGCATGCATTGCAGGAGCGGCATAAGGATTTAAGGAAGATTATGGATTGCATGATTTAGGGAGAGTAAAGGAAGATTTCAGGAAGATTTTGGACGAATTGGGGCTGAACTCTAGCCTTGAATTGCTTACATACCTCGTGCTTAACGAGCATAAGGCCTCATGTAGTTATGGAGTGAGGATTTTTGAGAAAGCAATACTCACAGGAACTGCCCCAGTATCGTATTATGACGATACGACGAGACGGAGGATTGGGCACTCGCGATGGCTTGAATTAGCGGCTTGACTTGAAGGATTTGACGATTTGGAGTTCTACTGGTCATTTTGTGTCTGAACTTGGATCCTTGGCCCGTTAATGAGTTTGTTGTCCCTTATAGCATTGTCGTTTGGTTTGCTGCTTAGGAAGAGTTTCATGTTGTGATATTTGTTCCTGCAAAAATAAAATACACACATACCCATTTATTGCAATGAGGAATATATTAAGATGTGATGTAAATAATGCAGGAATGATGATGCCAGGCTACTGGCGAACCATTATTTGGGATCGGGATGATGGGATACTTGATCTTGACTCAATTCATTAGCCGAACTATGTACCGTTCTGCAGCTGTCGCAGCATTGAAAAGTGTCTCTGCTTGTTGGGAGAGCTTGACTTGTAGAGTGCGTCTCCGCTTGTTGGGAGAGCTTTGCAGTGAGGAGATGTCTCCGCTTGTTGGGAGAGCTTTGCATCGAGGAGATGTCTCCGCTTGATAGGAGAGCTTGGTTTGTGGAGTGAATCTCCGCTTGTTGGGAGAGCTTTGCACTAAAAATGTAAAATAATCTCTGATTGGGAATGGTTGACTTAAACCATAATCATTCTTGAAGCTACATGAGCAAAACATCAAAACATTCAAAGTAATAGCAAAGGAAGGCAAAGCATGCTCAAGAGATACTCTTGACTATGAAGCTAAGTTGTGGCCATCGATTGGCAAAATGTCGGTGACGAGGTTTGCGATTGTCTATTCTGGCCTCCATTGCGACAGAGCGGCGGTGCGGATTATTCCATTGGCGCAATGAACAGTTTGCTATATACAAGGCTTCCATTGGCGAAACCGACGTTTGATTTGTACAATGCGCTCTGATCAATTGAGCTGATGGTTTTCTATATACAGTACTTCAACAGGTGAAGCCGACAACTTGTTTGTACAAGGTGCTCCAATTGGTTGAGCGGGTGGTTTTCTATATATAGGGCTTTAATTGGTGAAGCCAACGATTCATTTTGTACAAGGTTCTTCGATAGGTTGAGCAGGCGGTTTGCTATATATAGTGCCCTTTCCGTATCAGCGGTCGGAATCCGAGGTACCTAGAAAGGATTCAAATATTAGCTTTAGATGTACTCGAAAAATTCAAGTAAGGGAGTAAAGGGAGATAATCCTAGGAAAGTGGCGGATTCGTCATTTGCCCGTAGTGGTCTCAACTCTTCCTTACTTCCTGTTGACCCTGCTCTCAAAGAAATATTCTAAGTGAGAGCGGGGAAGTTGGTTTGTGTCGACCACAGTGTTGGTTTGCCCCGGCCTTTAATATGGTTACGCCATGAAGTTCGGTAGGTGGAACAAATTGTTGTATCTTTAGAAAAACAATTTTGAAAAGCTTTATTTTAAGACAAATGTTGTCGTTCTTGATTATGACATATTACAAAAAGTTTTTCACACACGAGCGTCTCTTCTTGAAAACTCCTTTCCGTTGCCGTTGATCCTTCGCGATGCTTGATGACGTGGCTGGTTGTCGCTGCAACTGCATCCTAGTTCAACTAATGCATTACAAAGGTTTTCCCTAAGGTTATGGCAGAACCCTTTCAGATTGCCTACTTATCCAAAATAGAATCAAGACTGAACGTAGTTCATAGACGATGACAAAATATGATGAAGATCACCGAGCCTGACTCAGGAATACTACGTATCCAAATGGAATCGGTCAAGACGTAGTTCAATCACAATAGATGCAAAAATGATGAGATTAAGCATGAAATGGCCGAGTCTGACTCAGATTGCCTACGTATCCAAATGGAATCATGCTAGAACGTAGTTCAATTACAAAAGACGACCGAATCCCATGAGGATAGCCTACGTATGCCTTTATGAGGAAATCAAGTCGGCGTAGTTCTAGAGCAACATACAAAAGTGATATTTAGTTTTTTTATTACAAAAGAAAAAAAGGAGAGAAACTGAACCCTACGTGGATTGCCTATCTATCCCTCTGTGGGAAGTCAGGTTGAACGTAGTTTTGTTACAGCAAATACCTAACTCTATTTGTCTTTAAACATAGTATCTCTTGATTGCGTCTGAGTTGATGGGCTTCGTGTTGATTCTTCTATCCATTTCTACCAAGATTAGAGCTCCACCCGGCAATACTCGATGAACCACGTAAGGACCTTTCCAGTTTGGTGCGAACTTTCATATGGATTCCTATTGGTGGGGAGAGATTTTCTTCAGGACTAACTGCTCTAGTGCGAACTGACGAGGCTTCACCCTCTTGTTGAACACACTAGCCATCCTGTTATTATATAGATGACCGTGACATATCGCATCTATTCTTTTCTCGTTGATGAGCATGAGTTGCTCCTGTCTGACCCGTATCCACTCTACGTCGTCCAACTTGGCCTCTTGAATGACCCTTAAAAATAGTATCTCGACTTCTGCGGGTATCACAGATTTAGTGCCGTATACTAGCACGTACGACGTTGCCCTAGTGGATGTTCTCATGGTGGTCTGATAACCTAGTAAGCGAAAAGATAGTCTCTCGTGCCATTGCCTGTGATTGTCCACTCTCTTTCGTAGGATCCTCTTGATAATTTTATTGGCTGCCTTGACTGCCCCATTCATTTATGGTATGTAAGCTGTCGAGTTACGGTGGACAGTCCTGAACTTCTTGCTGATTTCTCTCATGAGGTCGCTGTTGAGGTTAGTGGCATTGTTAGTGATAATTGACTCAGGTATCCCAAATCTGCATACGAGGTTGTTTCGGACGAAATCTGCCACTACCTTCTTTGTGACGACATTGTAGGAGGATGCTTCGACCCATTTAGTAAAGTAGTCGATGGCTACCAAGAGGAAACGATACTCATTTGATACGGCAGGCTCTATGGGTACAATCACGTCCACGCCCCAAGCGGCAGACGGCCAGGGTGAACCCATCACATTCAACTCATTCAACGGAACCTGGATAAAATCCCCTTGAATCTGGCACTGGTGACACTTCTGTACATAGCGGATACTATCGTTATCCATAGTCATCCAAAAGTATCCAGCTCTCAAGATCTTAATGGCTAATGTAAACCCATTCACGTAGGGTCCACATGTTCCTGCATGTATTTCTTCCAATAACCTGGTTGCCTCGGCGGCATCTACGCATCTTAACAAACCTAAGTCTGGGGTACTCCTGTACAGGACTTCCCCGTTGAGGAAAAAGTGATTCGCCAACCTCTTGAGGGCTCGTTTTTAACTATTAGTAGTGTTTTCTGGGTTCTCTTTAGTTGCAAGGAATCTCCCGATGTCGTGATACCATGGTTTACCATCTGGCTTTTCATTTACATGGAAGCAATAGGCATGTTGATCCCTGATCTCTACCTCGATAGGGTCGATGTAGTTCTTGTCTGGATGTTGAATTATGGACGATAGGGTTTCAAGGGCATCGATGAACTCGTTCTGAATCTTGGGGACGTTCTTGAACTCAATCATTGTGAACTTATTGCATAGCTCTTTCACGCATTGCAGGTACCAAAGGATCTTGACATTTTTGGTGGACCATTCTCCTTGGGCTTGGTGTATCAATAGATCAGAATCCCCTATGACAAAAAGTTCTTTGACGCTCATGTCGACTGCAATTTCGATCCCACAGATGCATGCTTCTTATTTAGCCATATTATTGGTACAAGGGAATCTTATTGTTTCCGATGCTGGATAGTGTTGTCCCAATTTCGAAGTTAGGACTGCCCCAATTCCCACTCCTTTAAAAATTTGCTGCTCCGTCGAAAAGCTTTCTCCATCCAGGGTATGATTCTGTAATATCTTCTCCGGCAAATAATACTTCTTCATCGGAAAACTACGTAGTGAGTGGCTCATAATCCCCATCCATCGAATTCTCTGCGAGGTGGTCGACTAAAGCTTGCCCCTCGATAGACTTCTGAGTTATGTATACAATGTCAAATTTGCTGAGGAGAATTTTCCATTTAACGAGCTTTCCGGTCGGCATCGGCTTCTGGAAGATGTACTTGAGTGAGTCGAGCCGAGATATCAGATGTTTAGTGTATGCTGACATGTAATGCCTTAGTTTCTAGGCGATCCAATTCAAAGCGCAAACAGGTGCGTTCTATCAAATTTTATTTGGCCTCGCATGGCGTGAACTTCTTACTTAAGTAGTAGATGGCCTGATCCTTTCTCTTAGTTTTGTCATGTTGTCCTAACACACAACCGAAGGCATTGCTTGATATGGGTTTCATCCCGCCTAGTGTGTCACCTTAGGGTGCTGCGGTTTTGTTTGTGAAGAAGAAATAGTTCTATGCGCATGTGTATCGATTATCAGTAGTTGAACAAGGTTACAGTCAAGAACTGGTACCCATTACTGTGCATTTATGACTTATCTAACCAACTACAGGGTGCTAGAGTGTTCCCAAAGATTGACTTGAGGTTAGGCTATCATCAACTAAATATTCGGGATTCAGATATTCCAAAGACTGCCTTTAGGACTCGGTATAGTCACTATGAATTTTTGGTAATGTCCTTTGCGCTGACCAACACCCAAACAACAATTATGCACTTGATGAACAATGTATTCTAGCCATATCTTGACTCATTCTTCATTGTTTTTATTGACGACTTCTTGATGTACTTCCGCAGCCGGGAGGATCATGAGCAGCATCTGAGGACGCGTACTTCAAACCTTGAGGGAGAAGAAATTTTATGCAAAATTCTCAAAATGTGAATTTTGGCCTGATTCAGTGGAATTTTTGGAGCATTTGGTGTCGAGTGAGGGGATCAAAGTAGACTCAAAGAAGATTGAAGTAGTTCAGAATTGGCTCAGACCGACTTTAGCTACTGAAATTCGGAGTTTTCTTTGTTTGGCCGGATATTATCGTTGTTTCATAGAGGGTTTCTTATCCATTGCTGCACTTATGACCAGATTGACCCAGAAGGGTGCTCCTTTCAGATGGCCCGAGGAGTGTGAGGCGAGCTTTCAAAAGTTCAAGACCGTTTTGACTACAACCCTCATGTTGATGTTGCCCACGGGTTCGAGGTCTTACATTATGTATTGTGTTGCGTCACATATTGACCTTGGTGTGGTGTCGATTCAAGATGGTAGGGTGATTGTCTACGTGTCTCGGTAGCTGAAGGTTCATAAGAAGAATTATCCTATCCATGCCTTAGAATTGGCAGCTATTGTTCATGCTTTGAAGATTTGGAGGATTTGCTTGTATGGTGTTCCATGTGAGGTTTATACCGGCCACCAGAGTCTCCAACATCTGTTCAGGCAGAAAGACCTTATCTTGCAACAGCGGAGATGGTTAGAGTTGCTTAAAGACTGTGATATCACTATTTTGTATCATCGCGAGAAGGCCAATGTGGTGGCAGGTGCTCTGAGGTGAAAGGCAGTGAATATTGAGTAGTTTGGCATATCTACCGGCGGCAGAGAGGCCACTAGCCCTAGATGTTCAGGCCTTCGCCAATCAATTTGTTAGATTGGATATTTCGGAGCCCAGTCAGGTTTTTGCGTGCATGGTTTCTCAGTCTTATGTATATGACCGCATCATAGATTGTCAGTATGCCAATCCCCATTTGATCGTCCTTAAGGACACGGTTCAGAACGGCGATGCCAAGGAGGTTTCTATTGGATATGATAGGGTGTTGCGAATGTTGGGTTGATTATGTGTACCCAATGTAGATGGATTACGTGAGTTGATCCTTTCGAAGGCCCACCGTTCGCGGTACTCCATTCATTTGGGTGCCGCTAAGATGTGTCAGGATTTGAGACAACACTATTGGTAGAGGAGAATGAAGAAAGATATAGTGGAGTATGTGGCTCGGTGCTTAAATTGTCAGCAGGTGAAATATAAGCATCAGAGGCAAGGCGATTTGCGTTAGAGACTTGAGATTCTCGAGTAGAAATGGGAGCATGTTACCATGGACTTCGTTGTTGGGCTCCCACGAACTTTGAAGAAATTTGATGTTGTATGGATAATTGTGGATAGGTTGACCAAGTCAGCACATTTAATTCTAGTTGTGTCTAACTATTCTTACAAGCAGCTGGCTTAGATTTATATCCGCAAGATTGTTTAACTTTATGGCGTGCCGGTATCCATTATCTCTGACCAGGGCACGCAGTTTACATTGCACTTCTGGAGAGTTTTGCAGTGTGAGCTAAGAACACGAGTTGAGTTAAGTACAGCATTTCACCCACAGACGGACAGGCAGTCCAAGCACACCATTCAGATATTAGAGGATATGCTTCGTGCCTATATTATGGATTTCGGGGATTCTTGTGGTCAATTCTTGCCACTTGCTGAGTTTGCCTACAACAACAACTACCAATTGAGTATTCAGATGGCTCTTTATGAGGCCCTATATGGGAGGCGATGTCATTCTCCAGTTGATTGGTATGAGCTGGGTGAGGCTAGGTTGTTGGGCACAGATTTGGTTCAAGATGCCTTGGAGAAAGTCAAATTGATACAGGATCAGCTTCGTAAAGCACAGTCTAGGCAGAAGATTTATGCCGATCGGAGAGTTTAAGTGATGTTGCATTCATGGTTGGAGAGAGAATTTTGCTCCGTGTTTTAGTGATGAAGGGTGTGATGAGGTTCAGGAAGAAGGGCAAGTTGAGTCCTAGGTATATTGGTCCTTTTGAGATCCTCAAGAGAGTGGGGGAGGTGTCCTACAAGCTTGCATTGCCACCTAGTTTATCTGTAGTTCACCCGGTGTTCCATGTTTCCATGCTCTGGACGGTGATCCGTCCCATGTTTTAGATTTCAGTTCAGTCCAATTGGACAAGGATTTGACTTATGTTGAGGAGCCGTTGGCCATCTTGGATAGGCAAGTTCGAAAGTCGAGGTCAAAGAACATTGCTTCAGTGAAGGTTCAGTGAAGGGATCAACCAGTCGAGGAGGCAACTTGGGAGACCGAGCATGATATGCGTAACCGTTATCCTCATCTTTTCATCACTTTAGGTATGTCTCTATACTCGTTCAAGGACGAATGTTTATTTTAAGAGAGAGAGGATGTAACGACTCGGCCGGTCGTTTTGAGTATTTTAGCCATGTTCCCCTATTTATTGCCTCCTCTATGTTAAATTGTGCTTATGTGAATTCCTAGGTGGTTGGATTGGTTCCGGGGAAGTTTCGAAGTGAATTCGGACACTTAGTCCGAGTTGTAAGCTTAAGTTGAATGAGTTGACTAGAGTTTGACTTTTATGTAGACGACTCCAGGATGGAGTTTTGATGGTTGCGGTAGCTAGGTATAGTGATTTTGGATGTAGGAGTATGTTTGGATATTGATTTGGAGGTCCGTAGGATGTTTTGGCTTGAATTAGCGAAAGTTGGAAATTTGAAGGTTTGGAAGGTTGGGAAGTTTGACTGAGAGTTGACATTTGTTGATATCGGGTCCGGATTTTGGTTCCGGAAGTTGGAATAGGTTCGTTATGTAATTTATGACTTTTGTGCAAAATTTGAGGTTAATCGGAGTTGGTTTGATATGAATCAACATTAGTTTTAGAAGTTGGAAGTCCATTAGTTCATTAGGTCATAATCGAAGTCTGATTTATGGTTTCACTATTATTTGATATGATATGAGGCTTCAACCGAGTTCCTATTGTGTTATAGGACTTGATGGTATGTTCGAGCAGGGTCACAGGGGGCCCTAAGTATGATTCAGGTTGAGTTCAAACTCATTGGAGACTTGATGGATTTTGGAGGCCTGCTGAGTTCTGGTGCAGTCGCACCGCAAAAACCGCAGAAGCGAGACTTGTCCCGGTGCACAAATTCCGCAGGTGCAGATGAAGACGTGCAGATGCGCATCCGTAGAAACGAGAATGTCCCCAGAGATGCGAAATTTTGATTTTGGTGTTGGACCATAGGTGCGGTAGGCTCTTCGCAGAAGCGGACTCGCTGGAGCAAAGGCAGGATCGCAGAAGCAGCCCTGCAGGTGTGCAAACATAGCTGCAGATGCGCGTTGTCGGTCGCCTAAGTGAAATCCGCAGGTGCAGAAGCTTTGCCGAAGAAGCGGAGTAGAAAATGCGAATGTTAGGTCGTAAGTGCAGAATACCTGGGTAGAAATAGAGAAGCATCGAGGGTTAGAGTTATTTTTAGCACTTTGAGTTAGAGAGCTCGGTTTTGGGAGATTTTCGAGGGCATTTTCAAGGATTGGATCGGGGTTAGTGTTTTTTACTCGGATTTCTTACTATTCATGAATCCATCATTGTTTTTATCATTTAATTAGTGTTTTGAGTTAGAAAAATTGGGAATTTTTTGAAAACTTCCTAAATTATAAATTAAGGAGTTTTGTGAAAACTTCCTAAATTATAAATTGAGCATTTGAAAGTCAATTTGAGATCAAAATTAGATAATTATAGTATGGTTGGACTCGTTATTAAATGAGTGTTTAGATTTTGTAATTTTGGTTGGGTTCCAAGGTACCAGCCTAGGGTTGACTTTTTGAGTTGACTTTTTGATTTTCTCTATAGATTGCAACTTTATTAACTGGGATAGTTTTCTATGGTATGTATTCATGATACTAAGTTATTTTGGCTAGATTCGAGCAGTCTGGAGTTAGATATTCACGGAAAAGGCTTACTAGTGGATTGAGTTAGCTTGTTTGAGGTAAGTATCTTGCCTAACTTTGAGTTGTTGTGCTATTTGTGTTATGTGAAAGCCATGTACACAAGGTGACGAATGGGTACACTGTGGCTATGTGTGGTATTTGACCGATTTAGGCTATTAGATTCTTTCCATGCCTTTAATTGAATTATCATAACTTGTTATATCTTTCATTGCTAATCTACCGTTACATGTGTTAATCTACCCTCATATGCTTTATTTGACATTGTTAACACTTGTTCCACTTCTTACTTGTTATTTTGCTCTTATATTCTTTAGTTGAATTTATTGCCTTCCTTATTGTCTTGTTACTTCTTTAATTGTTGAATTACTTACTTGAAGTTGTTATTTCATGAAATATCTTCTTGTTTAGTTATTGGTGTTGAAGTTGTAAAAGTCATTATCACATTGAAGCAGAGTTGTTAGTTGTTGAGATATCGTTTTGTTGAGCTATTCACTTTTAGTTTGTTATTATTTAGATTCTTGTACACGTTGTGGTTGAGCCGTGGGCTATATACTGTGGAAACTTTGGTGTTGTTGATCTTTGGAAAGTTATGGCATATGGGCACTTGTGGTGCGAGTTGTTATTGTGTTGGGATATTGATGCGCATGCGGCGGTATAAAGAAAGGGGTTAATGTGCATGCGGCGGCATAAGGTGGGATTTATGTGCGTGTTGCAAGTAAGGGAATTACTTGAAGCCACTTAGCGACATAAGGTGGGATAAAGTGCATGTAGGTATTTTGGGAAAAATGTTTTCAAAACTATCTAAATGTAAGGCCCACGCGGTGGTATAAGGAAAGATTGTGACTGTGATTGTGAAATGAGATTACGAGGTGGTACCTCGGTTGTGATTCTTGTTGTTATCTCATTTACCTCACTTGTGTTTGTCAGCATTGTTTTCTTGATGTTCTTAGTATGGTGTTCCTTCCTTGTTGCCTTTATTTCTTTAAATTCATTTGTAGCTTACCTTGTTGTATTGCTTTATTGTCACTATTTCTTCAGGTTCATTATTAGACTACACTATACTTGTTCAATTTGTTTTCTTATGACCTGGCCTCGTCACTACTCTACCGAGGTTAGGCTTGATACTTACTGGGTACCATTGTGGTGTACTCATGCTACGCTTCTGTACATTTTTGTGCAGATCCAGGTATCTCGACTCCATACTAGGCATCAGTGAGTGGATCATACAGTTTAGAGACTTCAAGATATACCTGTCCGGCGTTTGCAGGCCTCGGAGTCACCTTCTGACCTTATTTTACTACTGTTTACTCTTTATCTAGACAGTGTTGTACTAGGAACTTAATAGTGTACTCGTGTAGAGCTTATGACTCAGTTCCGCCGATTTTGGGAGTTTGTTATAGATGTTCTATTTCGGATTTATTATGAGTTTTCTTTTGAATTTTCTTGTTATTTTAGTTGTTAAATTCCAATAAGTATTCATGATTGTTAGGTTTACCTAGTCATAGATACTAGGTGCCATCATGACATCCTAAGGTGGGAAAATGGGGTCGTGACACAAAGACACCAAATTTTTCCCTTCAAAATTTTATGATTAAAGTGTGTAAATTCATGGGAAAACAAGATATATAATCAAATCCAAGTTTAAATTACTTACACAAAGTAGTAGTGAAAATATCCTCCAAAATCCCCTCCAAAATCCCCTCTTATCGAGCTCCAACACTCACAGTAATGAAATGTGAGCAAACCCTTGAAATATAATAAGCTACCAGGGATCTTTGCCTCTATGGACAACAATGTCACTTCTGCGACCCAACAATTGCATTTGCGAATCTCCATTAAGACAGTCTTGATTGCATCTACGGAGCACTTGTTGCTTCCGCGGCTCTACAAGTGCATCAAAAATAGGTGCATATTGCGCTACTACCCGAGCCAGCCACACCGCACATCTGTGATCAGTCCAGCGCAGATGCAGTCTCACATATGTGACCAATTCTTTTCTTCTGCGGCCATTCCAGCCTGACAAAACAAGCACTTTTGCGCTCAGCACCTCGCAGGTGCGATGCCGCACCTGCGCACCTTCCTTCGCAGGTGCGATGCACGAGAACCAAAATTACCAAGAGCCTCCAAAAAGCTCTGAAATCATTCCAAAATATACCCAAGCCCCTTGAACCACATCTAGTCATACCAATGGGTTCAAATACATTATCCAAATTTATGCAAAATCCTGAAACACCACAATTTACATCAAAATCAAAGATAAAAAATTTTCTCAAATCTTTCAAACCTTCAAACCCTGTCGAACGCATCCGAATCATACTTAAACATCCCGAATCATAACCAAACTTTGCATGCATGTTCCATTCAATTAAATGAACCAATAAAAGGTCTCAAAATCATAATAGGAGTTTGATAGCACCAAAGTCAACTCCTCGTCAAACTTATGAACTCTCCAATCTTCATCGCCAACTTTCGACAAATAGAGTCAAAACCCTTTTAGAAATATCCAAATTCAAATCCGAAGTTACGCCTAAATCTAAAATCACCATAAGAACCTATCAAAACCATCAAATCCCCATTTTGTGGACGTTTACTAAAAAGTCAAACCTTGATCAACTTATCTAACTTAAAGCTTCCAAATTGAGAATCACTCTATCAAATCAATCCCGAACCACTCGAATATCAAGACCAACCATGCAAGCAAGTAACCATACACAATATGAAGCCACTCGAAGCCTTGAATCACAGAACGAAATGCTAGAACTCAAAATGATTGGTCGGGTAGTTACATTCTCCCTTGCCTAAACATAAGTTTGTCCTCGAATGTGCCAAGAGTCATTCAAAAGTCATCCAATCACTGTATAAACTCATCAGACACATATCATGGGTCATCCCACGTCACCACAATCCATATAAGTCCATTAGCACAACCCCAACTAAAGGTTCTTTCTTTATTCTTCGCTTATAAGCCTTAGAACCAATTTCCAATTTCCAACATCGAGAATTCCTTATAGATCCGGTGCTTGCATATATACACTATATCAGTTCTCACAAGTTGTACCAATTCATATATGTACTCCTAATATATAACAACACAATGTACGGCATAACTCATATACTCATAGCAATACCTTCCAACCATATTAGCTGCCTATATGGTACCAGTAACATAACCTATAGCAAATAAAATCTTGACCCAGACCTTCACAACACTACTGATGAAACATGCAGAAATTCATAACCACTCATCAATCAATAAGTCGTGGATCTCTTCCATCTGACAAGAACCAATCCCAAATTCTAAGCTCACTAATGACATTTTTATCCAAACATGGCTTACTCAAATTTTATTACGCTAATTCCAGGTCGAATAACCTCATCTCACCCAGTACAAGCTTCTCGACAGGTAGGCCACACCAAATGCCACTTAGAGCCACATACGATGCAATCATTGCACCCAACAAGCAATAACTCAAATATAACAAAAGATGAAAGGTCAACAAAATAAGAGAACTATCCAACAAGTACGGCAGATACAACAACCAACGCATAATGTTAGGATTCCACGCCACAAGGGAGAAGCAAAACACATGAGATAAGCAAAAAGGATCATATCCTAACATAACTCTGTTCTGGTGCGTAACCCGATCCAAACATACCTATCCACATGGAATACCCATCAAGTCAATGCTTACAATCAACAAACACATGTGTAGCAACAACAACCGAGCAAAGTGCATGTCCATAACCATGGAGAAATGAATAGCACAATGTACCACTGACATGTAAAGCATGAATAAAGTGTAATAAGCAACTCAAAACAACCCAAAAGCCATCTCGCTGAAATCTCACCACGATGCCTAAATAGAACCACATCATATGTGTAAGTAGTCAAATAGTCCCGCAAATCATCGTAGCATAATAGAGTAACACATAGAACATGTCAGGACATGAATAAGATCAATTATAGCTGATGACGTATCCCCAACAATTGTTGTGCTGTGTAAATGTCATGACCCAAAATTCCAGCTCAGGTCGTGATAACGCCTAGCTCGTACTTGTTAAGCAAGCCAACTCACAATCAATACAATCTAGTCCAATTTCACTTAATTAATAGAGTTATATCATAATAAAAGCAGGAAAAAGCTCAAAGCAGTAAAATTTGTGGTACAGTCATAACTTGGTATGAACACGACCAAAACAATACGACCCCCAAGAATTAAGTTACACTAAGTACACGAGCAACTACTGAATAATTACAAGTCTGAATACATGATCATAACTGTTGTGAGAAAAAAAAATAGATAGCTAATAAATAAGGACATGGACTACAAGTACTGCAGATCGAAATAGTATGGCAGTTCATCAGGAAATCTTCAATATCACACTCCCATTCAGATCACAAGGTACTGCAATACCAGTCTCAAAACCTGCACAAAATTGTGCAAAAGCATAGCATAAGTACACGACAATCAGTACCCAGTAAGTACCAACTCTAACCTCGAAGAAGTAATGGTGAGGCTATAGGTAACAAGATACTTACAACACAGAGATAATAACAATCCTGGAGTTGGAACAGAAAATATCCTCATGATCAACATGTATCAAGAAATAAGACCGCTGAAAGACATAATGCATCCTTTTCCAATTCAACAGATAATCATAACCCTGCTCAAGTATGATAAGTAAAGTTGTCAAGCTTCAATAAATGGAGTAGAGGCTCCCAACTAGCATACATATGGCATGCACATTTTAGCATTTAAATGAATGCTTCTAATTAAAATATAGAATATGAATGCATGCTCAAACCAGTACAAGATCCATCTGCCCCGATACAAGATCTACGTATCCCGACACAAAATCCATGTATTAAACAACCTGATACAAAATCCATGTATCGACCCTGTATAAATCCATCTACCAACGACACTCAAAGGGCCCAAAGTATCATGGGTTATCACCAGACTCTGAAGGGACACTACCAAATCCAAGTACAAAGAAGAGCTTAATAGCATCACTTATAGTCAAATATCCGCTCATCATGTCTCGTGCTCACGACTTTTCCTGTCGTGCCATAATTTCAGTCCAAATCAGGTATCGAAATATAATATGTATGCATATGCCTAGGAATTTATAGATAAAATATGAATAAGGACTTAATAATAATCATGCAAATTTGTGCTCATGAAATTTCTATATGACTACGGATGATCAAGTAAGTCAACATATCAAGAACAAGTTCTCATGCCTTCATAATTAATCAAATACCTAGGCATGATCTCTAACATGAATAAAAGAGCGAACCTAGTCATATAAGCAAACAAATTATTAATCAAGATGATCATATAACCAAAACAATGAATAAAGTATGTCAACTCTACGCCGAGCATGATATAAACTTTCTAAGTGCATATACGCTCTCCACCACGTATATACACAATCCCCAATATCTTAAACACATAGAAATCAAGTCAAATCCTAGGGGTTTCTCTCTTAATAAGGTTACCTATGAGACTTACCTCTTTCCGAGCTAGCTTCAACCACATTTCGCATCAAAACCTCACTCTAGCTCTCTAATCGCGCAAATCTAAGACAAATATCATCCAAAGTCAAACAATGCTATATGAAGTGATCCCAATCCATAAAGATTCGATTTTTGAATAATTCCCAAAAAGCAAAAATAGGTCAACTTGGGCGCGTGCTTGAAATCATAAACCAATATCAAAATACGGTGATACATAACCTGTCGAGTCCATATATGTGATTACTTTCCAAATTCAAGTTCAAATCGGTGTTCAAATTTCCAAAATATACTTTCTTATCTTGTAGACAAAATCCCAACTTTTACTTTAAAAATCAATATTATTGGTGTAGAAATCCATGGGGAATCAATAAATATGATCAAATCCAAGTAGAGTTTTCTTACCCATAAAGTAGTGATAAAAATCCCCTCAAAAATTGCCTCTTTCCGAGTTCCAAACATTTATGAGAAAAAGTGACTAAATCCCGAAACAAATTAAAAAAATGCAGTTGTTGTCCCAGCCCGAAACATATGCTAGATGACTCTGAAACTCACTTTTAACAAGCCCAACATAATCCTTGCGAGTAGTGGTGGCAAGATAATTAAAAGAAAATAGTTATCCACCCATATTATCCACTAAAATATTGGTTGGATAATGAACTTTTTAAAACGGGTCAAATATGGATAAGAACCATATTATCCATTTAGAAAATGAATCACCAATGGATATCTAATGGGTTTAACTTTTACATTTGTAAAGCCTCAGATTGGGGGTTCCTCAAGTTTGGAAGACTAAAAATTCTCCCAAAAGCGATCATATTCAAAACGTCATGCATAATATGGATATCCATATTATCCGCCGAATCCATATTCTCCCCAAATTGATCCATTTTTACATTACCCATTTTCAACCTGTCCATATCCTATCCGACTCGCCCGTTTACCACCCTTACTTGCGAGATTACACCCAAGATAGCCTTTTGGATCACCCAATTTGGCCTTAATATGAGAGAGATATGATGTTTCGATGTTTTAAAGGAAGTCTTGAAATTTATGGACGAACGCAAGGACATAATCGGTATTTTCATAAAGCACCAGAAAATTACCACTTGCAAAATATTCGTTTTAGCATCTGAAACTCCTTCGGAGCCACCCGAACACAATTCATATATGAATTTCAACCATAAAATACGCTACGAACATGCTCTTGCACTCAAAAAACTGAAAAGAGTCATCTTGACCCGATATTGACCGTGGTCAAACTCCAAATCCTTAGCTTAACTATTCTCTCAACCGATAATCCAAAACACACCCGAGCCTCTCAGGACTCAATACAATCATACCAACAAGTCCAAATACATTAACCGAATTTATCTAAAGGCTCAGAATACTACAATTAACATAAAAACCACGAATCGAAGATCAAAATCATTCTCTTAACTTTCAGACATTCAAATTTCATCGAACTTGTCTGAATCACACTTAGACATTCCGGATCACAACGAAACTTTGCATATCATTTCCAATCAATCAAATAAACCTTTTCAATGTTTCAAACCACATTAGGAGTCTGATAACACCAAAGTCAACTCCTGGTCAAACCTATAAACTCTCAAAATTTTCAAATTGTCAACTTTGACAAATAAAGCCAAAACCTTTTAGGAACATCCAAAGTCAAATCCAAATATACAGCCAAATCCAAAATCACCATATGAACCTATTAAAATCATCAAATCTTGATTCTGAGCTCATTTACACAAAAACCAAACCTTGGTCAACTCTTTCAATTTAAGGCTTCTAAATTGGGAATTACTCTATCAAATCAATCCTGACTTCCTGAAAATCATAACCAACCATACATGCAAGTCATAATACGTCATGTGAAGCTACTCAAAGCCTCAAACTACCAAAAGGAATGCTAAAGTTCAAAAAGACCCATCGGGTCATTACAATAAACAAACCCGATCAGATATTAGAATACACATTCTCCTTAGGCCTACTAATGGCCCCAAAATCAATTCCAATCATCCCAAAATAGATGAATAACCTTCTTAGAATCGACAATACCCTATCCACAACACGTATGATTAGTTGTCTAACCCTTAACGCATATTCACAGTCTGCAATCAAGGAATAGTCTACCTTTGAGACATCTAGTCTCTAAACCTCAAGAATACAGGAATCTCTATAACTGATCTCCAGCTCTCCCACTCAAATGACTGATACGTCACTCATACACAATTATCTCATGAGAAGTACTCCCATAAATCTTCCGCACCACGTAGCAAATCTGAAACATCAAGAGTTACCAACCATGCAATTTCTGTAATACCGGTCAAGCATTCGCAAATTTATACCTGGTTCTTTTACAACATATATTTCCCAAGAAATATGAGATAGTTCTAGCATTATCTTAAACATCTGAAATCTCCCATGCTGTCTAGAACTCAAGACACTCCTCTCGCAACTGAACAGCAACCTTGTCCATGAAATCTCAATTCCACACGGCTCATAGCATCTAACACGCTATTATACAAAAATACGAGAATCTCATCATCAACTCTAAATCACAGGTAGGATAGATACTTCGTCAACCAAATATCTTCTACTTAACCTAATCCAAGAGAAAAATCACATCACACAACGAACACCCCATGCTTGTAGAATACGTCAGCTACAAGTCTTTATCGACACCATCGCAAACTCTTCAGAAACCATTTGCACATAAACAAATCATCAGAATTGATTCCATCTAACTCAACCGAGTCACGTAAACTACCAAACCCAAAAGTATTGCCATAAAATACGAGTAAAGCTCTATCATACCAAAGGAGTCGATCATCTCTATTACTATGCTAATCCAAACCGCTGCTAAGGTGAACCAACTTATTCATATTTCTCTTGACTTGCCCTCAAAGTAACACTTCTCTATCCCATTACTCTATGAACCTCATTCAAAACTTATCCGAAGTGACTCCAATATGAAACGGACAGTCCCATGACCCATAAGCTACTTTATTCCGTCTCATGTACCCAATAGTACCATAAACTGAATATCTGCTCTAAAGAGATATTCTATGAATCTGGAGCTATTTCCTTCATTTCTCTAATACTGCAATGTAATATCAATAATGATATAGAATACTTCATTTCTAAAATATTTCATTTCTCTAATACAAGCCTCAGTACCATTCGATGCAAATCTAAGAGCTTAGCCATAAACAAATCAGGAAATCCTTCAATACCACATATAAATCTTGAACCCATTAGAACCTTCTCTAGAGTCTTCACTATGTCATAATCCCCAGTGCATAGACCGTCATGCCAAATGATTAGAGCTCTGTTAGCACATGAATACTCTAAAAAGAAACAATCAAGCAAATTCTTTTTTTTCTTGCACACTACATTCACCACGAATATCAAACCTGAGCTACTCCACAACCTTCATATATCGTTAAAAGTATATTACATCAATGCATCCAGAAAATTCCTTCCCCAAATCATCTTCGACAACACCCTTTTCAAACCATATAATCCACCAGTGTATCTAAGTCTAGGAACTATAGCAACACATATCCATATGAACCGATCGTTGATGGTAAACTCCTTTACTTTTCTCGAAGCCACAAAACACATCCTACGATATCCCACGATACTCTTCTTTCATAAATGCCATGATCTTGCACTGTTATTCAGTTGAATTCTTCATAAGCTCATGTAGCACTAGTCATAAAACAATCTAAATCATCTGCCAAGTGCATACTTATCCTCGTGACAATTGTTCAAACATTCTTAAGCGAGCCGAACTCTAATCATAGCACACACTTCCCACTTGATAGAAGGAAATTTCTTCATACAAACCCCATAGAATCACACAACCTCACACCTTCTCGTAGGAGATAACCCACATGCTTAGCCCCAAAATGACATTTATCTATGACCCTACCATGGTCACAAGCACTATGGCATCAATTAATCCTCCCAAGACTACACTCACCAACAAGATATAAGAAGCTACTTTATTCCACAAATAAACAACAAAAAGATCTATCAACGCACTCACAACTAAAGACTGCATTAGGCATCCAGATAATAATCAAACATCCATAGCCCTTTGCATCCCAAGCAAATCCTTCTCGTCACATCCACACTATCTAAGTGTAGTCCTCAGTTACATAATACTCACCACATATCTATCTAGTAACTCACTGAGCCATCATTTCCACTCCTAGGGATACTACCGGACAAAAAAGTCCAAGGGCACATACTCACACAATTGAAACTTTCCGAACTCAAGCTATGGTCAAAACCTGGCCTCAAGTCCTCCAGACTGTCCTACCTTCACAACACAGAAACACATCTCGCACCTCATCCATGACATCACAAGCCATCGATGCACAGCCGATACCGAGTGCTCAAGATCACATACATGTGAATGGAAGGAAATCAAAGATATAAGCTTCAAGCTGAATCAAGGCCAGACGATAAGGAAAGAAAGAAGGAGAAATGTTTCTTAGATGCCATGTAACCTCTCAAAGATAGGTATGAACATCATCATACTGATCCGCAAGACTCAACTAAACACTTGCTCATGACTCGTAGAACCACGAACCTAGAGCTTTGATATCAACTTGTCACGACCCAAAATCCCGCCTAGTCGTAATGGCACCTAACCTCAACATGCCAGGTAAGGCAAACAAAGAATAATACTGCTCAAATGAATGACCATCAATAATAATAAATAATAAGATGAAAATCCATACAATTACCAGAAGGATTGGTAGTATAAGTCATGAGCCACTAAGATTTAGATTTATAAAGCTAGTACGAAGAATAAATACAATATTTGTTTGAATATACATAAATAGAAGTACAAATACTAAACTACAGAGAAATGGTAGCTAATATCTGGAACGCAGGTACATCACCAGTGCTAGCCTTCGCCATCCATGGTAGCTCTGCTCCAAGATTTGCACACAAGGTGCAGAAGTGTAGTATGAGTATAACTAACCTCATGTACTCAGTAAGTATCCTGACTAGACTTGGTAAAGCAGTGATGAGAGTTCCTCTCAAGGATACTCACTTTATATAACTTGTACACCTCAATAATATATACATATACCCAGCAATAGTATCAAAAACTCTAAGCCTGAAGCCCAGGTAAAACCATCGGCACATGTAGAAAAGATATTCACAAGTAACGTAGCCAACTAGTAGTTCAGCATACAGAGAAAATATGCATTTGTTATCAAATAACACATCAACAATTGCATATAGATAGGATATGCATGGTATTGTACTAGTTTAGAAACTTAGCATATAGGAAAAGTATGCGCGTATCATCATTAACTCATCGACAGTTGCATATAGAGAAAATAAGCTTGGATATCACTAATTCAGCAATAGTGACATATAGAGAAGATATGCTTGAATAAGTGAGTTAAGTTACTCAGATTGACATATAAAGAAGATATGTACGTTGAGTCAATTCTCAAATCGTAAGGCATATAGAGAAGGTATGCAAAAAAAGTATGTATACATTTCAAAACTAGCATAGAGAGAAGATACGCAGTAAAAATCATGTACACATCCAAGGAGTTTGAATATAAAGAACATAAACAAAATCCAACTACTGATCAATTTTTCCATGATCTGCGTGTACGTCATCAAGTAGAAATATAAGAAAATGACCCTAGGGTATTGATCCTTATCCACACGCGGCATGAACAACTCACATGCCTAATTAGAGCCCGAACAACTCACGTTCCATATTGTAATCACCCCACAGATAACTCACGTGTCATAATCCCAGCAACTACACGGATAACTCACGTGCTATCAATCTATTCCATCACACATAAGCATATACAACAATACATGTACACATTTAATGGATATCAAATCACATACTTATGGACTGATAAATAGCGTGCTAAGGTGTATGCATGTGCGAAATGTACAACTACAGCTCAGATCAGGCAGATACGCCATACAATACAAATATCATGTTTAAATATGAAATCAACACCTACTCATGATCTCTAGCATGTTTCAAGAGGTTCACGTAACTGTACAAACATAATAAGCATGATAATAGGAAGCACAGTATCCAAATCAAGGCATGGCACAACGTAAAGACTCCTCTGGTCATAAATCGTACATAGCACCCACATATACGCTCACCGCGTCGCATATGGGTCACTTCTCACATATTACAATTAGAAAAATAAGGTCATATCCTACGGGATATTCCCTCAACAAGATTAGGCAAGAAGCTTAACTCATCCGGCTAACCTTCAATCTCAAATTGCGTAAAAATCATTCTCTAGCCCTTAATTGCGCAAATCAAAGCCAATCATCCACCAAGGAAGTCAAATAACGCTATAGGAAATGACCCTAATCCAGAAAGCTTTGATCTTGGAAGAATTTCAAAAAATTCAACAAAGTCAACCCAAGCCTACGTGCCTGAAATCTGAAAAACAATACCAAAATTTAATGACCCATAACTGCACAATCAAAATACATGATTAGATTCCAAAATCAAGTCCTAATCGATACTTAAATCCTCAAAATACACTCTCTTAAAGTGTAGGAAAAAAACCCAAATTTCCCTTCAAAATTCATGATAAAAGTGGGTTAATCCATGGAACATAAGATATATAACCAAATCTAAGTGGAAATTACTTACCCACAAAGTAGTAGTGAAAATCTTCTTCAATATTGCCTCTTAACGAGCCTCCAAAACTCAAAATAATGAAATTGGAGCAAACCTTCAAAATATAATAAGCTGCCAGGGATCTCCACTTCTGCGGACAACAATATCGCTTTTGAAATGACCCATATGTGACCCAACAATCGCATTTGCAATCTCCACTAAGACAGTCCCCATTGCATCTGCGGAACACATGCTGCATCTGCAGCTCCACAGGTGCGTCCAAAATATGCGCATCGTGCTATTACCTAAGCCAGCCACACCTCGCATCTATGATCAGTCCACCGAAGATGCGGTCTCACAAATACGACTAAGTCTTCGCTTATGTGGCCATTCTAGCATGACCAAATAAGCACTTCTACGCTCAACACCTCGCAGGTGCGATGCCACACCTGTGCACCTTCCTTCGCAGGTGTGATACACCATAGCCACAACTACCAAGAGATACTAAAAAGCTCTAAAATTATTTCAAAATATACCCGAGCCCATCGGGACCCTGCCAGTCATATCAACACAGGTCCAAATACATTATCCAAACTTATACGAAAGCCCAAAATACCACAATTAACATCAAAGCCGAGAATCAAAGATAAAAATCATTCTCTTAACTTTCAAACCTTCAAACTTCACCGAACACGTCCGAATCACACTCAATCTTTCTAGATCACAACCAAACTTTGCACACATGTTTCAATCAACTAAATGAACCTATGAATGTTCTCAAAACCACAATAGGTGTTCAATAATACCGAAGTCAACTCCTAATCAAACTTATGGACTCTCAAATTTCAAAATTGCCAACTTTAGAGAAATAGAGCCAAAAACTTGTAGGAACATCCAAATTCAAATATGAACTTACGCTCAAGTCCAAAATTACCATATAAACATATTAAAACCATCAAATCCTAATTCCAAGGTCGTTTACTCAAAAGTCAATCTTGGGTCAACTCTTCCAACTTAAAGCTTCCAAATTGCGAATCACTCTATCAAATCAATATGAACCACTCGAAGTAAAAATCACCTATGTACATAAGTCATAATACACCATATGAAGCCACTCGAAGCCTCAAATCACAAAATAAAGTGCTAAAAATCTGCAACGATCCACCTGGTCATTTTGTGTATATCATCCTTGTTCCCTCATTTGATTCTTTACATATATGTTTTGTGGTTATGTGACTTGCCAGGATAGTTTGTTTAGTTTCATGGAAGTACTAGATTGAGTAGGGACACTTAGTCTCAAGGTAGGATGCTTAAGTTATATAAGTAGACGGGAGTTAGAATTTTGTGTAGACGATCTTGAAATGGTGTTTGATGGTTCCAATAGCTCCATATGGTGATTTTGGATTCACGCATATGTACGAATTTTGATTTTGAGGTTCCCATGTCATTTTGGCTTGAATTGGCGAAAGTTGGAAGGTTGAAGGTTGAAGGTTTGGAAGGTTGATAGGTTTGACTGAGAGTTAACTTTGGTAATACCAAGCTCGATTTTGGTTTCGAGAGTTAGAATAGGTCAGTTGTGCCATTTGGGACTTGCACGCAAAATTTGAGGTCATTCTGCATTGTTTAGACATGTTCGGCGTAAGTTTTGTATTTAGAAATCTGGATTTGTTCCTTAGTCTTTAATTGAGGTGTGATTCGTGGTTTTGATGTTGTTTTGTGTAATTTGAAGCCTTGAGTAGGCTTATGTTATGCTTTGGGATTGGTTGGTGCATCTAGACGGGGTCTCGAGGGGTTCAGATGGGTTTAGGACCACCTGGAGAGTGGTTGAACTTGGAAGCAGGTTGGTAGGTCTGGTGCAATAACACATGAAAATAAGGGTGCGCAGATGCAATGGTGCATCTACGGAATGGTTAAGCACAGATGCACATGATGCGGTGCAGATGCGGAGGCACATCTACAATGCTGATGGCTCTAAAGCACGACTGCAGATGTGGCTGGGTGACTGTGGAAGCGTGATGTCAGGAGTCAAGTGAGGATCGCAGGAGCTATCCTTTTACCGCAGAAGCAGTTAATTGTCCGCAAATGCGGAACTGCTGGACAGGATTAAAGGTGCGATATGGGGGGTTTTCAACTATGATTTTGAAGAGTGAGAATTGATAACTTGATGGTCAATTTGAGGTTGGAATTGGATGAAACACATATATTTGGACTCGTACCGAAATGGGTGTTCAAAATTTGTGAGTTTTGTCAGGATCCAGGGTATGGGCCTAGGGTTGAGGTTTTTGGTTGACCTTGTTTAATTGATTCAACATCTTAGCTTTATCATTTGGGATAGTTTCCTATGGCTTTTATTGATAATAGTAAGTTATTTTAGCTAGATTCGAGTCGTCCAGAGGTTGATTCACACGGGAAAGGCTTCTTAGAGTACTGATTTAGCTTTCTTAAGATAAGTATCTTACCTAAACTTGGTTGAGGCACTAGTTTCCTGAGTTATTTGTGATAGCTAAATGCTATGGGTGGTGCACATGTGTGGGGTTGAGCCCATGTGCATGCACCGGAGTATTTCTCATACTCAGAGTAGTGTTTAGGCTATGATATGCCTTGGATTGATTGCTAAGCTTCATGTTGTGATGGTTCTTATATTTGTACCCCTGTTGTGAGTTATTTGAGCCATGTTGGAGATAACATAGAGGTTAATCCCCTAATTTAACATAGTAGTTGCTACTTTCGTGATGTATTTTCCTGATTTGAGCTATGATAGCACACTTTTCACATGAATAGACCTTAGCATCTCACTTTTACCAGTCCAGGAGTATGAAATTTATTGTTCATTGATCATGTACATGTATTCTTTAATATCTTCTTTCCATGTGATACGGATTAGATTGGTAGTACGTGACCACATCGTGCAAATTATGATATTAAGCATGTGACCACACCTGGCGGATTGTGATATTGAGCATGTGATCATGCTATGTGGATTGTAATATTGAGTCTGTGACACACCGAGGGGATTGTCATATTGAGTGTGTGACCACGCTGTGCGGATTGTGATAATAAGCATTTCACCATGTCGTGTGGATTGTGATATTCAGCCTGTGACAACGCCGTTGAGCACGTGACCGTGCCATGCGAATCCGAGATATTGATATTTATGGCATATGAATACACGGTGCGGTTAATATATATGGCACGTGACTACGCCATGCAACGTGTGGATATGGATCCATCCCCTTAGGGTCACCCTCTCGTGTGCCTTCTTGATGGGGTACACGCGGTTGGAGGACAAGTTGATTAGTGATTTGGTTCGGTTATGGAAATTTTGAGGAAAAGCTAGCTAGTGTTTGATTTGGTTATTGCATTTTTTTCTTTACTTACAATTTCCTTGGTTGTTTACCCGATTTATTTGCATATCTTCTTTATGTTCTGAATTGTTGACTGAGCAGAGTACACTAAGTAATTGTGTGCACCAAGACGGTTCTTTCTTTGATTCATGACTTGATCATATTATTGTTCTGTACTTGTTGGATTTGTCAATTGTTTAGGTAATAACGAGTATCATTTATAATTCTTGCTTCTATTACCTCGTTGAGGTTAGTAATGATACTTGATGAGTACATGGGGTAGGTTGTACTCATACTATACTCTTAATTTTGTAGATCCTGGTGTTGGATGTAGCCATCAGTAGTTGAGGCTTGTTGCAAAGTTATATTTTGAGAGACAAGGTAGAAGTGCATCTCGACCGCAGTGTTGGCGTTTCTTTTTATTTCTGTTGTTGTCTTTCATTCAGACAGTATTATTTTTATTGTTATTTCAGACTTGTATTTCCGCATTAGAACTCATGACTACATATTATCTAGTTCTGGGGGATTTATTATGTATTGACGTTATTATGTAATGCTTATGGATTTAGACTTATACTATTTCTGCTAATTCAATATTTATATTTCGCTTTTGTTATATTTGGCTTGCCTAGCAAGTGATTTAGGCGCCATCATGACCGGTTGGCTGTTTTGAGTCGTGACAAGTTGGTATCAGAGCCCTAGGTTCATAGGTTATACGGGCCATAAATAAGTTTAGTAGAGTCTTCTGGATCGGTACGAAGACGTCTGTACTTATCTTCGAGAGATATCGAATTGCTAGGAAGAACTTCACTTTCTTGCATCCTTGTCGTGTGTATTTATTAGTTCCGAAGTTTGAACCTTACTCTTCTATTCTCTCACAAATGGTGAGGACACATTCAGTTAGATCGGGCTAACAGGCAGTAGTACCACCAGTTAGGGTCTCGAGAGACCATAGTTGAGGTAGAGGCCGAGGTGGGGCTCTCACTATGACTAGAGCAACACTTGTGGAGCCACCAGTCGCTCCAAAGGAGGAGCAAGTTCAGGATACTATTGAGCCAGTGGGACCAACTTAGACATTGGCGGTACCTATTGTTATACCTGGTATCCAGAAGGCCTTGGCTCAGATCTTGAGCATGTGCACGAGCTTGGCTCATACGGGAATGATACCAGAGACACCAGCTATCTCACAAGCTGGGGGAGGAGCACGGACTCCCGCCGCCCGTCAATCGGAGAAGCTAGCTCGGGTTTATCAGACACTAGGGGTGTTACCGATTGAGCCAGTTATTTCTACTAGGGCCAAGGTTGACCCATCTATGACTGATGAGGAGCAGAAGAGGTTGGAGCAATTTAAGAGGCTTGATCCTCCGAGTTCAGCGGAGGAGAGTCATAGGATGCTCGGAATTTTCACGATCAGTTTCCTCAGATTCTTCACATAGCGGGTATTATGGACACTAGTGGAGTTTCCTTTACTACTTTTTAGCTGATAGGGGCAGCCTACAAATGGTGGCAGACCGATGAGTTAGGCAGGCCAGCTGGCGCAACACCACTTACATGGCATCAATTCTCAGTTCTTTTCTCAGAGAAGTTTGTCCCACAGACTCACAAAGAGAAGTTGCACAGGGAGTTTGAGCAGCTACGCTAGGGGAATTTGAGTATGACCCTGTATGAGATGCGATTCGTAGATTTGGCACGTTATGCAGTATGGTTGGTTCCCACTGAGAGGGAGAAGATCAAGAGGTTTATTAATGGCCTCAACTATGGTCTACGTTATAATTTGGCTTGAAGGCCGAGATGGATGTTAGGTTTCACCAGGTGGTTTAGACTGATAGGCACTTGGAGCATGTTTGCAGGTTTGAGCGAGAGGAGCGGGAGGGCAAGAGGCCCCGTGGTTCAGGTGGTTTTGGTGGTGCCTCGTCTTGAGGCTAGTCACATTACAGCTAAGGTCGTCCTTTAGGCCCGCTCAGGTAGCTCGTCAGATTCCTCGTGGTTCATCCGTTAGCCACAGTTCATATGGTGCTCGCCCAGTTCAGTTATTATTCAGTGCACTGCTGGCATAGAGTTCTTACCATGTTACATCAACACAGGGTCCCACAAGCAGTTATTTGGGCTATTAGGGTCTGTAGCCTCATAGGATGGGTTGCTTCGAGTGTGGAAACTTGAGTCATCTCAAGAGGGATTCCCCCATACTTTTGAGTAGGGCCACATAACAGAGCTCACAGCCTATGATTTTAGCACCACTAGCTACACCACCCGCACAACCAGCTAGGAGTGGGGCTTAGTCAGTTCGAGGTTGCCCTAGAGGGGGAGGTTGGTCAGGCCCGTTGCTATGCATTTCCCACCAAGCCAGAGGCAGTTGCTTCCGATGCCGTGATCACAGGTATTGTTTTAGTGTGACATAGGGATGTTTCTGTGCTATTTGACCGTGGTTCCACTTACTCTTATGTGTCATCCTATTTTGCTCATTATTTGGATATGCCTCATGATTTTTAGATATGCATGTCCATGTATCTTCACTAGTAGGTGACTCTATTATGGTGGATAGTGTATATCCATCGTGTGTGGTCATAATTGGGGGTTATGAGACTAGAGGCGATCTTTCATTGCTCAGTATAGTTGATTTTGAGGTGATTTGTGCATGGATTTGCTATCTTTGTACCCTGCTATTCTTGATTGTCATGCTAAGACCGTGATGTTGGTGATGACGGGGTTGACTAGGTTGGAGTGGAGGCGCTCTCTTAGTCACACTCCTAGTAGAGTGATTTCATATTTTAAGTCTCAGCGGATGGTTGAGAATGGGTGTTTGGCATATTTGGCCTTTGTGAGGGATTTTAGTGCTGATACTCCTACTGTTGACTCAATTCCAGTAGTGAGGGAGTTCTTATATGTGTTCCCTACAAACCTGCCGGGCATCCCACCCGACAGGGATATGATATTGGTATTAATTTGGTGTCGGGCACTAAACCCATCTCTATTCCACCATATCGCGTGGCACCAGTACAGTTGAAGGAGTTGAAAGATCTGTTACAAGAGTTGCTTGATAAGGGTTTCATTAGGCCTAGTATGTCACCTTGGGGTGCACTTGTACTATTTCTGAAGAAGAAAGATGGTTCTACGAGGATGTGCATTGACTGCAGGCAGTTGAACAAGGTTACTATAAAGAACAAATACCCACTACCATGAATTAATGATTTGTTTGATCAGCTTCAAGGGGCTAGGGTATTCTCGAAGATTGATTTGAGATCGGGGTACCCTCAGTTGAAGATCCAGGCTTCTGATATTCTGAAGACGGCTTTCAGGACCCACTATGGTCACTATGAGTTATGGTGATGTCTTTTGGGATTACCAATGCCCCAGCAGCTTTTATGCACTTGATGAACAACATATTTCAGCCCTATCTTGATTCCTTTGCCATAGTTTTCATTGATGATATATTGGTGTATTCTCACAGCCGGGAGGATCATGAGCGACATTTGAGGATCGTGCTTCAGACTTTGAGGGAGAAGAAGCTTTATGCTAAATTCTTCAAGTGCGAGTTTTGGTTAGACTCGGTGGAATTTTTGGGCCACGTGGAGTCCAGTGAAGGGGATTAAGGTAGATCCGAGGAGGATAGAGGCAGTTCAGAGTTGGCCCAGACCGTTTACTTCTACTGAGATCCGGAGCTTCCTTGTGTCGGCTGGGTATGATCACCATTTTGTGGAGGGGTTTTCATCTATAGCATCCCTATTGACTAGTTTGATTCATAAGGGTGCCCATTCAGGTGGTCCGATGAGTGTGATGAGAGCTTTCAGAAATTCAAGACTACCTTGACTATAGCTCCAATTCTGGTTTTACCTTCGGGATCGGGTTCTTATACATTCTATTGTTATTCTTTGCGGATTGGCATTGGATGTGTGATGATGTAGGAGGGTAAAGTGATTGCTTATGCTTCGCATCAATTGAATCCCCATGAGAAGAACTACCCAATACAACATTTGGAGTTAGCAGCCATTGTTCATGCACTCAAGATTTAGAGGTATTATCTATATGGCGTGTCTTGTAAGGTGTTCACGGATCATAGCAGTCTCCAGCACTTATTCAAGTAAAAGGATCTAAACTTGAGGCAACGAAGGTGGTTAGAGCTACTAAAGGACTATGATATCACCATTCTTTATCATCTGAGAAAGGCTAATGTGGTGGTCGATGCTTTGAGTAGAAATGCTGAGAGCATGGGGAGTCTTGCGTATATTCCGGTTGTGGAGCGACTGTTACCACTAGATGTTCAGGCTTTGGCTAATCGTGTTCGTGAGGTTGGATATTTTGGAGCCTAGTAGGATTCTTGCTTGTGTTATATCACGGTCGTTCTTGTTTGAGCGCACCAAGGCACGTCAATATGATGATCCCCACTTGCTTGTCCTAAGTGACACGGTGCAGTACGGTGATGCAAAGGAGGTGACTATTGGTGATTATGGGGTATTGAGGCTACAGGGTCCGATCTGTATTCCAAATGTGGATTGGTTGCGATAGTTGATTCTTTAGGAGGCCCATAGCTTGCGGTATTCCATTCATCCGGGGACCTCAAAGATGTATCATGATTTGAGGTAGCACTATTACTGGCAGAGGATGAAGAAGGATATTGTTGAGTATGCTGCTTGGTGTTTGAACTATCAACAGGTGAAGTACGAGCATTAGAGATCGGGTGGTCTGCTTCAGAGGCTTGATATTCCGGAATGGAGCGTATCACTATGGATTATGTAGTTGTGCTTCCCCGAAACTTGAGGAGATTCGATGTAGTGTGGGTCATTGAGGACAGACTGAATAAGTTTGCACACTTCATTCCGGTCATGACCACCGACTCTTCAGAGCATCTGGCTCGGATTTATATTAGAGAGATTGTCCGCATTAATGGTGTGCCCATGTATATTATCTTGGATTGTGGCACGTAGTTCACCTTACTTTTTCGAAGAGCAATGCGCGTGAATTAGGCACACAGGTCGAGCTGAGTATAGCATTTCATCCACAGACGGACAGGCAGTCTGAGTGCACTATTCAGATTTTGGAGGACATGTTACGAGCCTATGTGTTGTTACCCAATTTTACCCTCATATTTTATATTGTATTCCATATGCTTTCATAATATCATTTTACCCTATTACCCAACTTATAAGGGTTATATAAGTATTTTTCATATTTTTTAAAGCTTTAAAATAGATTTTCTTTCATTTAAGTTATTCGGATATTTATTAATTATCCCCTCAAATTATTTCAGAGTGACTTAATCATCCAAACTCATTATTTGTACTCACATCCATTTTATAATATTTTTATACCATTTTTACACAATTTATCTGCCACTTTCTACTATTTTACAATATTTTACAGTAACAACCTATATTTTCATAATAATTATATTTTTTATATTATTTATGTCAAAATAGAATCTTCATATTTTTATAAATCTGAATTATTGTTTTTAAGTATTAAATTCCTTAAATAATATATGTATTTATTAAATAGCCTTTTATATAATTTATTTTAAGGAATTTCGTGTATTTTAAATTATAGCCCAATAAGAGCTAATTTTCGAACCAATTAAAGTCCAAAATAATAGGTCCATCCCAGTTGATCCATCAGTAGCCAAAACCAAACGACCCTTTTTAAAACCCGATCGCGGCCCACTTCAACGACCCCCCCCCCC
>MCJB01010931.1:0-14452 GCA_002018475.1 Nicotiana obtusifolia | reverse complement strand
GGGGGGGGGGGTTGCCGGAAGGGAACTGGGGAATTTGGATAGAAGAGGTTTGACACGTTGCATGAAGCGGGGGAAGGTGGCCGTTTCACTCTTGTACCTACACTCTTAACAAAGAGTGTAGGTAATAATACTTACTCCTACTCCATTTTACTTAACTTTTAGAAGGAGATTATACACGATGGATTATTATAAGCAGCGGAAGCAATTTCAGTATAAAATCATATGTAATCTAAATAACTAGCATATATGAAGTTTTATGAGTTACCTCTTGAAGCGTGATCACAGGTCTTCAGTTACGTAAGCGTACGGTTTCACAGTGTCTTAACGGAATCTCCACCGCTTGCACGATCATGATCCCCGAACATTTTATGGTCTTCTATGTTGTTACCTAATAACATCCGAAAAGGGCAATTCGTGTGAACGAAATTCTTAGGAAAATATGGCTGAAATTTCGAAAACCTTCTTGTACCTTCACTAGGTGGAAAACCCCATATATTTATTTATAGCACAAGTTTTAAATGATTAAAATCCTTTTCCAAAATCTATTAGATTTTCTTTTCTACCATGAAAAAGATTTTCTTTATTTCCTACTATTTAGGCACAACAGGGACCACATAATTTTTAATTTCTTAAATTAATATCCACCACAATAAATTACGAATTATTTCATTAAAAGTTTATAATTGTTGTGATGACCCGATAGGTCATCTAGAGTTTTAACCTTAAATTTGTGTTCCGAAACCTCAAATAGCTCCTTTTAACTTTTCTCGATTTGCGTGCACAATTCAGTCTTTTTTCCGAAAGGCTCTTATGTGAAAAATTTATTAAAATGTGAATTTGTTCTGTAAAAATTTACTTGAATTGACTTCGGCCAACATTTTGAGAAATAGACCCGGATCCGTATTTTGACAATCCCTATGGGTCCGTGTCGTGATTTAGGACTTGGGCGTATGCCCAGAATCTAATTCAGAGGTCCCTAGCTCGAGTTATTACAATTTGTTGAAAACTTAAAGTTTAAAGGTTTAAAGAATTTTTGAATTTGACCGAAGTTTGACTTTGTTGTTACTGGGTCCGGATTTTGGTTCCGGATCTTGGTATAGGTTCATTACTATATTTATGACTTGTCTGCAAATTTTAGTGCAAAACGGAGTTGATTTGACGTGATTTGGACGTCCGGTTGTTAAATAAAATTTTTTAAGTTTCATTAAAAATTTCATTCGTTTTGGTGTCCGATTCGTAGTTTTAGGTATTATTTTTGTGTTTTGATCGCACGATCAAGTTCGTATGATATTTTTGGACTTGTGTGCATGTTTGGTTTGAAGCCCAGAGGGCTCGGGTGAGTTTCAGATAGGCTACGGAGTGAACTTGGACTTAGAATCATAGCTGGTGAAACACTGTTTCTGGTGCAGGCCTCAGACCTTGCATTTGCAAGGTCTGGTTTCACATTTTTCATATATCAGTGTCTTTGTCAGGTTCGCAATTGCGAACAATTACTCCGCAATTGTGAAGTGGGGCTGGGTCAGCAGAGTTCGCATTTGCGAACAAACCATCGCAATTGCGATGGCGGCAGAAGTGTAAACTTCGCATTTGCAAAGGATTTTTCCCAGTGAACCCCAGGTCGCAATTGCGACATCTGCGCCTGTACATAAGAAGGAGAAAAAGGGATTTTAGTTCATTCTCTCAATTTTTCAATCCTAAAAATCTTAGAGGTGATTTTCCCAAGAGATCTTCTTCCTAGTTTTCTTTGGTAAGTGACCTTAATCTACTTTCATTCAATTTCCCACTACATTTCATAATATTTCAACCTTAAATCTAAGATTTTCATGGTAGAAATTGGGAATTTTGGTAGAATTAGGAATTTTAATAAAATTAAAATTTAGACCTCAAATTAAGGTCGGATCTCAAAATAAATTACATAACCGGGCTCGAGGTGAATGGATAATCGGGTTTTTGGTCTGAATTTCGGGTTTTGACCAAACGACCCGGGGTTGACCTCTGTTGACTTTTTCAATAATGATCTAAATTGAACATCTTTTATTCATGGGTAGTTCCTAAAGCTTATTTTTAATCGTTTGGTTAATAATTTGCTAAATTAGTTTGGTTCGGAGGCTTGTTCGAAAGGCAAAGTCGTGATTGAGCTTTGAGTCGATTGCGGAGCGAGGTAAGTATCGTGGTTAACCTTGACTTGAGGGATTAGGACTTGTTTTCCTATGTTCTACGTGTTTAAATGTGTTGGTAAAACGTATGTGTGAGGTGACGAGCACTTATGCGTTGTTGTTAGGTTAAAGCATGCGGGTGATACTTGTTGCTTGTAATTTATTGCCTTCTTTACTCGTGAAATCCATGCTTAGATTAGTTTATTTCTTATTTGATCGTTCTTCTCGCATTTATGAATTAAATTGAGATGGTTGAGTATTTCATTGAAATTGAGGATTGGTATCTCGAAACCATTATCGACGTAGGTTTATTCTTGTTTATTTTTATATTCATTATTGCATGGTGAGGGAGAGTGTTAAAGTACGAAGAGTAATGCTGTGCTGTTATTCGTTTCATTTACTGATTAATACATAGAGAGAAAAAGAATTAAAGCACGAACGGTGATGTCGTGTCGTATTTATTGTTTCATGGAGATAGAGAGTAAAAGCACGAAGGGTGATGTCATGCAATTATTATCATTTCATGGTGAGGTTGAGAGTAAAAACACGATGGGTGATGCCGTGCCATCTTTATTCATTATGTTTATCTGCTTTCATTGGTTGAGGATTTATTTGAATGTCTTATGTTGTCATTCGTGTTGTAATTTATCGTATCTTGTTCTCCATTTGCATGTCCCCTCCCAATTTTACATATTAATTCCTTTTTTGTTACTATGTTGCACATATATCTTTGTTCGTACATGTTTAATTACGTAGGTGTCCTGTCATAGCCTCGTCACTACCTCGTCGAGGTTAGGCTCGACAGTTGCGGAGTACATTAGGTCGGTTGTACTCATACTACACTCTGCATTTCTTGTGCAGATTATGATACTAGTTCCAGCTGTACGTGAGGTGTATCAACTCGGATTCGCCTATTTGGAGACTCGAGGTAGATCTGCTGGCGTCCACAGACCTTGAAGTCCCCTTCCCCTTTCCTCATTTACTGTTCATTTCATTCGAAACAGTTGTATTTATTTTAGACTCTATGCGTAGAACCTCTAGAAGCTCGTGAACTTGTGACTCCAGATCCGGGTTGATATATGCTAGTTATTATGCTAACTCTCACTTCATTTTAGTTTTGTCTCAGTTTATTGGTTTATTATGCTACTTCACACTTCTAATGTTGGCTTACCAAGCGAGTGAAATGTTAAGCGCCATCACGGTCCCGAAGATGGGAATTCTGGGTCGTGACAATTGTACTTCTTATTCCAATTTTGAAATTCACCCATTAAATCTTATTTAACTCCTCTTGTTAAGATTTAGATACTAGTCAACTAAATTAAATTAAATTACTGACAATTCAATATATTGATTATTTTCTTTTGACTTTTGCTTAACTTACTTCATGTGTCGAACATAATATTCACCAGTTGGGTTTACACATCAAAAATTATAAGCTTTCATAAAGGCGTATCATCAATTCTTAAACCGAAACATGGATTCTATCAACTAACTATTACTTCGTGAATGTATATTATCATTATCCCATTTACCAGGTGTATAGACCCATAAAAGAATCTCGCCGTTTAATAAACTAAAATAATAATAATATACGCAGATAATAATGATTATATCAAGAATAAGAGTATGAGTACATTTAATTGCTAGAGAATTTATTTTATTAAATCAGTATAAAATACTTATCTTTACTCGGTGTGTTCAATACATACAAAATGTACTAATACAAGAAGTCGATATTAAACAATTCTCATAATCATGATAAATTATAATTAATCTTGAGCTCCAATCCTTCCTAATGGTTTGTCCAACTCCATTAGTAGATTGTGAATTCAAACTTTATGCTTACTATAATCTTTCGTGTATAAGCTAAAATCTATACACTAAATCATCTATATATAAGTAAAGAATATAGATGAATTTATGATCTATTTAAAACTTTATTAAAATTTAATAAATAATTATTTCACAATAAATAATATATTCAAACCAAACTCATGGTTAATAGTATTGTATGGGGTAAAATTAATTTATAACAGATGATCGAATGGTAGCATGACACGTGGAACCGAAGGTAAGAAAAAGGCAAGTCAGGAAACGACCAATACCAGACACAACCAATGTAATTGATACCAGGTAAATCCCGAAGGGAGCATATTTAATGGGAGGAGATCTAGGGTTTGCCATTGGATAACATTCAATGAGAAAATATTCTCTAACATTAAATGAGTGACCATTGCAGAGAATTTTTGCATTCATGGCATGCCATTACATATTTATCAATGACTCTTTTATTATCATTTAAGAGGAGCTTGATCCTAGGATCTTGTTTCCCTGGGTAAAGCTATAAATAGCAGGCCCCACAACCATTGTAAGGACACGAAATTCTTTACAAACATATGTTGTATTTGACTTTTCCTCTCAATAAAACAACTTTACTTACTCTTTGTCATTGCTTTCACTTTTGTCCTCAGAGACATTGCGCTCAGAGCCAGGCTTATCATATTCTTCAATTTCAATTGCTAAATCTCATTTTTAATCTTATCTCTTTATTATTTTTGGATCAAATCACTTCGCTTGTCTATAAATCACGTAACAAATTTAACTGTACTGTTTTTGGATAAATTATTTGGTGCCCACCGTGGGGCTTTGACAGTTGCGTAATTGCATTGATCCTTACATTTATTACTAACTTGTTTTGATTCTTTCGTTAGCAAAAAAAATAAAATAAAGAAAGATATGGCAACTAATGATGTCGACATCACGCACAACATAAAGGGACACAAAAACTGTCCCAACATGATGATTCAATCAGCGATACCCATAACGAAGCTGATGAAACAACCCCGATTCATGAACGACGGTACCCTCGGTATGTGCCGGAGCTAACTCCCGATAATGCGGAGGAGGACCATGTCGTGGAAACAGTAAAAATCTTAAGAGAACAACATAAAGCAATCATGAAACACCTCTTAAAGCAGGATCGGGTGATGACGGAGTTGAAACAAGCTTTATCAGGCACCTTCAATAACGCGAACAAAAGGGGCCCGGCTCCTCCAAGTGCTCCTGCAAACCAAACAGCTCAGAGGGTCGCCAACAATACCCCAAGAGGCGAGGATGGTTTCGACGAAGCTGGAGGGGCCAGTAGCGGATCCGGAAACAACAATGGGAACAATCCCTTTAAAACCGAGCTCATGAGGTTTATGAGGAAAATGAACGAACGAATAGATCAAAATGCAAAGGAGTTTCATGCTCGGGTGGATCAGATTCCGGATGCACCACCATTACTGAAAGACCCTGATTCGGAAAAATATATGCAATTGCCGCTTAAACCGAGCACATCACCAGAGTTAATTCCGAAGAGGTTTCGGATGCCGGACATACCAAAATACGATGAGACTTCGAATTCGCAGGAGCACATCACAACCTATACCATGGCTGTGAAAAGGAATGATTTGGCTCAATAAGAGATCGAATCGGTCTTACTGAAGAAGTTTGGTGAAACCCTCACAAAAGGGGATCTGATATAGTATTCACTCTTACCCCAGCATTAACTTGACTCTTTTGAGATGCTTGCAGATTCATTTATTAAGGCCTATGCCAAAGCAAGGAAGGTCCAAGTGTCACAACCCAAAATCTTTCCTCTGACGTCGTGATGGCACCTAGTCTCTAAGACTAAGTGAGCCGATTACTTACCACAATTAAGCCAATTTAACAATGATATTTAAATTAGAGAATTATATAAAATACCAAAATAAATGTTAAATAGGTCTACGCGGTAATAATCACTACAACCTCCCAAGACTAGGTAATACAGAGTCATGAACTCTACTGTGAAGACCAAGCAGCTCTACCTTGAATCCTCGCGATCAATAAGATAAATCTACCTGAGTCTGATATCTCCAGTACCTGGATCTGCACAAAAATGGGCAAAAGTGTAGTATGAGTACATCGCAGTCGGTACCCAGTAAGTATCCAGACTAACCTCGGTGGAGTAGTTATGAGGTACAAGTCAAGACACCTACTAGTCAAAATAACATGTGCAGTATAGAAGTATAAAGCTAATAAAGGAAGCAGGAATCAGTAAATGGCAACAAGAATCAACATATGATATAACAATAAAATAATACGAATACTGTGAAAGTACCATGAAACAAAATAAGGAAAACAAATAACAACCAATTAATCAAGCCCTTCTAACACAAGTTTCGCAACGAAATTACCCCGAGATACCTCATTTCATAATCATAAGTCACGAGTCTCAACCCACAATCATATGCTCATGGCACCTTGTGCCCACATTTCTAGTCACAACTGCATGGACAACTCACGTGCCACTATATCAATCCGATCGGCATGATCACAGGCTCACAATCACAATTCTCAAGGCGTGGTCACAGGCTCACTATTACAATCCGCCTGGCATGGTCACAGCCTCAATACCATAATCCGCTCGGCATGGTCACATGCTCAATATCACAATCCTCCAGGCATGGTCACAAGCTCAAAATCGCAATTCGCCGGCATGGTCACAGGCTAAATATCAACATGAAAGCAGATTATACAAGAATACATGGGCACGATCAGTAAATGTTAAGTTTGATACTCCTGAACTAGTATAACTGGCATGCTACGGTATGCTTGTGCAAGTGTACTATTAGAGTCCAAGTCAACAAGTAATATCAAAGACATCGCGTAGCTCATTGAAAGCAACACAACAAGTGGTGTAAGGTGTATGACATACACAAGGAGAATCACACTATCACACGAATATCGTCGACATAATTCCCCCAGGCCATCACAAATCATCCCTGGCATTGCCACCCTTGTCTCTCTGATAGCCACCCATATCACTCTGCCCTGACGATAGCAGTAGCCACCCGTATCACTCCGCATAATAGCCACCCATGTCGCTCCGCTCGGACAATAACACAATAACCACCTGTATCACTCTGCATAATCAACAACAGTGAGATGCCACCCTTATGCCCCGCATAACAACAACAATGAGATGCCACCCTTATGTTCCGTATAACAACAACCAATCCACACAACAATTCACATGTGCTAACATCACAACAACACGACATATCAACTCGTACAACAAGTGCCCATAGGCCACAACCTTTCCAAAAGGACCAACAATATCAATATTTCCACAATAAATAGTCCACGGCTCAGGCACAATGTGTGTAGAATTTCAATAACAACAAAATGAACGGGAAAGTAGCTAAACAATGAAAAATACCCCCTTTAATCACAACTTCAAATAAAATAGATTAATGACTTTCAATAACTTCAACTTCAATTAATTGCTTAAGGATAAACTCGATAATGAAAGTATCTCCATGAAATGGCAAACTTCGGATTCTAGTGTATAAAATAGGCTAACAATGAAAGAGATGGTACGAACTAGCAACTATGTTTAATGCATGAGAATAACCTGGCAACAAAAGGATATCATGTAACAACAATTTCAATTAAGAATAACTCGACAATAAAGGAAGTAACATAATAATAAAAGAGGTAACAATTTCAAATTAAGCATATAAGAGTAAACTTGACAAATAAAGGATGTGTAACAACTTCAAATAAAGCATGTGAGAGTAAACATGACAAATAAAAGATATAACATGTACTAACAATTTTAAGTAAATACATGAAGGAAGCCTAAAAGTCTAAACTTGTCAATTTCCACATATAAGCTCGAGTATGCACTCGTCACCTCGCGTACACGGCCTTCACATAACACAAATAGCACAAACAACTCAAATCCTAAGGGGTAGTTTTTCCAACACAAAGTTAGGCAGGATACTTACCTCAAAGAAGCCAAATTGATACTCTAAAATGACCTTCTCGTGTGAAACAATCTCCGAACGGCTCAAATCTATCCAAAATAACTTAATATCATAAATAAAAACTATAGGAAATAATTTCAGATAATAAAGCGTCAGTTAACCCCGGGCTCGCACCTCGGACGGAACTCAACAAAACTCATAAAATCTGAACACCCAATTGCGTTACGAGTCCAACCATACCAAAATTGTCCAATTCTGACATCAAACCGACCTTCAAATCCTCATTTTACATTTTTGAAAGCTTTTACAAAAATTCTCAGTTTGTCCAATTCAAATAACTAATTTAATGATAAAACAAAGATAGAATCATGAAATATAATCAAATCCGGGTGAAGAACACTTACCCCAATCCAAAGTGTAAAAATCCCTTCCAAAATCACACAATTCTGAGCTCTCTAACTTAAAATTTGATAAAATAACAAAAGCCCTCGAAATAGAGTAAATATAGATCTGCCCCGGTGTTCCTCTTCGCGGTCGCAGAACATGCTATGTGATCGCGAAGCACAAAATATAAGCTGCCAAATGTGTTCTACGCGAACGTGTGAGCACCGCCGCAAACACGAACAACAATTTCTAGTACACTTCGCGAACGCGGAGAGCAAAATCCAAGACGGCTCCTCCCAGTCTTCCTTCTACGCGATAGCGTATCATCACTCGCGAACACGATGACTACAACCTTCCGTGCTTCGCAAATGCGGTCGCCTCTTCGCAACCACGAAGAACAAAATATCTAAGTCCACCATGACACTATTGGAACGTGAAGGAACAGGCACGAACACGGTTAAGGAGACACCAGATGACAGAACAACAATCCAAAAATGGGAGGAAATGGCCCTTAGCACATCCGAAACACACTCAAGACCCCGTCCAAACATACCAAAAAGTTCCGTAATATAACACAGACCTGCTCGAGGCCTCAAACCACATCAAACAACATCAAAACTACGAATCCCACCTCGTATCAAACTTAATGAATTTATGAATTTTCAACTTCTACAACTCGCGCCGTATCATATCAAATCAACCCAAAATGATGTTAAATGATACAACAGAGCTATTCCAACTCCTTGGAATCACAATTCGAACCCGATATCAACAAAGTCAACTCTCGATCAAACCTCTCAACCTTCATAACTTTCAACTTTTCCAACTTTATCCAAAATACATCAAATAACCTATGGAGCTTCAAATCCAAATCCGGGCATACGTCTAAATCCAAAATCACCATACGAAGCTATTGGAATCATCAAAATATCATTCCAGAGTCTTCTACACAAAAGTCAAACTCCGGTCAACTCTTGCCACTTAAGCTTCTAAAACAAGAATCATTCTTCCAAATTAATCCCGAAACATCCGAAAACCGAACCTGACCACACATGCAAGTCACGATACACAATATGAAGCTGTTCGAGACCTTAAGCCATCGAACAGAACACTAATTCTCAAAAAGACCAATTGGGTGGTTACATCCTCCCCCTCTTAAACAAACTTTCTTCCTTGAACGTGCCAAGAACCGTTCCGAAGTCATCAAATCACTGAATGAACTCACCATATATATACTCGGGGGTGATCCCATGTCACCTCAATCCACATAAGCCCAACAATACCATTTAAACTGAAGATGTTTTTTCCTTCCACCCACAACGATAAGCCTTAGAACCAAAATTTTCACCATTCGATCATTTTCCAAACACCCGATTCTAACATAAACACACTATATCAACCTCAACCAGCTGCCACAGCTCATGCATACACCCACAAGGTATAACCACCCGACGTAATACATCACCTACATGCCCATAGTAATATCTCTGACCACAACAACTGCCAATAATTAAATCCAACACCGGTAAATAACCTCAAAACAACTCAACCTTGTTCCGAACCTTCACAGTGCAAGAAACATGAAGATCTCATAACCACTCATCCAAATCAACAAGTCACTCCCACCACCTTGGCACATACCTCGCAAGCCAAACCCAATAAAGACGCGAATATGATTGAATATGGAAAGAGGAACACACGAGAGAACTATCAAACATGTCCGACAGGCATAACTCCCTATCCGTACCGTACTACGAATCTATTCCACAAAGGAGAATCAAAACATATGAACTAATCACAAGGATATCATCCCATTATAACACCACCGCGGCACGTGGCCCCTTCCAAACATATCAAACCACACGAAAATGCGAGGATCCCATCCTCCGCTCTGAATTACAAGTAGAATACACATCACACCAATTAAAACCTTCCAGTAAATCAATTTCGCGAAACAAAACCATAACATGTAACAGACTTCCTATACCGGTATAGCACCTAGATCACAAATCGCAATCGAAACATCTAGAAATCACATCAAAACCTACTGTAATGAGTAAAAGAAAGTTCATCCTAGACTCATAACTCTCAATGGTGAACAAAATAAAATGATAGACACATGCTACCACTATAGAATCTCCTAACATAGGTAAACACATAGGCAAAGTACAAGAATCATGAAACACATCCATATACGAAGCAGATAGGAGGACTCGTACAGATAAAATATGACCGGATCAAAATAAGACTGATGTTCCTCTATGGAAAATCGAAACCATGCCTGCAACGACACCATATGGTGCAGCAAACTCAGCCCTACCATGGAAAGCATATCAACGGGCCAAGCCTCCCTCTCTAGAGCGCCCTTTACCTGCCTGTCCTCCACCCCTAACTGGCTGTGCAGGTGGAGTGGCAAATGGAATAGAGCCCATAGCGTGAGTGCTCTGATGAAATTAACCTCTCCCAAGATTGAGACAGTCTCTCATGATGTGCCTCGTATTGCTACACTCATAATAACTCCTCTACAGGTGTGGTTATTGGTACTAAGTCTATGCAGGTAACTGGAATAAACGCTATAAGAACCCTGTGCAGTCGGTGCACTAAAAGATGACTGCCCCATATGAGTACCTTGAGGTCCCTAACTAACTGGAGCACCATGAGTAGTCTGAAGTGCGGACTGGATTGGCCGATTACCCGAGCCTCTGCTGTGATGGGTCATAGCTGAAGAGTAGAATCCACTGAATCCTCCAGAACCTCGAGACCTCTTGGTCTCCTTATCCTACTTATGCTCACCCTGAATAAGCTCTAATCTCCTGGATTAGAGCTACTCGAACTCTATGTGCCACGCATCCCGAACAAACTCCCTAAAAAACAACTCTGAAAACTGAGTCCAAGTGAGTGGTGCCGCATCAGCTGGCCTACCCTCCTCATAAACTTGCCACTACTGATTACACCCGACAGTTGAAATGTAGTAAAAGCAAGTTTATTTACCTCCACAATACCCTTGGTGTGGAGAATACGGTGACACTTCTCTAGAAAACCATATGCATCCTAGGTAGCTGTGACACTAAAATTACGTGGACCATACCTCTTGAACCTCTCAAGCCTTTTCTTCTCCTCCTCTGATGCTCCTGGCCTGACCTCAGGCTGAACCGGAATAACAAGTTGTACCGGCACCACACCCGGAGTATGACCAACATGAGCCTGCTGCTCTAGAGTACATGCGGTGGGAGTCTGATCTCCTCCCCCAATATGTGAAGTACCTGGTGCAACAAGAGATCAATCCCAATTGATCCAATGTACCAAATATGCTCAGGAACTGTGCTAAAGTCTCCTGAAGACCGGGGGTAACAACAGGAGTCTCCGATGCCTATCCCCAACCAGATCTACTAGCGGCTTCTCAACTGCTGATGTGGTAGGTGCTCTAGCTGCGGCATGTGCCTCTCCCTATCCTCTAACTCGGCCTCGACCTCTTGCGGCTTATGTCTGCTCAACTGATCCGGTAGAGTGTGTCCTCACCATCTGTGAGAGAATAGAGATACAAAGGCTCAAACTCTAAAATCAACAAATATGCACGACAGGAATGAAAGAAGTGGAATTTTCCTAATAGTTCTGTAGCCTCTCGAAGATAAGTACAGACATCTCTATACCGATCTGCAAGACTCTACTAAACTTGCTCGTGACTCGTAGAACCTATGAACCTAGAGCTCTGATACCAACTTGTCACGATCCAAAATCTCGCCTCAGGCATCGTGATGGCACCTAGTCTCTAAGACTAGGTAAGCCGATTACTTACCACAATTAAACCAATTTAACAATGATATTTAATTCAGAGAATTATATAAAATACCGAAATAAATGTGAAATAAACCTCCGTGGCAATAATCGTTACAACCTTCCAAGGCTAGGTAATATAGAGTCACAAACTCTAGCTGATTATATGGAAAGATCTAATACAATATTGTTTAAACAACAAGCAGACAGTACAATGAAAGAAAATTTCATGATCCAAACTAGAGGGCCATGACTGGCACCTGGGCTATACCTGCCGAGCACCAACACACATTTTATCTAACCTTTCTTATTATCTATAATGGCCGATGAGATCAATATAAATGGTAGACATGAATCCTAAACAACCAACAATGATAGATAATGACATGAACATATATACCATGGGCCGATAAGGCTGTCATGAAGCTATGTATAAGGTACGAGCTGACAAGCTGCCATGAGAGACTATATAACAAAAATAAGTCGACAAGGCAATCCAAACTATACATGAGTCGACACCTGTCTATGAGCCTCTACAGGAACATAAGTGTTGCCGGAACAGGGCCCCGACATACTCATAACGTCTATAACAAAAATGCATACCAAGACCACGGCAAGTCTGGAGAAGGGATCTCGCCAATAACCGCTGCACTGGGCAGCCTACTATGGTGGGGGAGCTTTGCCTACCTATCTATCAGGACCTGCAGTACGACATGCTGCGTCCACAAATAAAAGGACATCAGTACGAATAAAGTACTGAGTATGTAAAGTAGGAAAGCATAAGTAAGAATAGTTAATGTACATAGTGATAGAGAATATACAACCTGCAACATCTACGTGCCTTTGAGGGCTACTAACATGAAATGCATGATACATATATATATGTATCATATACACACATAAACCTTTAAAACATACGCCTCTGTGGGCATCATCATCATCATATCGTACCCGGTCCTAATAGGCTCGGTAAAAATGTACCCCGCCATCATAATGTCAGTAGAATCGTACCTAGCCACGTGGAGCTTGGTAAAACCCAACTGATTAGTGGTTGCACAATAGGTGCCGTACCCAGCCGACTATAGCGCGGCTCGGTAGAGTAAAATAGATACATATATGATGTGTGTTGGACTCATTGGAATCACATTCTGAACCTTTCGGAGTGGCGTAAGGTCGGTATCCTCCATACACGTTATTAGGACTAACTCTTCATCAAGAATCTTATAAGAATCAGAAAGTACCAACAACATTGATAACAGAAGAATAAGAGAAGTAACATCAACCTCAGTTGTTCCATAAGAAGGGAAACAATGTAAGTACTGCTAGCTTCTAAGAGTGGAGTATCTTTGGAAGCTTGTTCATTACATTATGTACAATCGAAGTCGTGCAAAAGAAGGAAAGGGATAGCCTCACATACCTTGTATATACTGCCCAATCTCAAGCTATGAAAATGCCACGACTCCTTAGTCTACAATAAGAGAAATGACACTATCGTTATCGTTTAAGCATCGTAACTATTATGTATCAACCGTAACCTATTTCACGATGAAACGGACAGCACCTCTCCTATTTATATGACTTCCCACAAGTTAACACAATCACCAAACAGCCCAAAAAACATCAATAATAATCATATTGAGCCTCCCAAAATAGTCCACCAGCCAACAACATTACTAACAAGCCTTTCGATATATATCTGACAAGTTCTAGCTTCAACGACTTAGCCGAAACTTGGATAATCTTAAATACATGTAGGGTAAGAGGTTATTACCTTTAAAAAGAAATAACAACTCCAATTTGACCTTAATTGACCACGAAATATCCCTCCAAAGCTGCCACAAGAACAAGGAAGCGAAACTAGCAATCAATTAGGGTTTTTCGGCACTAGAATCACTTTAGAAGACTTGAAATCACCTAGGTTTGATATTAAAACTTGAAGGAGTATTTTACAGAACATAAACAACTTAAAACAACCTCCCACACGATCTGGAACAAAACAAAAATCAGCAACAACACGAAGAACAAGAAACTTACTAGAGCCACGGGATTCCCGACACTTGATTTGTGTTGTTTGCCCTTTGTTTTGGTCTTGGATCATGAGAGAACGTTGAGAGAGTGTTCTTAGGGTTCTAAGGTCTGAATATACTAAAAACTAATGACTTGAAATGGGGTTGAGGTGTGTTAAATATATTTATATGTCTTAACTGCCTATGTGGGCTCCATAGAGAGCTCCTTGGCAACCGAATATCTCTCAACTCTGAGATCGGATCGACAAACGGTTTAATGCATTGGAAACTAGACTCATAGATCTTCAATTTGGTAGGTAGATCCCCCCCCCCCCCC
>MCJB01010920.1:187069-242625 GCA_002018475.1 Nicotiana obtusifolia | reverse complement strand
GTGGGCCATCGAAATAAGCGGGTACGATATCGAATATCGGCCCCGAACCTCGATCAAATCCCAAGTGCTGCAGATTTTGTCGCCGACTTTGCGCCGTCGCTAATACCCGAGGTCGAGAGAGAATTAATGACTGAATCGGGGACTCCTTCGGGGGTGTGGACTCTGTTCACATACGGCGCCTCGAACTCAAAAGGATCGGGGCTTGGTATCGTACTAAGGCCCCCAACTGGGAATACTATTCGACAGTCTATTAAGACTGTGAAATTAACTAACAACAAAGCGGAATATGAAGCCATGATTGCAGGTTTAGAGCTGGCCAAAAGCCTGGGAGCAGAGATAATCGAGGCCAAATGTGATTCCCTCCTCATAGTCAATCAAGTAAACAGTATTTTCGAAGTTAGAGAAGGGCGAATGCAGAGGTATTTGGACAAGCTTCAAGTCACATTGCACAGGTTTAAAGAATGGACTTTGCAGCACATACCTCGAGAACAAAACAGTAAAGCCGACGCCCTATCCAACCTAGGATTGTCGGTCGAAGACGAGGAAATTGAGTCCAAAAAAGTTGTACAACTCTTAAGGTCGGTGGTGGAGGAAGGCCATGCCAAAATCAATTCGACAAGCTTGACCTAGGATTGGAGGAACAAGTATATAGAATATCTCAGCTCAGATAAACTCCCTTCGGATCCCAAAGAATCGAGAGCATTACGCACAAAAGCAGCCCGGTTCTGTCTATCCGATGATGGGACCTTATTCAGAAGGACGTTCGGAGGCCCCCTCGCAATATGCCTTGGACCAGGAGACACCGAGTATATTTTAAGAGAAATACACGAAGGCTCATGTGGGAATCACTCCGATTTCGAATCCTTGGTTCGAAAAATAATTCGAGCCGGATATTATTGGATCGATATGGAGAAAGACGCGAAGGAATTCGTTCGCAAGTGCAACGAGTGCCAAAGGCATGCACCGATGATCCACCAACCTGGAGAGACACTGCATTCGGTCTTGTCGCTATGGCCATTCATGAAATGGGGAATGGACATCGTTGGCCCTCTCCCTTGTTCGCCAGGTAAAGCTCAATTTATTCTTTTTATGACTGACTACTTTTCCAAATGGGTTGAAGCGCAGGCTTACGAAAAAGTTAGAGAAAAGGAGGTGATCGACTTTATCTGGGACCATATCATATGTCGGTTTGGAATGCCATCGGAGATCGTGTGCGATAACGGCAAGCAGTTCATCGGCAGTAAAGTGACAAAATTCTTCGAAGACAACAGGATCAAGAGGATCTTATCGATGCCTTATCACCCTAGCGGCAATGGACAAGCTGAGTCAACCAACAAAACCATAATACAAAACTTGAAGAAAAGGTTAACCGATGCAAAGGGAAAATGGAAAGAAATATTGCCCGAGGTTCTATGGGCTTACCGCACCACCGAGAAAACCAGCACCCGGGCCACTCCTTTCTCTCTAGTATACGGAGTAGAGGCTTTAATACCAGTCGAGGTAGGCGAACCGAGTGTCAGGTTCCGATGCGCAACCGAAGAATCAAATAGAGAAGCTATGAACATCAATCTGGAATTATTGGACGAAAGAAGGGAAGTAGCCCTTGTTCGAAAGGCGGCCCAAAAACAAAAGATCGAAAGGTATTATAACCGGAGAGCCCATCTTCGACACTTCAACATCAGAGACCTGGTGCTTAGAAGAGTCACACTCAATACTCGAAATCCGAATGACGGAAAGTTAGGACCGAACAGGGAAGGGCCCTATACCATCTTGAAGGTCACCGGAAAGGGATCTTATAAGCTCGGAACCATGGAGGGCAAACAGCTGCCAAACAATTGGAATATAAGTCACCTAAAGCGATACTATTGTTAAGGTATGAAATTTCACTTTTTCGTTTGTTTGTTTTGCTAACATCTGCAGGTATTGAACGAGGCAATCTCGAACCAGGAAGCGCATGACATTAGGATTGAAAGCACGCGTTGCACTCTTTTTCCCTTCGACCGATTTTGTCCAAAATTGGGTTTTACGGCAAGGTTTTTAATGAGGCAACCAGTAATCGTGCTAACCTAGATTGGTCGCTCATCGAAGATAATAATATTTGGTGCACAACTTCGATCGACCATGATTATCAAAAGATCGTTTATCTACTTCGATTCATTGTTTGGTCATTTCAATTCGGGGAACTCCCCATAGATCGTTAGGAATCAATGTAAGGGTCAAACGATCGAAAGTACCGTGCCCGAATAGACTAATCTACCCCCTAAGCAAATTGTACAAGCAGCTAAATGTTAATGAAAGATTTTCAGCACCAATATCCTGTCTCCGAGCCCAAGGGCCCCTTCAAGTTTTATTACATGATCAGAAATCAACATCGTTCAGAATTTCACACAAAAATCGAAGGGAAGTAAGACCTGTTAAGGCAAATCCCAACTCACAAAAGGCTAAGGCCGAACCAAGTAAAACTCGAAGAGGGGAAAGACCGGTTAAGGCAAACCCCAATTCCTTAAAAGGCCAAGGCCTTATTGAGTTAATGAAACTCGGAGGAAAGTAAGACCTATTGAGGCAAATCCGAATTTGTAAAAGGCAAAGGCCGTATCGAGTTAGACTCGAGGGAAATTGAAATCTGTTGAGACAGAACTCCGATTTCTTAATGGGCCAAGGCCACATCGAATTAATAAAATTTGAAAAGGAATAAGACCTATTAAGGTAAATCTCGACCCCCTTTCGAGGCTTAGGCCTTATCCAATCGGCCGTAAAAGGGGAAAATCTACTGAGAAATAAGCTAAGTCTTAACTAAGCCTGAAGGGCAGAAAAGTCTGCAAATTGGATTATCAGAATAGATCAAACAAGAAAGGGAGATAAAAGAAAATCTTTTATATATACGAAACAAAGCGTGTTACAAAACGTGCGAATACTGGAAAAACATATTATACAATAGGCGGCATCAATCAGAATTCTCGGAATCTTCTTCTTCTTTAGGGAAGGCCCGCTTTTTAGCATCGGCTTCAATCTTTGCTGCACCATCGACCTTGGTGGATAGATCGAAGCCTCGAGCTTGTAACTCCTCGAGAACGAAAAGGTAGGTTTGGCACTTGGCATACTCAACCAGAATCTTTAATTGCTCTTGGGCAGCCTCGGCATCGGCCCTGTATTGAGCTATTAGATCATCGGCATCAGCTTTGGACGTGGCAATCTCGGATTTTGCCGATTGCAGCTCGTTGACCAGAACATCACGATCCGAAGTAAGCAACTCGACTTGGGATTGAAGTGTATCGGTGCTCTTAGTCAGAGTCCCGATTTTCTCTTGTGCCTCCAAGACTTGTTCTTCCAAAGAAACTACACGAGCCTGGAGGGTCTCCTTTTGCGAGGTCAGCAGATCGGTCTTAGCTCTCCATTCGTTGGTTTCTGCCTTGGCCTCGTTCAATGCGGATTGGAATTGATTTATTCGGTCAAGTTGCTGCCCCATCTAGTTGAGTGTATCAGCATGCTCCCTACGCATGAAGTCCAGCTCAACCCGAAGGGTCGACGTCTCCCCCTCGAGTTGCTGACGACGTGCCTTTTCTTCCCTTAGACGAAGAAAAGGCTCATGATGAAGCACCGAGGACTACCAATATGAAAGAAAATAAAACAGTCAGTACAAATTGAAAGTAAAATAACAAATGCCAAACAAAGCCTGAAAGAAGTTTTACCTTATTTGCTGCCTATTGAGCTTCGTTGAACAAGCAGGCCTCATCCACCTCATCCATCGCAGCCTGATCTTCCTCCGTCACCAGACACCAAAGATAGCTAGCCACGCCCACGGGCGCGGCAAGAGCCCTAGCGTCTTCAGGAATGGCGAACTTTATCATTCTCTTCCGATCAGGATTGGAACTCGGAGCAAGAAATCTATCGACCAACTTGGGACCGAAAGATACCCTGCTCATCTCGGCGGAGGGACTCTTCCTCGGCACTTCGAGCCCAAAGGTGTCAACTGATGGCACACCGTCAAAAAAGTCTTCAAAGGGACTTCCCGGTACATGGTCTTTGCTCGGCGAATGCGCCTTTGCAGCTCGGGCTTCATTGAAGGTTGCCTCCTAGAGAGAAGGAGAGTCCATTGCTTCTGGGGGACTCGAGGTTCCTTGCACTGCCTCCCCTACATCGAGGTCCTCTACTCGATGAGTACGAGCTTCATCGGTCCTCGCCCCTGCATCGAGGTCCTCTACTCGATAAATATGAGCTTCATCGGTCCTCGGCTCGGGGACTGTCCGAGACGGCTCGTTGCTTGAAATACCGAGGCCCCTCTCTTCCTCGGAATCATCGCTCAATCGGATAGCCAAGTCGGCGATTTTGGTCTTACGAGCGATGCTTTTCTTCTTAATTCTTTTTTTCTCGGGCTCGGAGGAACCGGGGGTTTCTTTTCTCTTTTTCTCTCCTTCCTGCTCCGAGACAGGGGGAGGGCAGGGAACCTCTCTACTGGGGGACGTCGGCTTCAATTCAGCTTCCTTCGATAGACTTGTGGAGGAAGGAGGAAATGCGTTAGCAGCAGCACCGATCACATAAAGCGTGAAATATAAGCGTCATCGGCCTCACCATGATTTTTGGCCTCCCATAGGCCTTTCGATATCTTACGCCAGGCGCGCTCTGAGTAGGTCCTTTGAGCTACCACCTTCCGGACCCATTCTTCCAAATGCTGAATCGCAGCCGGCATTTGAGAAACGGCTACATCTTACAAAATATATTAGTGAGATAACAAAGGAAAAATAACAGATGAATTAGGATAGGAAAATGATCCTTACGGTTCATGTTCCACTTTTCAGGGAACGGCATATCTTCTGCAGGGATTAGGTCCGACGTCCTTATTCGAACAAATCGGCTCATCCAGCCCCAGTCCTTGTCCTCGTTAATGCTCGAAAATGGGGCTTTGCTTGCCCGGCGAGCGAGTTTTATTAGTCCCCCTCGGAAGACTCGGGGACTGTATAACCGCAGTATATGGTCGATGGTGAAAGTGTGCCCATCGACCTTGCTCACAAAAAAACGGAAAAGATGAATTATTCGCCAAACGGAAGGGTGAATCTGACCCAACGTAACATTGTACCTTTTGCAAAAGGCAACAATAATGGGGTCCAAGGGTCCCAACTTGAAGGGTAAGTGTAAACACTCAAATAGCCCTCCATGTGGGTGGTAATCGCCTCGTTCGGAGAAGGGATTACCACATCTTTACCAACCTAGTTACATTCTACTTTCACCCTATCTATGGTTTGCTATACCTAACGACCGATTTGCCCCGGCCCGGCACTGAGGAAGTCTTCTCCACCTTAAAGCCGGAGCCGATTGAGCATCCGACCGATACGAAATCTTTTAGAGGAGGCTCTGTCGAAGTTTCCTCAGCAACGACAGGCTCGGCCTCTTTAGTGGGTTGAGAGGAAGAGGATTGTTGCTTCTGAGGAACAAACTTAGATGTCTTTGCCATTGAAGTTAAAGAGATGGAAAGCGAATAGATGCAAACGTAGAAAGAGAAATTACTTGAAGAGCAGAGTTTAGAGAACTTGGGCAATATGGTACTCAAACGATGCAAACTTGAAACTGAAAGATGAGAGGGCTGTTTATACTTTTCAAAAGCGGCGGTTCGAAACCCAAAATGAGAAAGCATTAATTGGTGTTTGCAGGAATTGCAGAGTTTGTCGCCAGTTGGTACATGAAAAGACCTTTTTGATACTGGCCACGTGCGTCATCATGCTGCCGTCATTTCTCAACAAGATGTTCTGTACTATTTGATTTGTTGTTTCAAATTCCGTGTCGCCCACTATAAATATGTCTCCACTTAACCTAATCTTGAAAGCAGTGGCTCATATCGTTTTCTAGTCATTACTCTCCAAAAAACGAGGGGACTATCTGTATGGGGTCGAACCCGATCGCTTGCATAGGAAACACCGGTTGTGGGATTCGATGACCAACGTCGATTGAAGTCATCAACCGAGAGGTTGAGGCCGAGATATCGAATATAAGAAGCCCGAGATCAGATGCCGTCAGAACGAAGCTCGAAGCTAAGGCGCTCGAGATGAGATCATCGAGGCCGATCAGTGTAAAACATCCCATGGTAAAGTTATAAGATTTGCGTAACTGAAGGGCCGAAAATCTTGTGATATACAAGCATCTCGCCGGAATCACAGCTCAAATCAATAAAGACGTTGAATCCATTAATTCTAGGGATATCTTACCTAGTAAAATGAGATTTTTACCTTGTATAGAATTCTTCACTTCTCCTATATAAACAGACAGCCCCATTTGTAAAGGACACACGATATACAGTCAATATACAAAGGTTATAGTCTACTTTGCTCGTTTATTTGTTTACATTTTATTCCAGAAGGTTTCTAACACAAGAAGATTACTCAATAATGGCGGTTTGTTCTTTCTTTACTCATTGAATTTAATCTTCATTTCCATTTATTCTTTAATTGTATTAAATCAGATCGCGTATCCTTAAAATCACATATAAATTTAATTGTTACTCGTAGTCCAGGGTAAACAACTATGAAAGTATAGAGCAGAAGGGACACTTAGTAGTTATATAGCCGGGAACATAAAGATTGAAAGCACCAAGTTCAATTTTTATTCAATCTATCTTTGACCATGAAAGTATAGAGTATAAGGAGATACTTAGTAGTTTAGTTGGTTGGCTGTTTGAACTTTCATCTTGGTGAGTTCGATTTTCCACCTTGTAATCCCATTCCGCATCTCCCTTTTCCTTACCCCAAAAATCTTTTAAAGGAAAAAAGAAAATTATAGAGTAGAAAGAAAAAGAACTTTTCTATTCTATTTTTAGTTTTGTTTTCTTCTTATGAACAAGGATGTGCAATCATACCATTAGCAACACCTCCAATAGTTTTGTTTACCCTTAAAATGAATAACTATTAAATTTGTATGTGTTTTAAAGGATGCGTGGTTTAATGTAAAACAATGATCAAAAACCAATAAGTAATTGAATTAAAAGGAGATAAAACGATCAAACCAAGCGAACTCTAAAGATCGGTCTAAGTCGAGTCCTCAGAAAAGAGCTCGGTTGCAACTAAATAGATGAACAACTCAAGAACACTTGAACAATTACCCAATAATAAACTTTATTACTTTGATATGTGTGACAGTAACAGTGTCAAAAAAAGAAAGTGTTCTTCTCTTTTTATAGTAAAAGAGTTCTAACCATAATACAAGTTCAAATAAGGAAAAAATCATCTCTTACCTTTTCTCTCATGAAAACACGATCTATAGCCAATTCCAAGTGTGATCTGTGCTGTAATATCCGGTTGATGGCGGATATTTCGGCTCTCCGTTTGTCTTATTTAACCATCTTTTCCTTTACCCTCGATTCTTCGTATCGCTCGAGCTGAAATCTCCCCGGATTCAGACTTGATTCCCGACGTATCATTCGTCCGCTCCTGGTTCCGATCCGCGGACACCCTCGATCTTACTCGAGCTAGTAACGAATAACATCATTCCTTGCTTCTCGACGGAAATCAGGATAGCTCTATCCCCGATTTTACGCGTACACAAGCTTCATCACGGAATTTAGCATAATTCTGAAGCTCCTTCCAATGACATATCCATATTGGTATCTAGACAAGTGAAACAGCAAAGAGAAGAGTTTATTGTTTTTCACAAGTTTATACTACAAGACAAGCATGGTACAGAAAAGGCTCACTGTCTACCAAAAAAGCAAGTCATATTACAAATATTTTATTACACATCTTAAAGGAATGCATGAAATACAGGGTACTTACAGATTGCTACCAAGTACATAAAGATAGAAACAACATTAATTGTGTCACCATTGTCATATCTTAAATGGAGTTAACTTAAATACACTGATGATATAATTAATTTATGGTTATAGCAGGTTACTACTGCATCCTTAGGCTAGCAGATAAGGATTATTATAGACAGTACTACTCTATTTTGTAGGTCATCTACTCATCTTAACGTACAATAACAGCTACAACAAACCCAGTGAAATTCCACATGTGGAGTATATGGAAGGTGGTATGTGCGTCGTCCTTACCCCTACCTAAAGAAAGTAAAGAGGCTGTTCTGGGTAGACCCTCGGCTCAAAAAAAATACAAAAGTAAAGAGGATAAAAAGACTCGGGAAAGGTATCTACTCATCTTAACCCTGTTTGGTTAAAAACATTATACTGTCAGTGTACAAGAGTTTATTGCTCTTTTCTTGGCTTCTGCACAGTGAAAGCCTTCATTTGCACCATACATGCATTTTCTTGACGTGGAACTACTTCACGCCTGGGAAAGAGAATACAACAACCAACTGGAGTATCTGACTATGTGAAGTCCCCATCTACTCCCACAAATCCAGTTGGTTCACTGTCAAAAGTGCTTCAGTTTCATCTTTGTCATACATAAATGATACTAGTTAACAATCACTTAACAAGACAAGCAACAAGAAAAAAAATTGGAAGAAAATCTGTTTGAGCTGTCCCCCTTTACTATCTACATAATTTAGTCCCTGACTAATAGCGGATACAACATTTATCAATATACTTCACAAAAAATCTGTTAACTATCAATTTGGGACACGGACTAGTATGTGCATAAGATATGCCGTTACCGTTTGAAAATAAGGAGTAATATGTAGATATAATGGGCTGACTCTGCTAGAAAATAATACTATAAAACACCTATCAATTAGGGACACGGAGTAAAATCTCCACAGTCTCTAACTCAAATAAATTGTGACAATAAAACGACGCCCTTTTGGAAATATTTGTTGTAGGTCAATATCCCTGACGCTGCACTTTCAGGATTTCATATCAGTAATAAGTAAATAAATTATATGTTGGAAATAAGTCTGATATGTGGGCTTGACATTAATTTAATTATTGGTTTGAGAAAACGAGCTAGACAAATATAGTTGGTGACATGACTTAAGCCGCTTAATTGTTGAATCCCTTCGTAGATCTAAATTATATTGATGTGGGCTTGAGAGTAGTGTAAACTCTCTTGTGGACCTTTGAGCCCGTCATGAGTGGGTCCAGTCACTACTAAAAACGTGTAATTTTTTATTGAAGTATTCCGATAAAAAAAAGTAATTGAAAATTTTGGACAGATTCGCTCGATCGGAGTGCTAGTTCAATATATGACTAGGTCCTCACTCCTAACCTAGATAACTGCCCTATTAAAACTGCTAACTGTTGAGAGAAGAAGGAGAGGAAGGTCTAGCATGTTCGTGTTTGCAAGATTGGAGACATGGGGAATATGTATGCCTCTAAACTTCTTATTACGATGTTTTTAGTTTATGCAATAGTCTTGGGATGTTATAAAAATTTCTACATGTGATATCAGAGCCTAATTGTACAAATTACGAACCTATATGTTGTTCGTTAAATAAATTTCAAAAACATTTAAAAAAAAAAAACGTGGTCAACAATGGCCGAATCTAAAATCGCAATTTTTTCTCATACACGGAAGAATTGGTCTAAATTTATTAGGGCTTTTTTTGGGCTAAGAAAAATGAATAAATCTAGATATAGCTCATTTCCAAGTTCAATTTGTGGAGAAAGTAATTAAAATTTTAAGTTTAGAACCTCAAATTGGGTAGATGCCAAATTGAAGACTAAACTATTGATCGGAACGTATAAACAAATTTATACATGTTATTCATCACAATGAAGAGATCGACTCATATCATTACGGTTAATTTGCAATGTTTAAATTGATTTAATAAGTGAGTTTGCTTAAAAGAATTAGTGTTTGTTCTTGAGATTATATTCTTAATTTCTTTGGATAATTTGTGCGATTGAAACCTCTATTTTAAAAGGCAGACTTGGTGCTCGCTCGAGGTTCGCCCTGGAGCGGAGGACTCGTAAAACATCCCTGGGCTTATGCGCGGGGCTTAGTTCCGTGAGACTTACGTCTCGACCGTCGGGGCTTACGCCCCGGACACGCCCAACACATAGCGTACTGGGCTCGCCTAATAAAACTTTATGCAATTGTGTGTAACTAACCTTGTAAATTTTCGAATTTTCTTAATAAATCGTTGATTATTCAAAATTACTTTTTTCTTAATTATAAATCATTAAATTGAGAGTATTTTATGTCATAATTAAAATAAAAATTATTGCATGTTATCTATTAAGACTGATATGATAGTAAATTTTAAATAAAATTTTTATTTAAAATGTATTTATTTATTAACTTTTGTTATGTCTTTATTATATAATAGACCATAACTTTTTTATAATTATTTTTCTAGATACAATTTTTTCACGTTTACGAGATACAATACTTATTAATTTAATAGCTCAGTATTAGCTAGTAACTATTTACAAATAATTAGTTATCATGGTATAATATGGTGAATTATGTGTCACTTTATTAACTTGTTGAAACTTAAAAATAAATGATGCTAGAGAATCATATTTCAATTGCAAATTATGTCTTTATATAAATTCTCTTTCAAATAGAAAGCATATATTAAATAAAAGGAGTATTTTAAAAAAATATCAAATTATAATATCGAAATTCTTTCAAAATTCATTAATTCTTAAGAGATACATATAAGATTTCGCGAATACATTACTTTTGATGTTTGAGTTGTAACGACATTGCAGCTAATTTACATATTATGATATATGTCATACTTTTCGTATTATTCATAGTTGAATTATAATTTATAAATATTTTAAATAGATTATTTGTTATACTTTTGTGATTTTAATGTAAATTTTATAATTATTTCTTTATTTTGTACTCTCTTAAAATTGTTGAAATTAGTACAATTTAAATATCCGTGGGACTTACGCCCCATGTCTTAGGGCTTACGCCTCGCCTCGTCAAAGATGAAATGCCTAGCCTCATGCAACCGCCTTTTAAAACATTGATCGAAACGAATTGACATTTGATAATTGATCTTATAGGATAATAAAACAGATCTGTGGAATCAATTTGCAGAAATCAACCAAATAAATGGGTCGATTTTAATCAGACATATGTCTGAAATTCGGGTCAAAAGAACAATCGAATAAACCAGTCTTCTTCTTGAAGAAGCCATACTAATCATCCAGCGATACCCACTCGCGGCAGAAGCTTCTAGGGGCACATGTGAGCCACCCCAGAGCCACTTTGGGTGCCAAAAGTTGCATTATGTTTGAAATTTCTTTCGTTATTTTATTACTAATTTTCATAAGTTTTTGATGTGTAAAATAATTTCTGTGATGTTTTTACTATTTGATGGTTAAAAATTCATAACTTATGGTTCATACATAAAATAAAAAAATTACGAAATTCTTGCAAATTTATTTATTAATATATTTTTTTCATTGTGGCTTATTCTACCATAATGTGCAGTGAACAAACTGTACTTTCCAGTTTAGTTAATTGGAAAACATAATTCCTTGCTAAATCTGTAACAACCCGATCGAATATTTTGAGTTCTAGCACTCTGTTTTGCTATTCGAGACTTCGAGTAGGTTTATTTGATATCTTATAACTTATGTGCGTGGTCAGTTTTGATTTACGAAAGATTCAAGAGTGTCTTGGAAGAAGAATTTTTATTTTGGAAACTTTAAGTTGTTGGAATTGGCCAATGTTTGACTTGTGAGTAAACTACTCCGGATTGGTGATTTGATGGTTTGTTTAGCTTCATATGATGATTTTGGACTTGTATGTATGTATAGTTTGGGTCTCGGGTGACCGAGGTCTTGAAAGTTAAAAATGAACTTCAGAACTTCTGAAACTCTTTATTTAATACTTGATTCTTGATTTTTGATGTTGTTTTGATGTTTTGAGCTTACGAGCAAGTTTGTCATAGGTGTATAGACTAGTAGGGATAATTGGAGGGGTCCTGAGGGGTTCGGGTGAGTTTCGGGGTGGTTTCGTACTATTTCGGTCAACAGTGCAATTGTTAATCAATTGTTGTGCATTAGAAGATTGACATATTGGAGTAGAAGTGGGAGCATATTACTATGGACTTTGTGGTAGGTTTGCCGCAGATACTGAGGAGATTTGATGCAGTTTGGGTCATTGTGGACATATTGACCAATTTTGCACATTTTGTTTCAGTCATGACTTCCCACACTTCAGAGCAATTGGCTAAGATCTATATCCGAGAGATTGTTTGCTTGCATGGTGTGCATGTTTTAATCATCTGGGATCGCGACACTCAATTTACTTCAAATTTTTGGAGAGCGGTTCAGCATGAGTTGGGCACGCAGGTTGAGCACCACATTCCTCAGACGAATGGGTAGTCCGAGCGGACCATTCAGATTTTGGAGGATATGTTGAAGGCCTGTGTCATAGATTTCGGAGGCCAGTGGGATCATTTTTACCTTTTGCAAAATTTGCGTACAACAATAGCTACCAGTCGAGTATCCAGATGGCTCCGTATGAGGCATTATATGGGAGGTGATTTCGTTCTTCGGTTGGTTGGTTTGAGCCTGGCGAGGCTAGAAGTTTGGGCACATATTTGGTTCATGATGCTTTGGAGAAGGTGAAATTTGATTCAGGAGTGGCTTTGTTCAACGGAGTACAGGCAAAAGATATATGCTGATAGGCAGGCTCGTAAGATAGCATTCATGGTGGGTGAGAAGGTTCTACTCAGAGATTCGCGCACGAAGGATGTGATGAGATTTGGGAAGAAGGGCAAGTTGAGCCCTCAGTATATTGGACATTTTGAGGTATTAGAGAGAGTGGCCTACAAACTTGCTTTGCCACCCAGCTTGTCGAGAGTTCATCCGGTGTTTCATGTTTTCATGCTTCGAAAGTACTATGAGGATTTGTCACATATGTTGGATTTCTGCTCGAAGCAATTGGACAATGATTTGACTTATGATAAGAAGGAAGTGACCATTTTGGATAGGTTGGTTAGAAATTTGAGGTCGAAGAATATTGTATCCATGAAGGTTCAGTGGAGAGGTGAGCCAGTTGAGGAGGCGACTTGGGAGATCGAGCATGCTATGCAGAGCATATATCCTCCCCTATTTGATATCACGGGTATGATTCTAAACTCGTTCGAGGACGAATGCTTGTTCAAGAGGGGGAGAATATAGTGACCAGGCCAATCATTTTGTGTATTTGATCCCGTTCCTTATTTGATACTCCTCGTATGTGTATTTGTTATTATATTACTAGCGGGGATAGTTGGTTTGGTATCGGGAAGGTTTTGGAGTAAATTGGAACACTTTGTTCTATGGTTGGAAGCTTAAGTTATAAGAGTTGACCGAGGGTTGACTTTGGTGTAAACGACCTCAGATTGGTGATTTGATGGTTCCAATAGGGGTTTATAGAGATTTTGGACTTAGGTGTATGTGTGAATTTGGATTTGGGTGTTCCTGAGTTTATTTGGCTCTAATTGGCAAAAGTTTGAAATTTAAAGGTTTTGAAGGTTCATAGGTTTGACCAGGATTTGACTTTGAGGCTATCGGGGTCGGATTATTATTCTGTAGTCTGGGACATGTTTGTTATGTTATTCGGGACTTTTGTGCAAAATTTGGGGTTATTCCGAGTTGGTTAGACGTGGTTCGAATGAGTTTTGAAAGTTTGAAAGTTGATTAGCTCATTAAGCTTGAATTGATGTGCGATTTATAGTTTTAATGTTATTTTGTGTCATTTGAGGTCTCGAGTAGCTCTATATTATCTTTTGGGACTGGTTGGTGTGATTGAATAGGGTCCCTAAGTGCTCGTGTGTGTTTTGGAACATTATGGAACTAGTTGGCAGTTTTGGTCTGGTGTTTTTGCACCTGCGAGTTTGGTGTGTAGGTGCGGACTGTTGGTCGTAGATCCGAAAGATGGCTGGTGCAGGAGAGGTTCGCAGAAGTAGAGGTGTCTGCACTTCTGCAAAATAGCATATGCGGAGGTCTTGGCACTGAAGCGGAGCAGGCTGACTTGGGAAGTTCGTAGGAGCGGCTATGTGTCGCACCTGCGAGATCGCAGAAGCGGGCTTGAGCCCCGCAGGTGCAAGATACCAGAATTCAAGTGTAGCTCGCAAAAATGAGTTTTGTGTCGTAAATACAATTCCACAGAAGCAAAAATTGACCGCAGATGCGATAATCGCTGGGTAGAATACTTTTAATCGAGGGTTTGATTTATTTTATCATATTTTGAAATTGGGAGCTCTGATTAGGGCAATTTTTTAAGCGAATTTCACCTAGTTGAATTGGGTAAGTGCTTTTAACTCGGATTTGATTACTATTCATCCTTCTACTTGATTTTGGATTTTGGTTGTGTTGCACCCTACTCATGAAGTTAAAGATTAGTAAGTTTGGCTTCCAGCGAGGCCAATCGGCCGAAGATGCGTAGGAGGATAGAAGGTGGCTACACGTTTCGTGAGACTAATGCCAGCTGTCCCATCGGGTGCTGTAACTGGGGCGGGGCGACTCGTTTTGCATGTAGGGGCGGCAAAATTTCCTATACATGGTATAATATAAATAAGTCGTGTAGCTCCTTCTCTTTCATTCTAGGAAGTGTCACCGAAAGTGATCTCAAACCCCATTTAGAATTTGCATAGTCTAAATCTAAATCAGTGAACGTCGTAGGATCTAGCATGAAGAAGCTTAAAACTATCACTGTATTATATATTATCTTGTTGCATTGATTCTGGAGATTAATTGGAGGCATAGTTAACCACCATAAAGGCGTAGCTAGTTCTTCAATAAGGTAGTAAAATTACTTTTTTTCCTGGCATGACTTGGTGTAAGCATCTTTCTTTCTGAAGGATGTCTATGTTGTATGATTGGTTTGTTCTAAACCCTTCCTGATAAGGTTTCTCCTATTCTTATACAATCTCACTGGTAACATTTCTCTCAAGGTGAAGTGTTTCGAGATAATATTCCGAAGTTAGAAAATATGACTCAGTTTGAGTTTGATCTTAGTATCTCTTGAAATTGATTTTATATTGCACTTATATATGTATCTATTTTACCTTACCGATCCACGCTATAGTTGGCCGGGTACAACAACTTTTATGTAACCACAGACCGGTTGGATAAGTTGAGACATGATATGAGACACTACAGAGCCCTTCTATGGCCAGGTACAATAATGTGTGTTGTGAGGCTATCGAGTCTTCTTGAAGCTAACTACACCGACTCCTGTTGAGGTTGGGTACAGTCGAGACCTCCTGAGGTCGGGTAGGACCGAGTCCTCTACGAGGTCGGGTATGGAGGGATGTGAATAAGATGTACCGAGACTTCTCGAGGCCAATTACACTGAGTTCTGCTGACACCGGGCACAACCGAGACCTCCTAAAGCCAGGTACGACCAAGTCCTCTATTAGGCCGGGTAAAATATGAGATAATAAACTCCAAAGAGTGGCATATATAGATATATTTATATATTATAAGTAATGCATGAACACAACGAGTGGCTTGATTTTGTTTACAAAATAACAGTGCACGCCCTCGGTGATTTGTCTTCTGTATTCATGTTAGCTTGTGTATTTCTATCTCTTGTGTTATGCCTTTAATTTACGTACGTTATCCATTTTACATGCTCATTACATCTTTCATATTGATGGCTTTTTCTTTAGGCGCTTGTTCATGCCCACAATTACAGATATACCGGTGACGTCCCTCCCAAGTAAAGTATCTGCTGCAGCTGTTGATTGTCGCACTCCACTTCTCTGGAGTAGCTGCCTCGAAGTCAATAGGCACTAAAGGACATGTGCCAGTCATTTTGGGGTACGGTGGAGCCCTGTCCCAACCAAGTCATGTATTATGTATACTTTGGTACTCTGAGAGGCTTGCAGACTAGTGTTTGGTTGACTTTGTAATTTTGATTAAAGATCAAGCCTTTATGCTTCGATATTGTTTCCTTTGGCATTTTTTGACACCGTGGTGTGTTTTTTGACTAGATTCGAACCGTTTGAAGGTCGATTCACGTGAGAAGGGCTTTGTGGAGTATTGAATCAGACCCCCTGAGGTAAGTAACTATGTTTGAACTTGGTTTGAGGGTGATTTCGCTGCTGGCTATGATATTTGAGATATATTGGGGTGATGCTAGGTGACGGGCATATATGCGTACAAACGGCGTTATTTTGTGACTTGCTTTTCTATCATGCACATTGTATCCATGTTTTCTCTACTTGTATGACTACCTGAGCTATTATTCATGCTAGAAAATATGTCTAGGATATGCGCTTATCTAATTGAGACGCCATAAGACTATTCTTGCCATATTGAGCTGTTTGCCTTAATTGTAGTCATATTCTTATTCATGATATTACATCTGTGTATTACATCTCTTCCTCTGTGCACACATTACATGTTATCTCACATGTTGTTGACGCCATTATATCTGTGACACATTTGAGCCGAGTACTGTGAGATGTAATTATTTGAGACTTGAGCATTTGATGACTGGACTTTGGTCATATAGTCGATTTAGTATTGATTATGAGGTGGCGCCACAGGTCCCATATTGGGATGAGTGGTATTGATTATAAGGTGACACGTGCACCATGCACTATATTGGGCTAAGTAATATTGATCGTTGACTTAGATTCGATCAGCGCTGGACAAAGACCTGCCACTCCGAAGTCAGGTATTAACTGTGGGAGCAGGCACATGGTCATATATGTGCTTGGTTGAGGGACTTGTGTCAGGCACCCATACAGTGCTAAGTGTTATTGTGTGTGGTGATTGAAGGGCAATTGTCCCAGGCACAGTGCTGAGATTCGATATACTTGATGATTTAACTGCGTTATTGTTGATTCTGGCATCAGGTTGTATTTCTTCCTTCATGCTTATTGGTACTTGATGTTTCTATTTGATGTGCTGAACTTGGAATCATGGTTAAATTGATAAACCATTCTTAGATGATTTATGTTAAAGAATTTATGCCTTAAATGCTATTCTTGAAAAGCATGCTTAGTATCCTACTATTTGTAAAAAGGTTGAAGTAATATTACTTGAGATAATTTTCTTTCCATTATTATACTGATTGTTGCAATGTGTTATTGGTAATGAGTATTGGACTTTGCCGAGCTTCTCACTGCTTTCAACCTGAGGTTAGGTTTCTTACTTATTTGTATATGGGAACAATTGAACTCATATTACACTCTGCACTTTATGTGCAGATCAAAGTACTACCGAGAGAGGTGATTCCTAGAGAGTGACACCAATACTAGTTCTTGGAGATTTCGAGGTAGCTGATGTTTCTGTTCGCAGGCCTTGAAGTCCCTTTTCTCTTAATCTATGTTATTACTATTTTATCTTTTAGACAATTCTATATTTTGGGATCAAGTCTGTATTTAAATCTTGCAGCGCTCATTACTTGTTGACACCAGCTCATGGGATAGTTTTAGTTGTATTATTACAATTGACTTTAGTTATTTATAATTATTCAGTTTTCGAGACTATTTATTTCTGTTATTTAAGTTTGTTCCTGCTTATTGAATGTTGGCTTGCCTAGAAAATAGTGTTAGGCCTCGTCACGACATTGGAGGGATTTGGGGTCGTGACAAGTTGGTATCAGATCACTAGGTTGCTTAGGTCCACGAGTCATGAGCAAGTCTAGTAGAGTCATGCGGATCGATACAGAGAAGTTTCTGTACTTATCTTCAAGAGGCTACAGGGCTGTTAGGAAACTTCACTTCTTTCATTCCTTATTGTGCAGATTTATTTATCTTTATGTCTGAATTCTTGATTTTCTATTCTCGTACAAATGGTGAGGATACGATTTTCTAGTATAGATGAGCAGGCACCTCTACCACAATCTAGATCCATGAGAGGCCGGGGTCGAGGCAAAGGTGGGAGGGAGGATGCCCCGCAGCTAGAGCCCCTGCTTGTACAGCTATTGTTGAGCCACTAATAGCTCCTCTTGAGGAGCCAGTTCCTGATTATGTAGAGCTAGAGGTACCAACTCAGGTTCCCTAGGGCTTATTTGTTTTTCCAGCTGTTCAAGATGCTTTGATCCGCTTGGTTAGTTTGTTTAAGTGTCTGGCTCATGTCATGACATTTCCTACTATACTAGCTACTTCCTAGGCAGTGGGCAGAGCGTAAACTCTTGCTACCCGTACCCTAGAGCAGGTGGCCTGTGGTTATCAAACTCCTGCAGTGTTACTAGTTAGGGAAGGAGGGGTTTCATCCTACTATTGCCGCACAACCTGAGGACACGCCTGCGATGTCAACTATTGAGTTGAAAAAGGTTAAATAAGTTCACGAAGTTGCATCCTCCTCACTTCAATAGTACACCTTCAGAGGACGCTCAGTGAGTCTTGGGTTGTTGTCATGAGATATGCATAATTTGGGGTTAGTTGAGTTCAATGGAGTTGACTTCAACACCTTTCAGATGCAGAGTCTGGCCAAGAGGTGGTGGCAGGTTTATGAGATGGGTCGACCATCAGGATCATCTCCTCTTACATGAGGTTAGTTCTCTAGAGTCCTTCTAGAACAGTTTGTACCATGCACTAGGAGAGAGGAGCTAAGGAGACAGTTTGAGTGCCTACAATAAGGTCATATGTCAGTTAGTGAGTATGAGATAAGGTTTATAGAGCTATCCCATCATGCTATTGCTTTGTTTCCCACTGAGGAGGAGAGAGTGAGGAGATTCATTAAGGGTTTTTACCCTAATATCGCCTTGATATGGCTAGATAGACTGAGACCGAGACTCCTTTTTATCAGAAGGTAGACATAGCATGTCGTATAGAGTGCATTAACATCAAGACTAGGGAGATGATGCAGGGTAGGGAAAAAGAGGTCATGATATTATGGTAGCTTCAATGGTGCCTCGTTTGGAGGCCGAGGTCGATTTGAGAAAAGCCATTCTAGCAGGCCAGCTTATCATTAACCACCACCCAGTTAAGGAGCCTCAGTGCAGTCTTTATTCAGTGCACTCCCAACTCAGAGCTCTTACCGCATTCCATCTGTCTAGAGTTTGTCAGTACTAGTACTTTTAGTGGTTATTTTGATTCACGGGGTCCAACTCAAGCCCCGCTTTATTTTTTGGTCAGAGGTCTTTATGAGTGTGGTGAATTGGGGCATGTCAGGAGGTCAAACTATGATTCCCATATAGGTTGTTACACTACTCGCACGGCCAGCTCGAGGTGGAGGTCATCCAGGACATGGTCGTCCTAGAGGGGGAGCTCAGTCTAGTGTAGGTTTGGCTAGATTCTATACGTTCCTAGGGAGGACCAAGGCTGTTGCTTCTAATGCACTAAGTACATGTATTATTTCTATGTGCCACAATAATGCTTCAGTATTATTCGATCCTAGTTCTACTTATTCATATGTGTTATCATACTTTGCTTCTTGTATGGATATGCCTCTTGTTTCTCTTGATGCTCATGTGCATGTATCTACACCTTTTGGTGATTTTACTGTGGTGGTTCACGTTTATCAGTTATGTGTGATCAGTATTTATGGTTTTGAGACGAGAGCAGACTTCCAATTGCTAGATATGGTGGATTTTGACGCGATCTTGGGTACCATGTTATTCTTGATTGTCATGCTAATATCGTGACGTTGGCGATGTCGGGGTTGCCGAGGTTGGAGTGGAAGGGTTCTCTTGGTTTCACTCCTGGTGGAGTGATCTCATTCTTGAAGGCTCAATGGATGGTTGAGAAGGGATGTTTTGCGTATCTAGCTTTTGTCAGAGATGTTAGTGTTGATACTCCTACTATTGAGTCAGTTCCAGTAGTGAGGAAGTTTTTAGATGTGTTTCATGTAGACCTACCAGGCATGCCAACCCATAGTAATATTGATTTCGTCATTAATTTGTCACTACGCATGCAGCCTATCACTATTCTTCCGTATCATGTAGCTGCAATGGAGTTGAAGGAATTGAAGGAATAGTTGCAAGAGTTGCTAGATAAGGGGTTCATCAGGCCTAGTGGTTCACCTTGGGGTGCACCGATGTTGTTTGTTAAGAAAAATGATAGGTCTATGAGTGTGTATTGACTATCGGTAGTTTAACAAGGTGACCATCAAGAACAAATATCCATTACCGCACGTTGATGAATTGTTTGATTAGCTTCAGGATGCGAGGGTGTTCTGGAAGATTGACTTGAGGTTGGAGTATCACCAGTTGAAGATCAGGGCTTTGGACAATCCTATGACTTCTTTCCGGACTAGTTATGGGAATTATGAGGTTTTGGTGATTTTGTTTGGGTTGACTGATGCCTCAACAACTCTCATGCACTTGATGAACAGTGTGTTCCAGCCTTATTTGGATTCGTTTGTTGTTGTGTTCATTGATAATACATTGGTGTATTCCCGTAGTACGGAGGATCATGATCAGCATTTGAGGATCGTGCTTAAGACTTTGAGAGAGAAGAAGCTATATGATATGTTCTCCAAGTGAGAGTTTTGGTTGGACTCAGTGGAGTTTTTGGGTCATGTGGTATCTAGTGATCGGATCAAGGTGGACCCTTAGAAGATTGCGGCAGTTCAGAGTTGGCCCAGTTCTTCTACTACTACAGAGATCAGGAGCTTCTTAGGTTTGGCTTATTATTATCGTCTCTTCGTGCAAGGTTTTTCATCTATTGTAGCCCCATTGACTAAGTTGACATAGAGGGCACACCGTTCAGGTGGTTAGATGAAAATGAGGAGAGCTTTCAGAAGCTCAAGACAACTTTCACTACAACTTCAGTGTTGGTTTTGTCTTCGTGATCAGGATCATATACAGTTTCTTGTGATGCTTTGCGGGTTGGAATTGGGTGTATGTTGATGTAGGACGGTAGGGTAATTGACTTTGCATCGAGCCAGTTGAAGCCCCATGAGAAGAACTATCCATGGGGCTTATGATTTGGAGTTAGCAGCAATAGTACATGCACTCAAGATTTGGAGGCATTACTTATATGGTGTGACTTATGAGGTGTATACGGATCATTAGAGTCTTTAGCATCTATCCAAGAAAAAGGATTTGAACTTGAGGCAGCGGAGGTGGTTCGAGCTATTGAAGGACTATGATATTACCATTCATTAGCATATAAGGAAGGCCAATGTGGTAGCTGAAGTATTGTGTATAAAGGCGGAGAACATGGGGATTTTAGCATTTATTCCACCTGAGGAGAGGCATGGTTATGGATGTTCAGGCTTTGGCCGACAAATTCGTGTTATTGGACATATCAGAGCCTAGCAGAGTGCTTTCTTGTGTTGTATCTTAGTTGCCCTTGTTTGACTGCATCAAGGCTCATTAGTATGATGAACCCCATATGCTTGTCCTCACGTAAATGATGTAGCGAGGTACTGCTAAGGAAGTGTCTATTGGTAATGATGATATACTGTGACTTCGGGGCCGGATTTTTGTTCCTAATGTAGATGTGTTGAGAGAGTTGATTCTTGAGGAGACTCATAGTTTTCTGTATTCCATTCATATCGGTGCTACGAAGATGCATCGTGATGTGAAGCAGCATTATTTGTGGCAGAGGATCTAGAAAGACATTGTTGGGTATATTGCTTGGTGTTTGAATTATCAACATGTCAAGTATGAGAATCAGAGACCTGGGGGTTTGCTCAGAAGATTGACATACATAGTGGAAGTGGGAAAGTATCACTATGGACCTTGTGGTAGGTTTTTCACGAACATTGAGGAGATTTGACGCAGTTTGGGTCATTGTGGACAGACTGATCAAGTCTGCACATTTCATTCCAGTCATTACTTTCCACACTTTGAAGTGGTTCATTAGTATCTACATCCGGGATATAGTTTGCTTGCATGGTGTGCCTGTTTATATCAACTCTGATCGCGAAACCCATTTTTCTTCACATTTCTAGAGAGTAGTTAGGCGTTAGTTGGCCATGGAGGTTGAGATGAGAACCGCATTTCACCCTTAGACAGATCGGTAGTCTGAGCGGACCATTCATATTTTGGAGGATATGTTGAGGGCCTGCATCATAGATTTCGGAGGCCAGCGGGATTAGTTTTTACCTTTAGTGGAGTTTGCTTATAACAATAACTATCGGTCGAGTATCCAGATGGCTCCATATGAGGCATTATATGGAAGGCAATATCATTATCAATTTGGTTGGTTTGAGCCTGGCGAGGCTAGACTTTTAGTCACAGATTTGGTTTGTTATACTTTGGAGAAGGTGAAGTTGATTTAGGAGCGGCTTCGTACAACATAGTCTAGGCAAAAGAGTTATGCTGATAGGAAGGTTTGTGATTGGCATTCATGGTGGTTGAGAAGGTTCCACTCAGAGCGTTGCTCATGACAGGTGTGATGATTTGGGAAGAAGTGCAAGTTGAGACCTAATATATTGGTCCTTTTGAGGTGTTAGAGAGGGTGGGAGAGGGGGACTATAGAATTGCTTTGCGCCCAGCTTATTAGGAGTTCATCTTGTGTTTCATGTTTTCATGCTTCAGAAGTACTACGAGGATCTGTTATATGCGTTGGATTTCAGCTTGGTGTAATTTGACAAGGTTAGGCAGGTTCGAAATCTGAGGTCGAAGAATATTGTACCAGTGAAGGTTCAGAGGAGAGGTCAGCCGGTCAAGGAGGCAACTAGGGAGATCGAGCATGATATGCAGAGCATATATCCTCACCTTTTTGATATCCCGGGTATGATTCCAAACTAGTTCGAGGACGAATGTTTGTTTAAGAGGGGGAGAATGTAATGACCCGACTGGTTGCTTTGTGTATTTGAGCCTCGTTTTCCTATTTGACACTCTCATATGTGTATTTGTTGTTATGCGACTTGCGGTGATTGTTGGTTTTGTGTCAGGAAGGTTTTGTGGTGAATTGGAATACTTAGTTCTGTGATTGAAAGCTTAAGTTATAAGACTTGACTGAGGGTTGACTTTGGTGTAAATGACCTTGGATTGGTGATTTGATGATTCCAAATAGGTTCATATGGCTATTTTGGACTTAGGCGTATGCCCGAATTTGGATTTGGAGGTTCCTAGGTTTATTTGGCTCTAATTGGTGAAAGTTTAAAATTTGATGATTTGGAAGGTTCATAGGATTGATTGAGAGTTGACATTGAGGGTATCGAGGTCAGATTGTTGTTTCATGATTTGGAACAAGTTGTTTATCTTATTTTTGACTTGTGTGCAAAATTTGGGATTATTCTGAGTTGTTTAGATGTGGTTCCACCAGAGTTTTGAAAGTTGATTAGTTCATTAATCTTGAATTAAGGTGTAATTAGTAGTTTTCGTGTTATTTTGTGTGATTTGAGGCCTCGAGTAGGTGCACAATATCTTTTGGGGCTGGTAGGTGTGACTGAACGGGGTCCCAAGGTGCTCGGGTGTGTTTCGAATGAGTTTTGGAACATTTTGGAGCTAGTTAGTAGTTCTGGTATGGTATTTTTGTACCTGCGAGGTTTGGTGCGCAGGTGCGTGTCTGCAGATGTGGACTGTTGGTCGCAGATGTGAAGGATGGTTGGGGCAAGAGAGTTTCTTGAAAGAGGAGGTTTTTGCGCATTTGTGAGATCGCATATGAGGAGCTCTTTGCACAGAAGCGAAGCAAGTTGGCTTGGAAAATTCCACAAGAGCGGATATGCGTGTGCACCTACGAGATTGCAGAAGTGGGCTTGAGCCCCGCAGGTGTGAGGTGTCTGAGTTTAAGTGTAGCTCGCAGAAGCGTGTTTTGTGTCACAAGTGCGACTCTACATACGGAAAAATGGACGTCGGATGTGATAATCACTGGGCAGAAAACTTTTAATTGAGGGTTTGGCTTATTTTATCATATTTTGAGATTGGGAGCTCGAAATGTAGCAATATTCAAGGCGATTTTCACCCACTTGGATTGGATAGGTTATTTTCACTCAGATTTGATTACTATTCATCATTCTACTCTTGATTTTGGCTTTTGGTTGATGATTCTTAGGGAGAAAATTGGGTTTCTTGGAGAAATTTTAGAGAATGGTTAAAGTGAGATTTGAACCCCCATTCAGAGTCGGATTTGGATAAAACTTATATATTTAGACTCCTATTGAAATGGGTGATCGGGATTTGTGATAGTTATCGGGTTTTTGGGTGCGGGCCTGGGGTGTATTTTTTGGGTTATTTTATGGTTTTGATTAATGATCGAGCCTTTATGCTTTGATATTGTTTCCTTTGGCATTATTTGACATCATGGTGTGTTATTTGACTAGATTCGAACCGTTTGGAGGTCTATTTGTGTGGGAAGGGCTCTTTAGAGTATTTACTAACCCACCTTGAGGTAAGTAACTTGCCTAAACTTTGTTTGAGGGTAATTTCCCTATGGGCTATGATATTTGAGATCTGTTGGGGGTGACGCACGTGCTAGGTGACAGGATTATATTCGTACACCAGGGTTATTCATGATTCGGGTAGACCTTAGGCTATTGTGTGCCTAGATTTGCTATCATACCCGTTATATCTATTTTTTCTCTACTTATATGACTACTTGAGCTATTATTCATGTTAGATATTATGTTTCGGCTCTGTGCTTATCTGTTCGAGACATGATAGGGCTATTCTTGCCATATTGAGCTATCTGCCTTAATTGTAGTCATATTATTAGTCATGATATTACATCCGCGTATTATATTTCTGTCTCTTTGCATTTTTTTACATGTTATTTCACATGTTGTTGATGCCCTTATATGTATGGCACGTTTGAGCTAGGTACTGTGATATGTAAATATTTGAGACTTGAGCAGTTGATGACTGGACTTAGGATATAGAGCCAACTTGTTATTAATTATGAGGTGACACATACCCCAAGCCCCACGTTGGGCTAAGTGGTATTTATTGTGAGGTGACATGTGCACTAGGCCCCAAATTGGGCAAAGTTATATTGATTGTTGACTTAGATTCGATCAGCACTGGGGCAAGGACCCGCCTCTCCGGAGTGAGGTATTAACTATGGGCGCATGCACATAGTCATATATGTGCTTGGGCCGAGGAACTTGTGTTAGACACCTGTACAATGCTGAGTGCTGTTATGTATGGTGATTGAAGGGAAATTGTGTCAGGCACTACGTATGTGCTTAGATTCAATATACTTGATCATTTAACTGCGATATCGTTGATTCTAGCATGCATATTTGTCATGCAGGTATCTAGTTGTATTTCTTCCTTCATGCTAATTGTTACTTGGTGTTTCTATTTGATGTGTTGAACATGGAATCATGGTTAAATTGATAAAACCATGGTTAGATGATTTATGTGGAAGAATTTATGCCTTAACTGCTATTCTTGAACAACATGCTTAGTATCCTACTATTTGCAAAAAAGTTAAATTTAATATTACTTGAGCTATTTTTCTTTCAGTTAATATACTGTTATTGTTGTAATTGGTTGTGGGTAATAAGTATTTTTGGACTTTCCTGAGCTTGTCACTGCTTTTAGCCCGAGGTTAGGCTTGTTACTTATGGTGTATATGTGCAGATCCTGGTACTACCGAGAGAGGTGATTGCTAGCGAGTGGCACCAATACTAGTTATTGGAGATTTTGAGGTAGCTGATATTTCTGTTCGCAGGCCTTAAAGTCTCTTTTCTCTCAATCTATGTTATTACTGTTCTATCTTTTAGACAATTCTATAGTTTGGATCAGGCTCTGTATTTAAATTCTTTAGCGCTCATTACTCGTTGACCCTAGATCATGGGATGGTTTTAGTTGTATTAGTGCTATTGACTTCCGTTATTTGTGATTATTCAGCATTTGAGACTATTTACTTCTGTTATTTAAGTTTGTTCTTGCTTATTGTTGTTGGCTTGCCTAGCAAATGTGTCAGGCAATGCCTCGACTTTTGGTGGGATTTGGGGTCGTGGCATTTTGATTAAAATTATATAGTAGCACTCGTGGCGCTATGTGTCATGGGGATTCAGTCTTGATTTCGAATTTCGACCATGTGGCCCTGGTTTACTTTTTTCAATTTTTGGGGTTTTATCAAAGATTAAACCTTTATTGATTGAGGATGTTTCTTTTAGTATTATTTGACTTTCTTATATGATATTTGACTAGGTTTTGTTCGATTTGAGGTGTATTTCTAAGAAAAGCGGTATTGGATTGTTGAACTTGTTCCAATATGAGGTAAGTGTCTTTCCTGGCGTTGGTTGAGGGAATTTTTCTAGTAAATGATATTATTTGCTACATGCAGAGGTGATGCATATGTGAGGTAATGAGCGTATATGCATGTGCCAGGATTATTCATGCTCAGGGTAAATTATATGATTCCTTGTGCCCTATTAGACTTTCTTATCTTCTTGACTCATGTTTCATTTTGCTTTTAAAACTATATGAGATTAATTATCCATGCTAGAAATCATGTATAGGCGTTTAACATCTTAAATGGCATGAAGGACTATTCTTGAAATTATTGATATAATTGATTTAATTGTAGTCATACCTTATATCATGAACATATATCTATTCATATTATTCTTGTGCTATTTAAGCTTCCTTACTTATATTAAAGATCAAGATTGCGGCCTTAGAATGATATTTGTTGCGATGAGTATTTCCGTGCTTGATAGGATATTGACACGGTAAATATTTTCGTGCGGTTTGGTATGAGACTGGAACATTGGTTGTCTCCGAGAGGAGAGGATGGGCGTTGGACTTTACGTTGTGTTTATTTGTTTCTTAGATATAGACATGAACCCTACCTTGGTTGTTTTCCTATCTTGTTTGTTACTATCACATTAATGATTCCTATTTGGTAAACATCTATGTTTCCCATCTAATTTGTTTCTATCATATTTATGTTTCCTTCTTAGTTGTTGCTATCACATTTGTGGTTCCTACTTAATTGTTATTATCACATCTATATTTCCTATCTTATTTGTTAATGTCACATCTATGTTTCCTATCTAATTTGTTACTACCACATCTATATTTTCTGTCTTATTTGTTGCTGTCACATCTATGTTTCTTGCTTAGTTGTTACTTTCTCATATATGTTTCGTACCAGGTTAGATTACCATTGCATCTGTGTTTCCTACTTGGTTTGTTATCGTTACATCTATACTTTCTATCTGGTTTATTATGGTTACATATTTGCCTTCTACTTTGATTACTGCTGTTACATTTGTGCCTTCTACCTTGTTCGTTATTGTTACGTATATGCCTTCTACCTTCTTTGTTATTGTTACATATATTCGTTCCATCCTGATTGTTACAGTTACCTTGTTGGGTGTTGGTTTGGTTATTATTATTTTTGTGCCGATTGATATATCAGATCGGGCGCATGCCGTGTATATATTATATTGGATTAGGTGCACGTCACACAGTATTATAATTGGATCGAGCGCATGCCGCACAGTATGGACATAGGATCGGGTTATATGAAGTAATAATATTATGACCAGATCAGGTTGTACATTGCAATAGTATTGTGATTTGTTGATTGTTGTGACTTTTTGAATTGGGCTGCTTGTAATGACCCAACCGGTCATTTTGAGAATTAGCGTCTTGTTCGGTGGCTTAAGGTCTCGAGTAGCTTTGTATTGTGTATTATGACTTGCGTGGCCGGATTCGGTTTTTAGATGATTCGGGATTGATTTGGAAGAATGATTCTTGTTTAAGAAGCTTAAGTGGTAAGAGTTAACCAGAGATTGACTTTTAATTAGACGACTCCGGAATGATATTTTGATGATTCCGATAGCTTGTATGGTGATTTTGGACTTAGGCATATGTTCGGATTTGAATTTGGAGGTCCACAGGTTGATTTAATACATTTTGGTGAAATTTGAAAAGTTGAAGGTTTGAAAGGTTGAGAAGTTTGACCGAAATGAAATTTTTTTTTTCACTTAAATGTATCTTCATGTTTGAGTGCCTCCACTAATTATCACAAATTGCTTAAGAGCTAACGGTTTGAATTATTTCTAAAGGGCCTTTTATTATAATGAATTATGCATATGAAGTATGAGTTGAAGAATTTTTTTAAAGTGGCTAGCAAGCATATACCATATTATTGATTCAGGTAATTAGGTGGATTTGGTTAATATAAAAAGTGAAGGAAGACGCTCATGATCCACTCCAATTGTCTGCTCACATTTATATGGATGGAGGCACTAGAATATTGCCGATGAAAAAAAGAAAAATAAATTCCTTAATGTAGATTGTGCTAAGATATATAGTGTTGTTGTTGAACAATTGTTTGGACCTTATAGAGTAATTATATGGTGAAAGAATTTTTGTGCATATTATTAATGTGCTCGTTGTGTGCTTGTATTTTCTAATACTTGTTTCATATGTACTCAGAGTGGCGGGTCGAGGATCTTACTAGGTTATATTTACGTATAACTCACTCCTTACTTGCATGTATATGCAGATACTATTGGTGAAGATGAAGCTAGTAGCTAACAAGTTTGCTAGAGTTGATTCAGTTATTGAGGTGACCCACCGCATTATTCGTGGAGGCTGCCAAAAAAGTCTTTATCACTTATTCATATGATGTCTTTTGAAATTTTCTTAGATTCTTCATGGTCTAGTATAAGATTTGGGTTAGAGTTTTCAATTTAATATTTCTAGATGTTAATTGTTCGTAATTAATTATCAGATTAATTGGATACTCATTTCTTAATCAAATGCTGCAAATTAATGGCTAATGTATGAAAGTATGGTTCGCCAGGCAGGTGGTGTGTGCAGGGTGCCAGTCACGTTTAGGGGATGTGTGTTGGTTTCCAATCACGTTTGGGATGTGACAGAGTTGACTTTCGGATTTCATTTCGGGAAGTTGGTATAATTCTATTATGTCATTTTGAACTTGCATGCAAAATTTGAAGTTATTGATTTGATATGATTCGGCTTGAGTTGTCGAAGTTAAAACTTCACTAGCTCAGTAGGCTTGAATTGAGGTGTAATTCGTAGTTTTGATGTTGTTTGATGTGATTTGGGGCCTCGATCAGGTCCTCGTTATGCTATGGAACTTGTTGATATGTACGGGGTTCCGGGGGCCTCAGGTGTATTTCGCATGGGCTACAGGACATTTTCTCACGTTTTGGATTGCTGTTATGCCATCTGGTGTCTTCTTATTCGCGTTCGCGACTACACCTCTGCGTTCGCGTAGAGATTTCTGTGGAGGCTGCATTTTTGTTCTTCGAGATCGCGAAGAGGCGACCACGTTCGCGAAGCTTGGGGGACCTTTGTCTTCGCGTTCGCATCAAGACTTAGCGGTCATGTATAAGGGAAGCTGGAAGGGGCATCAGTTATTTGTTCGTCGCGTTCGCGACTGTGAGACAACGATCGCAATGTTGATGGATAAGTGGTCTACGTGTTCGCGACCGGTATGTCGTGTTCGCGAAGCACGTTTGGTAGCTAATGAGTTTTGTTCTTCGCAATCGCGAGGTAATTTTCGCGATCGCGATGCATTGTATCTGGGCAGAATATAGAAGTATTCTATTTTGAGGGTTATGGTATTTTTATTACTTTTCGAGTTAGAGAGCTCGAATTCGGCGATTTTGGAGGGGATTTTTATATGTTGGATTGGGGTAAGTGTTCTTTACCTGGATTGATTATATTTCATGATTCCAGCTTTGTTTTTATCATTAATTTAGTGATTTGAATTGGAGAAATTGAGGATTTTTATAAAATTTTCTAAAATATAAAATGAGAATTTGAAGGCCGATTTGATGCCAAAATCGAATAAAGTTGGTATGATTAGACTCGTATCAGAATGGGTGTTCGGATTTTGTGAGTTTTGTCGGGTCAAGTTTTCTTTTATATGCTTTTTCGAAGTTGTTACCTCTTTTATCATAAGGTGACTTCCTTTATTGTTGAGTTATTGTTAATTGAAATTGTTGTTACATAATATCCTTTTGCTGCCGGGTTAATCTCATGCATTTAGACGTAGTTGCTAAGTTCATGCCATCTCTTTCATTGTTAGCTTATTACATACACTAGAATTCAAAGTTTGCCATTTCATGGAAATACCTTCATTATTGAGTTTATTCTTAAGCAATTAATTGAAGTTGAAGTTATTGAAAGTCATTAGCCTGTTTTAGTTGAAGTTGTTGTTTAATGGGGTGTTGTTCATTGTTGAGTTACTTTTCCTGTTCATTTCGTTGTTATTGAGATTTTGTACACATCGTGTATGTGTTATAGTGGTGTTCGTATTGTTGTTGTTAAGAGGTTGTGACTTATGGGTACTTGTGGTACAAGTTGATATGCCGTGTTGTTGTGATGTTAGCACATGTGAATTTGTTGTGTGGATTGATTGTTGTTATGCGGAGCATAAGGGTGGCATCTCACTGTTGTTGTTAAGTGGAGCATAAGGATGGCATCTCATTGTTGATGATTGTGCAAAGTGATACGTGTGGCTAAAGATATTGTCAGGGCAAAGTGATATGAGTGGCTATTAGAGTGATACGGGTGACTATTATGTTAAATGACTGGGGGGAGTAATAACGGTGGCTATTGTGCTATGATGTTATCAAAATGGAAAAATAAGGATGTCTACGTCAGGGATGATATGTGAAGGGCAGGGACATTATGTTGATGACATTCATGTGATAGTGTGATTTTCTTTGTGTATGTGATACACCTTACGTGACTTGTTATGTTGCTTCGATGAGCTACTCGATATCTTTGATATTACTTGTTGACTTGGGATGTAATAGTACACTCGCACAAGATACACCGTAGCATGCCACTTATACTAGTTCAGGAGTATGAAACTCGATATTTATTGATCATGCCCATGTATTCTTGTATTATCAGCTTTCATTGTGATATTGAGCCTGTAACCATGCTATGCGGATTGTGACATTGAGCCCGTGATCATATCGGGCAGATTGTGATTGTGATCATGTGATCATGCCGGCGAGTTGAGATATTAGTACGTGAGTTGGTCGTACAGTTGTGGTTAGGAATATTGCCACAAGATGCCATGAACATATTATTTGTGGTTGAGACTCGTGACTTGTGATTATGAGATGAGGTATTGTTGCTCCCTAACGCACACGCAAGTATACGCGGTCGACAAGTAATATAGGATTGTAAGTCCAGGTTATCGTACCCACAAAGACTCAAATTAACTACTTTCTAACGGACTAATATTGTTATTTAAATAAGCAAAAGTCGAGTTTCAATAGATGGATTATTCTAAATTATAATTCTAATTTATATCTAAGAATTGCAAGGAACAAATTACGTGTTTTGTAATCAATAAAACAAATATTCCAGGGTTGTGATTATTTTACCAATCCTATTATGTTCAAATTAACTTCCCGTTCATATAATTCATGTATGGTTCCGAATTAATCGATAAACATGCTCATAGCCTTCTTCCGAAGTACTATTCGCCTACTCTTAATAAGATTAGCACCTATATTCCTATGGAATTAATCTATCAAGAATGTAATAAACACACGATATTCAATTAAGCATGGTGACTAAGTATATTCCTATCCTAACCACGAATCCGCCCCCTTAAAAGGTTAAGAACATGCTTTCTTCAATTTTTTTCTAGATAGTTTTCCCAAACATAGCATATATAATTGATAGAACTTAATTGATGGCCAAAACAATTAAGCAATTAAGCATAGAATTGAAGAAACAACCATATGATTATGAATTATAAACAAGGAATTGTCAACTTCGAATCACAATATTCATTGCTAATCACAACCCCAGAACAAGGGGTGATTAGCCACTCATGTTCAGAATAATCAAAATATAAAGTATTGAAAAACTATATAAAAATAGTAGACAAAGATGAAGAACTGAAGATCAATTGCTTCTGTGCGATATTCCGTAGCGTTCTTGGCTCCCAAATCACGTTCTCCCCCTTCATATTGGGTTTGGGAAGGGGTAGGGTCGAAATAGTGGACTCCTAGACAGACTAGGACAGTTTCCTGAAGTCGGCGACCTGGCTGGCGCCAGGCGCCCCCCAGGGCGCTGCCTCTAGTGAGTTTTTCCAGTTCTCTGCCTCCAGCGCCACAGGTGGCGCCAGGCGCTGCCTGTGGCGCCCAATGCCTCTTGGTCCCGTTTTGGCTCGTTGCTTGCTCGTTTCTTGCTCGTTTCGCCCTCAATTGCTCCCGACTCATTCCTACACATAAAAGCACTTTAATTTAACATGAATCAAAGCAATTAACATCCCAATTTCATAACACAAAGGCCAAATATGAGGTGTTTTACATAAGAATATATATCTTTTACCCCAAACATCAACACCCCACACTTAGACTTTTGCTCGCCCTTGAGCAACGGGATTATATACAACCTTCCCAACTACCAAACTCTTAGTATCATCACGAAACATTAGACTTTTCAATCCAAATCATACTTTTGAACACAATCAATACTAGCAAATAAGCATGAACACATAATTAACCTATATGCTTCCCGTAAAGTTTACTTAAGCACAATACTTCATTATCATCCAACAACCCAAATGTCACTACCCAACCTCAAAAGCCAACTTGCAACCATTAAGCAATCTCAATACATATACTTACCAAACAAGACAATTTACAACATTACCAGTCGCTTATGAAATCATGTGCCCTTACCACAATTTGAAGAGTGAACATATATGGATAAAATCACATAATTTTTGAACAACATACCCTCACTCTCACAAAGAACTCATATGTTTCCCATAAAGTACCATAAGCTTGCCCGTAGTGTAGATTTCTACTAATTGAGTTAGTCAAATTTAAGATCAACTAGGACTTTTAAGGTTGTAATGTAGGCTAGGGGACGGGTAGGATATATCTAGTAATAAAGGCTAGTCCTCCTAAGCACTTAATACACTACAATCAACATTTGAACACTTTTCTTCTTTCAATTACTAAACTTGTCTCATATACATAGCCATTCTTTTTCAACTCAGCAATTCTATCATTTCACTAGCACAAACCAATAGGAGGTGTTTTTCTATATCTTTTTCACTAACATTTTTTCTTTCTTTTCTTCTCTTTTTTTTTTTCTTTTCTTTTCACACTCTATACAAATTTTCATCAGCTAGTGATTCTTAATTTTAGCTTCATTGAACCGACAAGTCTTTTCACGGTTCCGCTCATAATCAAGACAATCCCCCTAACTCTACCCTTACTTCTTTTAGCGACTAAGTGCTTTCGGAGGTAAAGGTTCAAATGAGGCTTAATTTAAGAACAAAATAAGGGAATAGCTTGTAATGTAGGTACCAAAAAAAAGGCCTATAGGCTCAAAAGGGCTAGCACAGACAAATTTATATTTGATGTGACGAGCACATCCATAATCAAACAAAAAAATTGCCTATATCATTTCTTAGATTAGCCTAACTTACAATTTCTCTTCAATTAACACACGGGGCAAGTTCTAGACTATACAGGATAGCATAGAGAATCAAAACCTCACTCACACAATGCACATGACTCAATCACGATAATTCTGTTCAAATTTCAAGTTAAGCAAGCATATATAATTGAAACATTTAAGCAATAACTACACTATATGACATGCAAGTCAATAATTGAGAAGAGGTGTCACAAATTGGGCGGATTTTCTTTAGGCTTACAATTTAACTAAAGGGGAAATAGATCATGTGTCATAGCCTATTGTACTGGCATAAACCATGTCAAGAAGCATTACTGCCTAACTCAGTTCTTCCTAATATAGTCCTAAAAAGAAATTAAAGTTACCCGGTTCGAGCTACATCCTTGGAAAGAACCGGTGCCGTAAGAAAAACCAAGGAATATTACCTAACTAACCTATAAATAAAACAAAATCTTTTTGTTGTTTTTAATCAAACTTTATCCCTCAAGAAAAAGATCCATCGTCGGGAAAAATCTGAAATTTTTTTTAAAACTTGTCAGTTTATACATTAAAATACTAACAATACAACTATTAAAAATAATAACAATACATTTATTAAAAAGACAAAAATAAAACTAAATCATACATGATATACATTCACAACACTGACAACACAGGTATTTCCCCACCCCACACTTAAACAATGCATTGCCCTCGATGCATGCAAACATGTAAAATAGAGCAGGGTGAGAAGAAAACTCCCTGTTTGCACTTTCTTTAGGTGACTGGCGAGGTGGTGGACGAGGTTCCAATGCTTGTACCTTTGCTAATGTTGTCACGGGCCATATTATCCTACAACACAAGTAAACAGGAATGTGAGCAATGTTCAAAACATATGCCATAGGTTGGCATGCAAGTCGTCACAGGACTCCACACTTAAAATCGAAGCATAAGTACAAGTGTTGAGCCATAGTATCCCGACCCCACACATAAAATCGTGGAACATTCTGCCTGCAGCGCCCCAGGCAGCGCCAGGCGCTGGCCTGGGCGCTGTTTCCCGAAATATTTTTTTTTTTTGAAATACCGTTATACAACTTACATGTCCTACAACATTACACCTAATAATTTTATATGTATACATCAATTGTATTACCCTATCTAGTCTAAAAGAATAAATCAAGAAGTTAAACTAGGAAAGCGATAAAAATTGGGTTGCCTCCCAATAAGCGCCTGGTTTAACATCGCGGCACGACTAAGATTCGTCCTATCAATCGGGCTTGATTTCGAGCCTTCGAGCTTCTTCAACAGATGGCCTGAGACGGGTCAGAGTGACAGGCCTTTCCAACTCTTCTGCTTTTCCGAATACCGGGACATAATTGCCGGAGATATCCAGTACTTTCTTAATTTCTTCCGTCATTCCATCTTTACTCTTTTCCATATCCCCAATCAATGCTCGTTCAATAGGATCAACTAGGCTCATGTAAGGCACTAATGATGTGGAAGCATTCTCCACCACCGAGATCATTGCTAATTCCTCATAATGGGTTGGCAACCGGAGTGGTTTATAAACATTGAACACTTCTTCTTGATCATTGTATTGGGTCGGATGTAATCGAGCGTATAAGGAAGGTCGGGCTCAAGCGCAATACAAGACCGAACTACTTCATTACGGGATCAGCATTTTGGGAAAGAAAGCCCGAAGTCGGGCATCGTTGGGTTCGGAGCTGAAGCAATCAAGGTAAGGCAATCGACGCCGTTCAAGGAAGGTGCATCTTATGGCAAAAGGATCAATTCTGTATAACGGGAAGACCGAATATCTTGTGGGTTCTTGATATTTCGGCGGGAGTCACGGTCCCAACTATCATAGACGTTAAATCATTATTTTAGGGAAATTTCATCTCGTAATTATGGGAATTTATCTTGAATCAGGCTTTTACCATATGTAGGACTCTTCGTCTACCTATAAGAGGGGCATTTATCTTCATTGTAACATATGATACCCATCACATAAATACTCATTCTTATTGCTATCTCTTGGCAGAATTATTGACTTCTCATTGCATATTGTTTCATTTCAGAAAATCTATTCAACCTAACGGTTTGATCATCCTCCATTCAATTATCATTTACTGCCATATTTTTATTGTATTAAATAATTTCACATATCCTTAGCACCGCGAATAAATTCAATTGTTTCTCAAATTTTAGAGTAAACAGTTTGGCACCCACCGTGGGGCCAAGGATAATGGTGAATTTTTGATACAAATTCTCCGTCACACACTATTTTACGCTTGCTCTTTGCAGAACTTTTTGTTTTTCAGATTACAACACAATCATGTCGCACTCACTTACCATCAGCAACGAGCTTAACTACCGAGGCGAAAACAACACTATGCCCGGAAACGAGGTCCCGATCGACGCCAACTCTTGAATGGCAGTCGACACCGATCAGACCTCTAACCCATCGAACAGCGTTCGAGGGTAACACCATTCAGGGATTCAACATAATAGGGGAGATGAAATTAGCCTCAAAGTAATATTTGACATGCTGCAAGCCCAGCAAGCGGCCATAGCTCAATTACAAAGTCGCAGTCAGATCACGGACAGAGTCGAAGCCTTTTCTTCACAAAGGATAGCTCCACAAAATGAGCCAATCACAGCACAACCGGACGAAATCGGTTCAGGGGCAAACTCTAGAATCATGAAAATGCTCGAGGAGCTGACTGAACGGGTCGAGACGGGTGAAAAAAGGATCGACGCTAACGACAAGAAGGTGGAAACGTATAATTCGAGGGTAGACCAGATACCGGGGGCACCCCCAGTGCTGAAAGGTTTGGACTCGAAAAAGTTCATACAAAAACCTTTCTCATCCAGCGCTTCCCCGAAACCGATTTCAAAAAAGTTTCGCAAGCTGAAAATCCCCAAATACAATGGGACTTCGGATCCAAATGAGCATGTGACGGAGTACACTTGCGCTATAAAAGGGAATGATCTCGAGGACGATGAAATCGAGTCCGTCCTTCTGAAGAAATTCGGAGAGACCCTGTCCAAGGGAGCGATGACATGGTATCACAACTTACCACCAAATTCCATCGACTCCTTTGCCATGCTCGCCGATACCTTCGTCAAAGCCCATGCCAGCGCCATCAAGGTTGAGACAAGAAAATCAGATTTGTTCAAAGTCAGACAATGGGACAATGAAATGTTAAGAGAGTTTGTATCACGCTTTCAAATGGAGCGGATGGATCTGCCACCGATCACGGATGATTGGGCCGTACAAGCCTTTACTTAAGGGCTCAATGCCCGAAGTTCAACGGCATCTCAACAACTCAAACAGAGTTTGGTTGAATACCCGGCTGTCACTTGGGCAGACATTCACAACCGGTACCAATCGAAGATCAGGGTAGAAGATGATCAGATCGGAGTCCCCTCGGGCTCTTCTTACCCTATTATAAATTATGATTGACCTTTAAGGGATAACTATCGAGAATCAAGGTCGAACCGAGATAGACACCAGCCATGCCCAGTTGATTGAAGAGTCATCCCGAGGGGACACAAATCCCCGAGACAGGAGACCAGGAACGATTCCAACCAAAGGAACCGGAGACCGTTGCCGAAAAATAACTTTGAGAGAACCAGTAACCATCGAGAAGCACCTCGATTGTCCAAGTACAACTTTAATGTCGATTCGGCAACTCTTGTATCAGCCATCGATCGTATTAAAGACACCAAATGGCCAAGGCCGTTGCAGATGGACCCTACCAAAAGAGATCCCAACCTCATATGTAAATATCATGGCACGCATGGGCACAGAACGGAAGATTGTCGGCAGCTGAGGGAAGAGGTAGCTCGGTTGCTCGAAAACGGGCATCTTTGGGAGTTCTTAAGCGATCGAGCCAAAAACCACTATGAAAATAGAAACAGACCAGCAAATCAAGAAGAGCCACATCACACAATTAACATGATAATCGGGGGAGCGGATGCGCCCCAAGTACCGCTTTTAAAACGCACCAAAATATCTATTACCCGAGAAAAACGTACTCGGGACTACGCGCCAGAAGGGACTTTGTATTTCAGCGACAAGGATATCGAAGGGCTTACACAACCTCATAACGATGCGCTGGTGATATCAATGCTAGTACACAACACCCGAGTGAAACGTGTACTTATCGACCCTGGGAGCTCGGCCAATATAGTTCGATCTTGGGTCATTGAACAACTGGGGCGTCGAACCAGATTATCTTCGAGGTCCGGGTCCTCAACGGCTTTAACATGGCTTCAGAAACAACCAAGGGTGAAATAACACTAATGGTGAATATCGCTGGGACTATCAAGGCGACAAAATTTTGTGTGATCGAAAGCGATATGAGATATAACGCCTTGCTCGGGAGGCCTTGGATACACGACATCAAATCCATACCTTCAACGTTACATCAAATGTTGAAGTTTCCATCGGTTGACGGGGTCGTCACCGTTTATGGAGAACAACATGCCGCAAGGGAAATGTTCGCAGTGGAAGAGGCGGCGTCAAAACCTATCGTTCCTCCCCATAAGGCCAAATAGCAATCAGAGAGGCCACCTTCAACAAACGGTGGTGAATAGGATCAGCTTAACGTCGATAATTACGGGATACCCCGATCATTTATTGCTCCGGATGAGTCTGACGCAACCAAATCGACAGTTAAAGAGCTCGAACAAAATCTCAATCCGCAGCGACGCACCCGATCGAAAGGTATACTTGGGCTCGGGCTTAAACCCCAAGCTCAGGGCCAAATTAATTACTTTCCTTTCAGCTAATGAAAGTTCCTTTGCTTGGTCCCATTTAGACATGACAGGCATACTGCCGGAAATTGCAACGCACAAGCTGAGCGTCGATCTGAAGTTCCGGCTGATCAAACAAAAAAGGAGACCTCAGTCCGAAGCTAAACAGGCCTTCATCAAGGACGAGGTAAACAAACTCTTAAACATAGGGTCCATTCGGGAGGTTAAGTACCTAGAATGGTTAGCTAATGTAGTTGTAGTCCCTAAGAAGGGAAACAAACTTAGGATGTGTATAGACTATAAAGACCTAAATAAAGCATGCCCCATAGACTCCTTCCCCTTGCCCAACATCGATCTCATGATCGATGCCACCGCTGGCCACGAGACTCTTAGTTTTCTCGACGCCTACTCTGGGTATAACCAGATACAAATGGATAAGGATGACCAAGAAAAAACATCCTTCATCACTAAGTATGGCACCTATTGCTATAATGTGATGCCTTTCGGGCTTAAAAATGCAGGGGCAACATACCAACGCCTAGTAAATAAAATGTTCGAAGAAAAACTAGGTAAAACAATGGAAGTTTATATCGATGACATGTTGGTTAAGTCCCTGCGAGAAGAGGACAATTTACGTCATTTGCAGGAAACATTTGACGTTTTGAAAAGATACAACATGAAGTTGAATCCGGAGAAATGCGCATTCGGAGTAGGCTCAGGGAAGTTCCTTGGCTTTATGGTCTCAAACCGGGGAATAGAAATCAACCCCGATAAAATTAAGGCCATCGAGGACATAACGGTCATCGACAGCATCAAGGTCGTGCAGAAATTGACAGGCCGGATAGCAGCATTGGGCCGATTCATATCGAGATCATCGGATAGGAGTCATTAGTTCTTCAATTTGCTGAAGAAGAAGAACGAATTCTCGTGGGGTCCGGAATGCCAACGCGCATTGGAGGAACTAAAAAGGTATCTTTCTAGCCCGCCTTTGCTACATACACCGAAAGTAGGCGAGCAGTTGTATCTTTACCTCGCTGTATCGGAGATAGCGGTGAGCGGAGTCCTGGTCCGAGAAGAACAAGGTACGCAATTTCCTATTTACTACGTCAATAGAACATTAGGAGAAGCCGAAACCAGGTACCCGCACTTAGAAAAACTAGCACTCGCTTTATTGAGTGCTTCTAGAAAATTGAAACCATACTTTTAATGTCACCCAATATGCGTGGTGACAACTTACCCATTTAGAAATGTTATGCATAAACCTGAGTTGTCAGGTCGATTGGCCAAGTGGGCCATCGAAATTAGCGGGTACGATATCGAGTATCGACCTCGAACCTCGATAAAATCTTAGGTACTGGCCGATTTTGTCGCCGACTTCACGCTGTCGCTCATCCCCGAAGTCGAGAAAGAACTCATGACTAAATCGGGGATTCCTTCAGGAGTGTGGACTTTGTTCACAGACGGTGCCTCAAATTCAAAGGGGTCGGGGCTAGTCATCGTACTTAAGCCCCCGGCCGGGAATACAATTAGACGGTCTATTAAGACTATAAAGCTGACTAACAATGAAGCTGACTATGAGGCTATGATTGCATGTCTAGAGCTGGCCAAACACTGGGAGCAGAAGTAATTGAGGCCAAGTGTGATTCCCTCCTCGTTGTCAACCAAGTAAATAGAACGTTCGAAGTCAGGGAAGGGCGTATGCAAAGGTATGTGGATAAACTTCAGGTCACATTACATAGGTTTAAGGAATGGACCCTACAGCACATACCTCGAGAATAAAACAGCGAAGCCGATGCCCTCGCCACTTAGGCTCATCGGTCGAAGACGAAGAAATCGATTCTGAAAAAGTCGTGCAGTTGTTAAGGTCGGTGGTGGAAGAGGGTCATGCCGAGGTCAATTCGACAAGCTTGACCTGGGATTGGAGAAATAAGTACGTGGAGTATCTTAGCTCGGGAAAATTGCCATCCGATCCCAAAGAGTCGAGAGCGTTACGCACAAAGGCGGCCCGATTTTGTTTGGCCGACGACGGAACTTTGTACAGGAGGACATTCGGAGGCCCTCTCGCCATATGTCTTGGGCCTGGGGACACCGATTATATTTTAAAAGAAATACACGAAGGGACTTGCGGCAACCATTCCGGTTTCGATTCATTAGTTGGAAAGGTAATTCGGGCCGGCTATTACTGGAACGACATGGAAAGAGATGCAAAGGAGTTTGTACGCAAATGCAGTGGATGCCAAAGACATGCACCGATAATCCACCAGCCCGCAGAAGCACTACATTCGGTCATATCGCCATGGCCATTTATGAAGTAGGGTATGGACATTGCCGGTCCCCTCCCTCGAGCACCAGGTAAGGCTCAATTTATCCTTTTTATGACTGACTATTTTTCTAAGTGGGTGGAAGCGCAGGCTTACGAGAAGATCAGGGAAAAAGAGGTGATTGACTTCATATGGGACCATATCATTTGCCGGTTCGGGATGCCTTCTGAAGTCGTATGCGATAACGGCAAGCAATTCGTTGGCAGCAAAATTACCAAGTTCTTCGAAGATAACAAGATCAAGAGGATATTGTCGACTCCATATCACCCCAGCGGCAACGGTCAAGCGGAGTCGACCAACAAAACCATAATCCAAAACTTGAAGAAAAGGCTAGCTGACGCTAAAGGAAAATGGAGGGAAATGCTGCCCGAAGTTTTATGGGCATACCGAACAACCGAGAAAACCAGCACCGGGGCCACCCCGTTCTCCTTAGTATATGGTACCGAAGCATTGATACCGGTCGAGGTGGGCGAACCAAGCATCAGGTTTTGGCACGCAACCGAAGAGTCAAACCGGGAGGCTATGAACGTTAGTCTGGAACTCTTAGATGAAAGGAGGGAAGCCGCTCTGGTCCGAATGGCAGCTCAGAAACAAAAAATCGAGAGATATTACAATCGGAGAACGCGTCTCCGATATTTTAGCGCTGGGGACTTGGTACTTAGAAGAGTTACGCCCAACACCCGAGACCCCAACGAAGGAAAATTGGGACCGAATTGGGAAGGTCCCTATACTGTCTTAAAGGTCACCGGAAAGGGGTCATACAAGCTCGGGACTATGGATGGCAAGCAGTTGCCGAATAATTGGAATGTGAGCCACTTGAAACGGTACTATTGTTAAGGTAATCTGTTTCATTTTTTTTCTTTTGTTTCAATTGTTGGTACTAACACATGCAGGAGAAATCGATATCGAACGGGTAAGCACAAGGCGTTAGGACTGAAAGCACGCGTTGCACTCTTTTTCCCTTCGACCGGTTTTGTCCCAAATTGGGTTTTACGGCAAGGTTTTTAATGAGGCAACCATATGTCGTGCTAACATAGATCAGTCATTCATCAGAGTTCACGAATTTGGTAATCGACTCCGATGTTGCTTTCATTTATTTACTTCGATTTCAAGGGGACTCCATAAAGATCGCTAGGAACCAATGTAAGGGTCAAACGGTCAGAAGAACCGTACCCGAGTAGATCAATCTGCCTCCCCCCCCCCCAATCAAACAAAGATGTACAAGCACATGAATATTAACAAAGTCTTTTGGCTCCGACATTGAGTTTTTGAGCCCAAGGGCTTCTTCGGTTATCTTCGTATTATCAATAATGGACATTGTCAAAATACATGTATCGGATTCAAAGGGGGATAAGACCTGACAAGGCAAACCTCGGAATTGATTAACTAGGCTAAGGCCATATTGAGATAATAAAACTCGAAGGGAAGTAAGACCGATTCGGGAAACCCCAGTTTATGAAAGGCTAAAGCCAAGCTAGACTATAATTCGGGATGATCGACGCTTGCCAAGGCAAGACCTCGACTCTCCAAAATTAGGCTAAGGCCAAATTAAACTGAAAGGGACTCAAATTTTGCTAAGGCATGGCCCCGACTCATTAATAGCCCAAAAAGCACGAGCTTAAAGGTCGAGGGGAATAAACAAAGTTTTTAACCCATCCCGAATCTGCGATAAGGCTAAGGCCGAATTAATGTTAAATTTGCTAAAACCAGTTCAATTTATTAACTGGTCAGGGTTATCTATAGGTGCAGATTCAAGTCAGTCGATCGTAATTTGCAATCCTAGCTAAGGCAGGAAATGGCAAGACATGAAAGTCACAGAACAAAGACAAAAATAACAAAGGATGTTTATATATAACAATGGGATTTCGGGCTACAAAAATAACATTTCAACAAAACAACATCAGTCTGAGCCATCTTCATCTTCCTCGGGAAAGGTTTGCTTCCTCATTTCGGCTTCAATCCTTGTTGCTTCGTCGACTTCGGAGGATAAGTCAAAACCCCGAGCTTGAAGCTCCTCAAAAACGGAGAGGCAGGGCTGACATTTGGTATATTCAACCAACATCTTCGATTTCTCTTGGGCGGCCTTGGCATCGGCTCTGTATTGAGCTATTAAGTCTTCAGCATCGGCCTTGGTGGTAGCAATCTCCGATTTCGCTTCTTGCAGCTGGTTGACCAGAACCACCCGATCCTGAGTGAGCAACTCAATTTGGTGCTGTAAGGATTCAGTGTTCTTGGTCAGAACTCCGATCCTCTCCCGCGCCTCCGAGTTTTGTTCTTCTAAGCGAGTTTGTAAGGCTTCCTTCTCCGAAGTCAAGGTCTCAACCGTGGCCTTCCACCCGCTAGTTTTAGCCTTAGCCTAGTGCAATTCAAACCGGAGTCGGTCTAGCCGATTAGCCATTTGATCCAGCTGGTCAACTCCTTTGCTGTGCTCCCTCCTCATAAAATCTAGCTCAGCCGAAGGTTCAACATCTCGCCTTTGAGCCGCTGACATTGTGTCCATTCTTGTGTTATTCCTTCCTTGATTCGAAGGAACGCTTCATGGTGGAGCACCGAAGACTATAAGTATACGAATTAAAACAGTCAGTGCAGACTTAGAGGTAAGATATTGGACACAAGATAAATACGTAAGGATGCATACCCTATTCGATGCCTGCTGAGCTTCATTGAACAAGCATGCCCAGTCCACTGCATTTACTACGGCCTGGTCCTCCTCGGTCACCAGGCCATGAAGATAGCTGGCCACACCTACCGGTGCACCCAATACTCAGGTATCCTCGGGGACAGCGAATGTTATCACCCTCTTCCGATCGGGGTTTGAGCTCGGAGCAGGAAATCTGTCGACTAATTTGGCACCAACAGACACCCTACTCGTCTCGGCCGGGGACTCCTTCTTGGCACTTCGAGTCCGAAGGTATCAGCCGATGGCACCCCATCGAAGAATTCATCAAAGGCCCCAGCTGCAACCGGCCCTTTAGTTGGTGTGTGCGTTCTTGCAGCTTGGGCATCATTCAGAGTTGCCTCCGAAAAAGAAGGCGAATCCGTTATCTCCGGGATGTCCGAGACTCTTTGAGTTGCTCCTCCTGTATCAGCCCGGATCCCGGTCCTCATTCTCTCCTCGAGATCCTCATCTCGAGGAGCGCAAGCTTCACCAACGATTGACTCGGGGACTGCCCGAGGTGGCTTATTGTTCATTGTTTCGGGGCTTCCTTCCCCTTTAGAGCCGTCACTCACTTGGATGGTGGGGTCGGTGACGGTGACTTTGCGGGCCCTCGTCTTTTTCCTGCCTTTCCTTCTCTCGGGCTCTGCAGGACCGGGAGCCTCTTTTCTCTTCTTCCCCCCTTCTTTCTCCGATACGGGGGGAGGGCGAGGAGCTTCCCCACCAGTGAGTGTCGACCTCAATTCAGCATCTTTTGAGAGGCCTGCAGAATGAGATTCTTGAGAGTTAGTGATAACATCGGTTACTCCAAATAAGATAAGCAAGTATGGCCGGGCTCACCGTGATTTTTGGCCTCCCAAAGACCTTTCGATATTTCTCGCCAGGCTCGCTCCGAATAGGTCCTTTGAGTCACCACTCTTCGAACCCAGTCCTCCAAGTGTTGAATTGCGGCCGGTATCTGAGAAGCGGCTGCATCTTATAGAACATGTCGATTAAACATTTGAAGGAGAGCAGTCAATGGTTTAAAAGAAAATGACACTTACGACTTGTGTTCCACTTCTCAGGGAAAGGCATGTATTCCGCGGGGACAAATCGGAGGTCCTTATTCGGAAAAACCAACTCATCCAGCCTCGGTCTTTATCTTCATCGATGCTTGATAACGGGGCCTTGCTGGCCCGGCAAGAGAGTTTTATTAGTCCCCCTCGGAACATCCGGGGACTGTATAATCGGAGTAGGTGGTCTGCAGTGAAAGGATGCCCCCCTTCGACCTTACTCACGAAGAAGCGGAAGAGATAGACTATACGCCAAACGGATGGATGGACTTGACCCAAAGTAATGTTATATCTTTTACAAAACTCAATAATTATGGGGTCCAGGGGTCCAAATGTGAAAGGGTAGGTGTACACACTTAGATAACCTTCCATATGAGTGGTGATCGATTCACTCGGAGAAGGGATTACCACTTCTTTGTTGACCCAGTTGCACTCCGCTTTCACCCTGTCAAGGACTTTATGCGTGATCGAGCTGATATACAGTGAGACCCGTTTGCATCGGCCTGGCACTGAAGAAGGCTTCTCGACTTTAAAATCGGAGCCTATAGAACACCCAACAGGTATGAAGGCCTTCAAAGGAGGTTCCGCAGAGGTCTCCTCGATGCGAACAGGTCCAGCCTCTTCAACGGGCCGAGAAGGTGAAGGATATTGCTTCTGTGGAACAGATTTAGAAGTTTTGGCCATGGTGATTGAAGTAACAGAAGTGGAAAGCAAAGCAGTGTAAGGTGCAAGAGAGATATTGTGATGAGAAAATGCAGAAAACTATAAGAAGCAGGTTGTTGAGCAGCGTAAAGGTTGGAATTCAAAGGGGGAGGGAAGTATTTATACTTTCCCAAAAGCGGGGGTTCAGAGCACGATGCGAGGGAACATTAAATTTTATACACAGGAGTTGCAGAGTTTTGCAGTCAGACAAGACAGGCAATGATTTCCTTTGTCGACTATCACGTGCGTCACGGTGCTGCCGTCATACACCAACAAAAGGTCTTCTAGGGTTCAGCAATTTGAAGCTTCTAACTTTGTGTCATGCTTAATGAATATGTTGATTATTTGACCAAAGTCTCGAGGAATGACGATTCATATCATTTTTTGTCTTTACTCTCCAATAAACGAGGGGACTATCTGTATTGGGTCGGATATAATCGAGCGTATAAGGAAGGTCGGGCTCAAGTGCAATACAAGACCGGACTACTTCATAACAGGATCAGCATTTCGGGAAAGAAAGCCCGAAGTCGGGCATCGTTGGGTTCGGAGCTGAAGCAATCAAGGTAAGGCAATCGACGCCGTTCAAGGAAGGTGCATCTTATGGCAAAAGGATCAATTCCGTATAACGGGAAGACCGAAGATCTCGTGGGTTCCTAATATTTCGGCGGGAGTCACGGTCCCAACTATCATAGACGTTAAATCATTATTTTAGGAAAATTCCATCCCGTAATTACGGGAACTTACCTTGAATCAGGATTTTACCATATGTAGGACTCTTCTTCTACCTATAAGAGGGGAATTTATCTTCATTGTAACATACGATACCCATCACATAAATACTCATTATTACTGCTATCTCTTGGCAGAATTATTGACTTCTCATTGTATATTGTTTCATTTCAGAAAATCTATTCAACCCTAACGGTTTGATCATCCTCCATTCAATTATCATTTACTGCCATATTTTTATTGTGTTAAATAATTTCACATATCCTTAGCACCGCGAATAAATTCAATTGTTTCTCGAATTAAGAGTAAACAATCACCCACTCTCATCGTCATTCTACCTTCGCAGACATCGATAATGGCGCGACCTGTGGCTAGGAATGGACGCCCCAAAATAAATGGGACGTCCTGATCAGGCTCGTAATCTAGGATGATGAAGTCAGCAGGAAATATGAATGAGCCAACTTGGACTAGAACGTCTTCAATTACTCCCTCAGGATGAGCCAGGGAGCGGTCAGCTAGTTGTAAGGTAACTATTATTGGGCGTGGGTCACCGAACCCCAACTGTCTGAATGCTGAAAGTGGCATCAAGTTTATACTCGCTCCAAGATCACATAACGCTCTTCCTACAGCATGTTTCCCAATTGTAATTTGAATGGTGAAGCTACCTGGATCCTTCAATTTCTGTGGTAGCTTGCCTTGAATTCTCGAACTACATTCCTCAGTGAGTGCCACCATTTCAAACTCAGTCAATCTCCTTTTATTGGCCACAATATCCTTGATATACTTTGCGTATTTAGGCACCTCTTGCAGAACATCAACCAATGGAATGTTGATTTGTACCTGTTTCAAAATGTCAAGGAACTTTTTGTACGCCTCATTATCCCTCAATTTCTGCAATCTTTGTGGAAATGGAGGTGGGGGCCTTGCAACCAATTGTGGGGGTTGCTTAACTCCTGCCTCTTCTACCGACTTTTCAGCTTCTTTAGCCTTCTCTGTTGTTGCTTCCATGGTGATTGGCTTATCATTAAAGGTCACCTGCTTCTTCTTTTTCGATTCTACCTCTTCTAACTGTCTCCCGTTCCTTAATGATACAGCATTCAGTGCTGCCCTTGGGTTATCGCTGGGTAGTGCTCCAGCTGGTCGAGTATTTTGAGCCCCGGCCAGCTATCCCAACTGTCATTCCAGATTCCTCACTGTTGTGGTGAGGGTTTGGTATTCAGTTCTGAATTGCTTGTTGTCCTGCACCAGCTGCTTTAACAACTCATTCGTATTATCATCTGATTGTGGAGGCTGCCTTTGTGGTTGATTATAATTGCCTTGCGGTCTTCCTGGATTCTGCTGCTGCTGATGACCACCCCATGAAAAGTTGGGATGATTCCTCCAATTTGGATTGTAGGAATTCCCATATTGTGTATTCTGATTTATGGGCCCCCTGTTCTGTTGTCCCACATAATATATGGATTCTGGATTTGTGGGGCACATATCACTTGTGTGGTTGTCACCACACATCTCACAGTATAATGACATTTGTTGGACCTGCTATCTTGGTTTAACCTGCTGCATCGTCATTCTGTTCATATGATTGGCCAGTTTTGCCATCTCTGCTCTCATAGCTGCAAGGTCATCCAATTCGATCAACCCAGCTCCCTTTTGTTTAATGGCTCTGCGCGAGTCACCGTCACCCTGCCAATTATGATCATTGGCCGTGAAGTTGTTCAATAAGAGTTGGATTTCACTATACGGCTTGGCCATGCAACTGCCCCCGCAAGCTAAGTCAAGGTTCATTTTTGAAGCTTCATCTAGCCCATCAACGAACGTATGTCCCAGGACCTCATCTTCTAGCAATGGTTTGGACAATCCCTAAGTAGCTTCTTATACCTTTCCCATGCCTGTCGAAGAGTTTCTCCTTCCCGTTGTTCAAATCCCAAAATCTGGCTTCCCAGTGATTTTGTCTTCTTGGTTGGAAAGAATTTGATCAGAAATTTTCTGGCCAGGTCATCCCATGTGTAAATAGAATTCGCAGGCTCCTTTTGCAACCACTCCTTTGCTTCCCCCAATAGAGAAAAGGGAAACAATGTCAACCTCACATAATCTTTAGGCACATTCGAATAATTGTAAGTGTTCGTGATTTCCAAAAAGTTCTGAATATGTCTCTATGGGTCTTCATGTGATAGTCGCACATACTGCCCTGTAGACTGGATTAGCTGCACCATGTATTGTTTTAACTCAAAGTGCCCTTTGATTTCAGGCTTGACAATCGCCTGAGTCATGTTGGCAAGATTTGGCCTTGCAGCTTCAATTACTGCTCTTTCCGCATTCCTCGCCATCTCAATTGGCTGTGGTTGAACAACAATGTCCAACTTTCTGTTAATTCTGGTTCTAGCTTCTACTTCCCTCCTTATTCTGTGTAGTGTTCGTTCAATTTCTGGATCAAAAGGGAGAAGGTTGTTTGCGCTTCTACTCCTCCGCATTCAATAGAAGAGCCTGTGTGTGCAAACAACGTAAGCCGATTAGTGAAACTTGAATAAATAACAAATATAAGCTAAAGTTGGTAAAGTAGCAGATTTTTAAGTCCCCGGCAACGGCGCCAAAAACTTGTTGCTCCCTAACGCACACGCAAGTATACGCGGTCGACAAGTAATATAGGATTGTAAAGTCCAGGTTATCGTACCCACAGGGACTCAAATTAACTACTTTCTAACGGACTAATATTGTTATTTAAACAAGCAAAAGTCGAGTTTCAATAGATGGATTATTCTAAATTATAATTCTAATTTATATCTAAGAATTGCAAAGAACAAATTACGTGTTTTGTAATCAGTAAAACAAATATTCCAGGGTTTTGATTATTTTACCAATCCTATTATGTTCAAATTAACTTCCCGTTCATATAATTCATGTATGGTTGCTAATTAATCGATAAACATGCTTATAGCCTTCTTCCGAAGTACTATTCACCTACTCTTAATAAGATTAACACCTATATTCCTATGGAATTAATCTATCAAGAATGCAATAAACACACGATATTCAATTAAGCATGGTGATTAAGTATATTCCTATCCTAACCATGAATCCGCCCCCTTTAAAAGGTTAAGAACATGCTTTCTTCAATTCTTTTCTAATCTAAACATAGTTTTTCCAAACATAGCATAGATAATTGATAGAACTTAATTGATGGCCAAAACAATTAAGCAATTAAGCATAGAATGGAAGAAACAACCATATGATTATGAATTATAAATAAGGAATTGTCAACTTCGAATCACAATATTCATGGCTAATCACAACCCCAGAACAAGGGGTGATTAGCCACTCATGTTCAGAATAATCAAAATATAAAGTATTGAAAAACTATATAAAAATAGTAGACAAAGATGAAGAACTGAAGATCGATTGCTTCTGTGCGATGTTCCGTAGCGTTCTTGGCTCCCAAATCACGTTCTCCCCCTTCCTATTGGGTTTGGAGGTGTTTATATAGGAGTTGGGAAGGGGTAGGGTCGAAATAGTGGACTCCTAGACGGACTAGGACAGTTTCCCGAAGTCGGCGCCCTGGCTGGCGCCAGGCGCCCCCCAAGGCGCTGCCTCCAGTGAGTTTTTCCAGTTCTCTGCCTCCAGCACCACAAGTGGCGCTAGGCGCTGTCTGTGGCGCCCAATGCCTCTTGGTCCCGTTTTAGCTCGTTTCTTGCTCGTTTCGCCCTCAATTGTTCCCGACTCATTCCTACACATAAAAACACTTTAATTTAACATGAATCGAAGCAATTAACATCCCAATTTCATAACACAAAGCCCAAATATGAGGTGTTTTACATAAGAATATATATCTTTTACCTCAAACATCAGGTATCTCGGAGTAATTCATTGTGAGACTTGTGTTAGAACGATTTGATTAGTTGGTTGTCATGTGTTTCCCTTATATGTTTTCACTGGTACTTTAATGGAGTTCTTATTACTTTACTATTTACATCATATGATGATTGTTGTTGCTATTTGTCGATTCCTGCTTTCACTAATAGCTTTATACTTTTATACTACCCAGGTTATTTTGATTAGTAGGTATTTTGACTTGTACCTCGTCACTATTCTACCGAGGATGGTCTTGAGACTTACTGGGTATCGACCATGGTGTACTCATACTTCACTTCTCCACATTTTTGTGCAGATCCAGGTGTTGGAGATATCAGACTCAGGCAGAGTTAGCTTATCGATCGCGAGGATTCACGGTAGAGTTGCTTCGTCGTCGCAGTCTCTTGGAGTTCTTTTCTTTTATTGTACTGTCAGCTTGATATCCGAACAGTATGGTATTTCGATTTTTGAGATCTATCTATGTATTCAGCTAGAGTTCTTGACTCTTTATCACCTAGTCTTAGGAGGTTGTAGTGATTATTACCGTGTCAATATATCTCACATTTATTTCGGTATTTATATAAAACTATATTTTAAAATATTCTTGTTAAGTTGGTTTAATTGTTGTAAGTAGTCGACTTACCTAGTCTTAGAGACAAGGTGCCATCACGATGTATAAGGCAGCCGTGACATTGCTGATATATGAAACATATAATTACGCATTCATTTATGCAACCTGCATGCCCATTTTCTCATATGCTTTTCAAATATTTTCTTATGTCTGTATGTATGGTAATTGTTAATAAACTGTGAGATACTTGAAAGGGGTCAAATTTATATAAAGGAAGAGTCTCCTTCATACCTTGATATCCGACTCATGCAATGGAATCGTTTAATGGTGATTAATAATTGACAGAACTTGACCATAAGACTCTCTTATTCATGCAGAAGTAGCTCCGTTAATGCACTAGGTGTATATTTTTTTTTCTGTATACGACTTGGCGTATTTATATATGCTTCTGACTGGTAATTTAGATTAGCATGTTGTTAACTCCTTTTATCTATGTGTACTTTACTGTTGATACTGGTTTTTTCAGCTTGTTGTCTGGTTATTCCTTCTCTGTTATTTTCTATGCTTATTAACTGCACATGTATATTAAGTGAGTATCTTTTGACGTAAAACCTCGTCACTATTTTATCGAGGTTAGTTAAAATACTTATTGAATATATAGAGTCAGTTATACTCATACTACACTTCTGCACCTTACGTGCAGATATTTGGAGCTAAGTAGGTGCGGAGTCCGAGGGCGAGCATTGAAGACTGCATCGTTCTAGCCATATATTATCATTTTGTTCATAGTAGTATTTGACTTATAGTTTTGTTTATGTAACTTTTCAACAGTTGATGTATTTCTTCTTGCTAACTTTGTTAAATTTCAAATCATAGGTTCTCATGACTTGCATATCCGAATCTTGGGGTGGTTGTATCTAAATTTGTATTCTTATTTCTGTATTTATTGATAATTTTCGGTTGGATAATGTTTATGTTAAATGGCTTACCTAGCAAGTTTGAGTTAGGTGCCATCACGATTTGATGAGATTTTGGATCGTGATAAAATTATAATAATTCTTTGATTAGGTGATGCTATACGGAATTTTTAAGTCAAGAATGTAATAAATACAGAATACTTAACCTTGGAGGTTCATGTTGATTAGTATTTAATTTTGTAAAGGTTGGTTGCGTGCACGTTTTGTCGTATGTACACTGTGTGACCATAAGTTATCCCTCGGGGTGAATTTATTGAGGTTTGAAATAAATAGTATACACCAATGTGGCCTATTTATATTAGTTTTAGAGAGTTTCTTTCAATTTGTGGGATCACTGGTTATTGCACATATTTGCCTAGGGGTGTACAAAGAAAACTGATAAATCGCATCAATCCGATAACTCGAGTCAACGAAAAAAAAAAACCCGACTGTAGTTTGGTTTGATTTGGTTTGGTGTTGGAAAAAATACCCGACCATAATTGGTTTGATTTGGTTTTAATTAAAAAAAGTCAAACCGAAACCAAACCAACCCGACATTACATTTATACAATTTAAATAAAATATTTTATGCATATAAATATTTATTGTAATATAATTTATAAATATTTTTTAAACTTATTCACAATTTTATTTTTAAATATATTATTTAAAGTTTGGACTTAACATTCTTGAATGGTCCAATAAATTTTATAGACCATAAAGGTAGTAAATCAAATAGAGTTCAAATTAATACTAGTGTTAATAAAGGAAATTCAATTCAACACTAGGAATGCTAATTTTATTGGATATCTATTTTTTAGTTTTGCATTGATTTAAAATGAAAATGTATAACCTAATTTATCTTCTTCTTCTTTTTTTTTTTTTATGCTTAGTTGTGTAATTAATAGTACTTATTAGTTGTACTTATTTTAGCACGACCTAGATAGTATTTTTAGATTATGTTAATTTTTATTATGGTGTATTAATTAGTAATATTTTCTTTGTGGGATTTTATTATTTATGTTATTGAATATTTAGCATAATGTTATGACTCATCTCATATTATTATTTTGTTTTCTTAGAAAATACATTATGTAGTTGTATCCTACTAGGACTAAAACAAATATTTGGAGTACAAGTTACATATTTTTGCTATTAAGACTTAATTGGGAAAAAACTCGAAAATCCGAAAACCCGAAAAAAATCGAAAAACTCGAGAAAAACCGAGATTGAAAAATCTAACTTTATTGGTTTGGTTGGTTTATAAATTTAAAACCCGACATAATTGCTTTGGTTTGGTAATTAAAAAATCCGAACCAACCCAACCTATGCACACCCCTATTTGCCTGCCTAAAGAAGGTTAATTGTGCGTTTTTAATTTGGTGAATTTCACGATCCAAAATCCCCGCAAAGATCATGATAGCACGTAGCTTGCTCGCTAGGAAAAGAAACACTCAATACCAATAATATGCTTCAATTATTAAGCCTGAACTTATTCATGACACGAATAACAAAGCGCAATATGTCTCATATATCAGAATAAAAAATACATGAATTCCGAACATGGTCTAAATACAACAGCACTGTTTCACATACTCTCCCAAAATCAGATGTTACAACATCATCATGAGCATTTAACAAGAATATATAATCAACTAATAAACAACATCTGCCCGAAAATAGAAATACATAGACATATACAAATGAGTAAGGAAGGGGGACTCCATGCGCTCCAGATCAAATCAAGTAAAGTAGCTCACCACAAAGTCTTCAATGAAATACTCCTACTCAACTCATTGAGTACCGCTAATCCCAACCTCAGATCCTGCACAAAAATATGCAGAAGTATAGTATGAGTACAAACTATGGTACTCAATAAGTATCAAGTCTATCCTTAAAGAAGTAGGGACGAGAGGTCGACATTGACACCTACTAACAACTCAATAAGCATATGAAAATATAATTAGAACATGGGATAAAGTATGACATCATCAATCAAGTCCGCCAATAGAGACAAAATAATTCCAGAATTTAAACATGCTTTTCACACAAGAAATAGATTGTCATGATCCAAAATCCCAAATGGGTGATGATGGCGTCTAACGCACTTTCTAGGCAAGCCGAACATAACAATAACAAATTGTAATAACAGAAATGATATTACATAATACAAGTCTAAAACCATCAACATAACATACTAGCATCGATACATAATAAATTCTCCAAAACTGCTAAAACAATGTCATGAGCTCTAAACAGAAGTACAAGTCTGGAGTATAAATAACAATACTATCTGAATGACAATAGAAGTACGAAAAGAAAAAAGAGACGCCAAGTCTGCGGTCGAGATGCAACTCTACCTCGTCTATCAAATGTGCTCACGGAAACACTTAGCTCACAGCTAGCCACAACTCAGACCAACACCTGGATCTGCACAATCAAGAGCAGAAGATAGTATGAGTACAACCGACCCCATGTACTCGCAAGTATTATAACTAACCTCGGCGAGGTAATATAAGCAAGAATTATTAATGATACTTGCTAATCACCTGTAAAGCTCATAAATCTAACAAGTACAGAACAGTAATATGATCAAGTCGTTAATCACAAGTAAAACCATCTTGGTACACACAATGGCTTAAAATACTATGCTCAGTCAACAATCCATCATATAAATAAAATATGAAAGTAAAAATAGTAAAGAATCAAGGAAATTGCAAGTAAAGAACAAACACTGACCAGTTTTTCCTCAGAATTTCAATATCGAACCAACCACTGATCAATTTTCCTCATATAGTGTATACACCATCAAGAGAGAAGCATCAGAGGGAGACCCTAGGGGATGGATCATTATCTACATGCTGCACGGCGTAGTCATGTGCCAAATATTACAACCCGCATGGTGTAATCATGTGCCAATAATCACAAAATCGCACACCCTAGACACGTGCCAATAATCACAACCCGCACGGCATAGTCACATGGTAACAATCACAACCTGCACCGTGTAGTATGTGCTAAAAATAACAACCCGCACAGCGTAGTCACGTGCTACCAGTCCAATCCATACACACGAAAGGTAGATATACAAGATTACATGTACATGATAATTGAATTTCAATTTCATGCTCCTGAACATGTATAAGTAACATGCTAAAGTGTATGCATGTGCAAAGTGTGCTATCATAGCTGAAATCAGGCAATTTCATCACAAAAGTAGCCGTACTCAGGGTCAAATATATGTGTTTCATCCAATTTCAATCTCAAATCGACCTCAAATCATCAAATTTCACTCACCAATCGAAGTCCAAACCCCCCCCCCCCAAAATCTACCTTTAATTCACACAGATTAGGTGTAATAATCTATGAGTAAACAATATCTAACACCAAAATCAAGTAAGGATTACTTACCCCTTCAACTGTGATGAAAAGCCCTCCAAAAATCGCCTCCAACCGAGCTCCACAATTCAAAAAATGAGAAATAACCAAAACACTTCGAAATATAAAACTGTCCTGCATTTTTGCATTTGCAGACACTTAATCGCATCTGCGGTCAAGGCACCGCATCTGCGATACTGCTTTTACGGTCAGGACATGGATCTGTGTCTCCTTATAACACCCGATCTCCCGCTTGTGCGGTTGTCCCATTGCAGTTGCGCATCCGCATATGCGGTCCTTCATCAGAGATGCAGCCTTGCACCAGCGCCTCTTCACTAACTCCTTGCCTCCCACTTGTGCGCTAGCCCCATTGCAGTTGCGCATCCGCATCTGCGGTTGATCATCACAAATTCAGCCTCGCACCTGCGCCCAACCTTCCGCATTTGCGTTCTTCCCCTCCCTCCAGCCCAGTCCGTTTTTGCGGCACCTAGCCCGCATATGCGGACTCGTATTTGTAACCAACTAGGGTAAATCCCTATCTATTGGTTTATGGTACCGAATCTTTTATACCCACCGAAGTAGAAATTCCTTCCTTGCAGATCATACAGGAAGCCGAGATTAGTGATGCAAATGGATACAACATTGATTTGATCAAGTGGATCTCATCGATGGGAAAGAATGATCATGGTGTGCCACGACAAACTTTACCAGAATAGAATGGCAAAGGCTTTCAATAAGAAGTTTATAACAAGACAATTCACATAGGGGACACTGGTTTTGAAGAGAATCTTCCCATATCAGGATGACGCAAAGGGTAAATTCTCACAAAACTGGCACGGTCCTTACATGGTTCACTGAGTACTGATAGGAGGAGCACTCATACTAGCAGAAATGGATGGAGAAATATGACCAAAACCTATATATTCGGACACTGTCAAAAGATATTATGCCTAAATTATATCGTCACTTTCTTCTTGATGTAACATGAACTATGCTTGACTTGATTCCCGTTTAAGAGGGGATATGTAGGCAGCCCTGTGGGTTTGATCATATTATAATAAAATATTATTTCCCTCCGTTGTTGGATATTGGGGCAAATTTCGAATTTCATCAGACTCGATTTCATTGCACCAAAGAGTTACCAGAGAAGGATTGTCGAAATATATCAAGGACGAGCCATCAGAATTGGAGAAGGAATTTGAATCCCGAGGGGGTTCATCACAATCCTACACGTGATAAGGACGTTGCAATGTCTCAAAATGTGTCACATCCTCTCATTCAACAAAACTATCTATTTTATGCATTATCATATATTTTGGACAACTGCCTTCTTGAGGACTGACCAATTACAAAATGCATATTTTTCAATTAAAAAAAGAACTCGATTTTTATAATAACCAAATGCTACAAAGGCTATCTCAAGGCACATTAGTGTCAAGCTCAGAAAACAAAGTCAGAAGCAAGGACGAAACAAGGGATCAAAAGCACGAACCAACCCCCCCCCCCCCCCCCC